>CP125979.1:16011622-16373399 GCA_030063025.1 Avena longiglumis | reverse complement strand
TTGCTTGTTTGTGTGCATGCGATAGAAATTTTTTCTTTTCCATGCTACGAACCCCTACAGTGGTATGAGAGTTGTGTCTATATGTAGATCTGTTGCACGAGTAGAACACAATGGTCATTGTGGGCGTTGATGCTTTTGTTGTCGATTGCTTCTTGTGTAATTTGCATCTTGCGGGATGGTGGTATGAAGCGGCCCTGCCTAACCTTACATGACATCGTTCATGAGACTTGCTCCACTCTTGACATGCAACTTGTATTGCATAAGTGGCTTTGCAGGTGCCTGTTTCTCCCAACATAGTTAAGATTCAATTTACAACGGGTGATTGACAATACTAGTATCAACATTGTGGTTCTTGTTCGTAAGTTAGAATGACACTTATTGAAAGCCCCAAACCACGTAAAACATGCAAAGAAAATTAGAGGCATCTAACTTTGTTTTGCAGGGGTGTGATGTGATGTGATGTGGCCATGATTATGATTATATATGATGTATGCAATGTTCCTTATTGTAATTCGGCAACCGGGCAGGAGCCATATGGTTGTCTTTTTAATTTTGTTAAGACCTGCATGTCTATTATTCAAAGTAGTTGTAATAGTTGATGCTGGTGGAAGACAACCATGGAGCAGCGCCATTGACCTTGAAGCGATGTCGGTGATGATGGAGATCATGTTCGTGCTTGAAGATGGAGATCGGAAGAACAATAAGAAAGGCCATATCATATCACATATTATGAATTGCATGTGATGTTAATACTTTTATGCATCTTGTATTGCTTAGTGCGCGACGGTAGCATTATAAGATGATCCCTCTCACAAAATTTCAAGTTATAAAGTGTTCATCCTTAGTAGGCATCGTTGCTAAAGCTCGTTGTTTCGAAGCACCACGTGATGATCGGGTGTGTTAGATTCTGCGAGTGTATACAACGGGAGCAAGCCAGATTTGCTCATGCGGAAGCTGAGGTTTGATCTTGACGAGCCTAGCATGTACATACATGGTCTCGGAACACGGATCACCAAAAGGTAAAGCATGAGTCATATAGTAGATATAATGAACATGTTGATTGTTCGCCATTGAAGCTACATCAACTCTCATGATGATCGGTTTTGATGTGGTGGATTTGGTTCGTGTGATCACTAAAACAATGTGAGGGATATTGTTTTGAGTGGGAGTTCACCTAGATTAATTTAACTATTAATTAGAACTCAACTTGTCATAAACTTAGTCTAAACTATTGCAAATATGTTGTAGATCAATGACGGCCCCTACCATCAATTTTAATGCGTTCCTAGAGAAAGAAAAGTTGAAAAACAATGGAAGCAACTTCGCGGATTGGTTCCGCAACTTGAGGATTGTCCTCAATGCTGGTATTTTGACCTATGTGCTAGATGCAATCACCGGGTGATCCACTGCAACCGATGCTACCGATGAGGTAAAGAATGGTTTCCTCGCTCAAGAATCAGTACTACGATTCGATGTGCTATCTTGTATGGTTTAGAATCGGAGCTTCAAGAAATGTTTGAGAACCATGACCCACATGATATTGTCCGTGAACTCAAAATGATATTTGAGGCTCACGCGTCAGTTGAGAGTTATGAGGCTTCTGAAAAGTTCTTTAACTGCAAGATGGAAGAGGGCAGCTCCATTAGTGAGCATGTGCTTAAGATGTCTGGGCACGCAAACAAGCTTCAAAGCTTAGTTATAGTGATTCCTAATGCTTTCGGGATTCACCGTGTCCTCCAATCACTACCACCAAGTTACAAGAACTTTGTGATGAACTACAATATGAAAAACATGCACAAGTCGTTGCCTGAACTCTTCTCCATGTTAAAGTCTGCGTAAGTGGAGATCAAGAAAGAGCACCAAGTGTTGTTGGTCAATAAGACCACCAAATTCAAGAAGCAAGGCAAGTCTAAGAAAAAGGGAAACTTCAAGAAGGGCGGTAAGAAAGTTACCGCGCCGGCGAAGAAGACCAAGGCTAGGCCTAAGGCTGATACTGAGTTCTTTTACTGCAAGGGAGAAGGTCACTGGAAGCGGAATTTCCCTAAGTTATATACGATATACATGTTATTGATGTGTATCTCACTAGTACTCGTAGTAGTGCATGGGTATTTGATACTGATTCGGTTGCTCACATTTGTAACTCAAACGGTCTTTGCAGAATAAATGAAACTAGCGAAGAACAAGGTGATGATGCGCGTTGGAAATGGATAAAAGGTTGATGTGACCGCGGTCGGCACGCTACCTCTTCATCTACCATCGGGATTAGTTTTATACTTAAATAATTGTTATTTGGTGCCTGCGTTGAGCATGAACATTATATTAGTATCATGTTTATTGCGAGATAGTTACTTGTTTAAGTCCAAGAATAATGGTTGCTCAATTTATATGAGTAATATGTTTTATGCACATGCACCTTTGATAGATGGTCTATTCTTATTGAATATCGATTGTAGTAATACACATATTAATAACATTGAAGCTAAACGTTTGAAATTAAGCGATAACTCAACCTATATGTGGCACTGTCGTCTTGGTCACATTGGAGTGAAGCATATGAAGAAACTCCATTCTGATGGACTTCTTGAATCACTTGATTTTGAATCACTTGAAAGATGCGAAGCATGTCTGATGGGTAAAATGACTAAGACTCCATTTTCTGGTATGATGTAGCGAGCTACAGACTTATTGGAAATCATACATACCGATGTGTGTGGTCCAATGAGTGTAGCATCGCGCGGTGGTTATCGTTATGTTCTTACCTTCACGGATGACTTGAGTAGATATGGGTATATCTATTTCATGAAACATAAGTCCGAAACTTTCGAGAAGTTTAAGGAATTTCAAAGTAAAGTAGAGAATCAAAGTAACAAGAAGATTAAGTTTCTACGATCTGATCGTGGAGGTGAATATCTGAGTTACGAGTTTGGCGAGCATTTGAAGAAATGCGGAATACTATCACAATTGACACCGTCGGGAACACCACAACGTAATGGTGTGTCCGAACATCGTAATTGAACTCTCTTAGATATGGTTCGTTCTATGATGTCACTTACAGATTTGCCGCTATCGTTTTGGGGTTATGCATTAGAAACAACCGCATTCACTTTAAATAGTGCACCATCTAAATCCGTTGAAACGACACCGTATGAATTGTGGTTTGGGAAGAAACCTAAATTGTCGTTCCTTAAAGTTTGGGGTTGCGAAGATTATGTAAAGAGGTTACAGCCGGACAAGCTTGAACCCAAAACGGAAAAATGCGTCTTCATAGGATACCCGAAGGAAATTATTGGGTATACCTTATATCATAGATCTGAGGGCAAAATCTTCGTTGCCAAGAATGGATCCTTTCTAGAGAAGGCGTTTCTCTCGAAAGAAGTGACGGGAAGGAAAGTAAAACTCGACGAGGTTGTTGAACCTTCTCTTGAACTTGCAAGTAGCGCAGAACCGGAAGTAGTTCCTATGGCGCCTACACCAATAAGAGAGGAAGCTAATGATGTTGATCATGAAACTTCGGTTGAAGTTACTATGGAACCTCGCATGTCAACGAGAACTTGTACCACTCCTGATTGGTATGATCCCGTTATGAGTGTCATGTTGGTGGACAACACCGATGACCCTGCGACATATGAGGAAGCGATGATGAGCCCAGATTCCAATAAATGGCAAGAAGCCATGAAATCCGAGATTGGATCCATGTACGAAAACCAAGTATGAACTTTGGTGGACTTACCGGATGGCTGGAAGGTTGTCGAGAACAAATGGATTTTCAAGAAGAAAACAGATGCTGATGGTAATGTTACTATCTATAAAGCTCGACTTGTCGCAAAAGGGTTTCGACAAATTCAAGGAGTTGACTACGATGAGACTTTCTCACCAGTAGCGAAGCTAAAGTCTGTGAGGATTTTTTTAGCAACCGTTGCATATTATGATTATGAGATATGGCAGATGGATGTCAAAACGGCGTTCCTCAATGGAGACATTGATGAAGAGTTGTATATGGTACAACCCAAAGGTTTTGTCGATCCTAAAGATGCTAACAAGGTATGCAAACTTCAACGGTCCATTTATGGATTGAAGCAAGCATCCCGGAGTTGGAATCAACGTTTTGATAAGGTAATCAAAAGCTTTGGTTTTATACAGACTTATGGAGAAGCTTGTATTTACAAGAAAGTGAGTGGGAGCTCTGTAGCATTCCTAATACTATATGTAGATGACATATTGTTGATTGGGAATGATGTAGACCTTCTTAATAGTGTCAAGGATTATTTGAATAATAGTTGTCCAATGAAAGATCTTGGCGAAGCAGCTTACATATTAGGCATAAAGATTTATAGAGATAGATCGAGACGCCTAATATCATTGTCACAACATACATATTTGGACAAAGTTCTAAAGAGGTTTGGAATGGAAGATAGCAAGAAAGGGTTCTTGCCCATGTTGCTAATCGACCTTGAGTAAAACTCAAAGTCACCTGTGAAGAAAATAGATAAAGGATGAGTAAGACTCCCTATGCCTCAGCCATAGGATCTCTTATGTATTCCATGCTATGTACTAGACCCGACATTGCATATGCTGTTAGTTTGACTAGCAGATATCAAAGTGATCCAGGAGTGGATCATTGGACAACGGTCAAAAACATACTTAAGTACTTGAGAAGAACTAAGGATATGGTTCTTTCTTATGGAGGTGATGAACATCTCGTTGTTAATGGTTACACCGATGCTAGTTGGAACACCGATTCGGATGATTCTAAATCTCAATCTGGATACGTATTAACTTTGAATGGTGCAGCAGTTAGCTAGAGGAGTGCAAAGCAAAGCATTGTGGCGATATCTTCAACTGAATCGGAATACATAGCTGCTTCGGAGGCTTCACAAGAGGCGATATGGATGAAGGACTTCATTACAGAGCTCGGTGTGGTTCCAAGTGCGCTGGACCCAGTGTCTATCAAGTGTGATAACATGGGCGCCATAGCCAATGCGCAAGAACCAAGGTCACACAAGAAGCTGAAGCACATCAAGCTACGTTTTCACGCTATTTGAGAGCATGTCCAAGATGGTGACATAAAGATTTGCAAAGTACACACAGATCTGAATGTGGCGGATCTGTTGACTAAACCTCTTCCGAGGGCAAAACATGACCAGCACCAAACCGCCATGGGTGCTCGGTATATTACCATGTAATCTAGATTAGTTGACTCTAGTGCAACTGGGAGACTGTTGGAGATATGACCTAGAGGCAATAATAAAAATGGTTATTATTATATCTATGTGTTTATGATAAATGTTTACATTCATGCTATAATAGTATTAACCGGAAACATTAATACTTGTGTGATTTGTAAACTAAATTAGAGTCACTAGTAAAGCCTCTTTGTAATACAAGCTTGTTGGTTAATAGATGATCGTGGTTTTCCGATCATGAACATTGAGATGTTATTAACAACAAGATCATATCATTAGGATAATGGTGTGATGGACATACTCCTATAGATAAGCGTAGCATAAAGATCAAGTCATTTCAATAGTTAGTTTTCTATAAGCTTTCTGATACATAGTAACCTAATTCCTTTGACCATGAGATCATGCTAATCACCATCACCGAAAGGATGCTTTGATGATATCAAACACCACACTGTAAATGGGTGGCTATAAAAGTGGCATTGAGTGTTCGGAAAGTATGTGTTGAGGCACATGGATCAAGAGTGGGATTTGTCCATCCATATGACGGATAGATATACTCTGGCCCCTCTCGGTGGAATGTCATCCAATTAGCTTGCAAGCATGTGACTGGCTCACAAGGGATCACATATCATGGGAACGAGAAAAGAGTACTTATCGGTAAAGAGGTTGAACTAGGTATGCAGAGATACTGACGATCAAACCTCGAATAAGTAAATTATCGCGAGATAAAGGGAAATTGGTATCATATGTAAGTGGTTCATTCGATCGCAAATTAATCATAGAAATATGTGGGAGCCATATGAATTTCCAGATTCCTCTATTGGTTATTGATCGGAGAAGTGTCTCGGTCATGTCTGCATAATTCACGAACCGTAGGGAGACACACTTAAGGATTCAATGTTGTTTAGTAGATATGGAATATAAGTAGGGATACCGAATGTTGTTCGGAGTCTCGGATGGGATCCGAGATATCACGAGGAGATCCGGAATGGTCCGAAGAATAAGATTCATATAAGGAAAGTCCGATTCCGGAGTTCGGGAATGATTTCGATGTTTTCATCGGAGAGGTTCTAGAAGGGTCTAGAAGGTTCACCGGACCGGAAGGGGAATGGTCCATGAATGTGTCATGGGTAAGTGGAATGATTGGATCATGTCCTAGGTCACTTGGTTGGGAATTTGCGAGAGAGAATTAAAACTCTAAATTGAAAGTCAAAAGGGAGGTTTGAAAAGTCAAACTGGAACAATAGTTTCCTAGTGGAAGAAGGAAAGAGTCCTTCCTTCTATCCAACTTGGGTTTGGGTATGGATTCAAACTCCCCTCTCCCAAGGCTGCCCTCTCTCTCATAAGTAGAGGGGGAGGGCTGCCCCAAAGACCACAACACCAAGCCCTCCCCACCGTGCGCCGCCGCCGCCCTGCGCTGCCGTCGCCCTAGCCGCCGCCGACTCCTCCTCCTCCTCCTCCTCTCCGGCCTTCTAATACTAGATTGCCGGAAACCCTAGATCCACCATAACTCGCACCGTCTTAGGCGAAGCCTCATGATCTTCCTCTACTTGAGCACCACGCCGTCTTGCCGTAATCGCGAGGAGAACTACAACCTCTGCCGCATGGAACAAGGAGAGGAAGGTCTTCATCGAGTACAACGTGTGACCGATCATGAAGCGCCGAACGCAGCGTCGGAAGGATCGTCTACGCGATCTTGAGATCGGCAAGTGTACAACTACATCACCCACGAGAATCTGCTCTTGTTAACCACTTTGGAATCTTCGAGGGTGAGTACTCTAATCGACTCGTTGCTACAATCTGGTAGATAGATCTTGGCTTGTTTGTGTGCATGCTGTAGAATTTTTTGTTTTCCATGCTATGAACCCCTACATTGCTCAGTCCTATCAATTTGACCTGCTGTAATTTGTTTACCCAGCATGCCATGTTTGTTTATCTAAGGAGAACACCTCTAGTGAACTATGGAGCCTGGTCCAATCTTTACCATTGATACATCTTCCTCTGTTACTGTTTACTTTCTACAAGCTACTATTACCTTCCACACCATATAGTTAATCATTTGTTACAGCAAACCGGTGAGATTGACAACCTCACTGTTCATTGGGGCAAAGTCTTGAGTTTGTGTTGTGCAGGTCTCCAAGTTGCTAGCAACACCTTTGAGTCGTTTTCTTCCTCCTACTGGTTCGATAACCTCGGTCTCTTACTGAGGTAAAACTTGATGTTGTGCTCATCACACCTTGCTCTTGTGGTCTCCAAACGAAGCGCTTCCACATCAATAGAACACCATCACTATACTATGTCGAATTATATCTATTTTTTAGACAAAAAGGGGTCACCCCTTGGTTCCATTTTCGTTAATGCAACCATCAGTCACAGAGTTTTAAGCGCAGTATTACAATACCCATCAGGGAAGGCAAACGAGCAAAGTAGAAATTAAAGAACATACCAGCATGAGGCCTGATGAAACATTCGAGCATTGTCCACTACTCAGGGAAGCAAAGAATGGGTCCAATGGATCATCTCTAGGCGACCCAAGGCCCATATATTGGTACCTCGCCGACGATCTTCCAACCTTTGATTGTAAGATTCGCATGCATCCTGCAAGACTGAAATGTTTCTGTCCATGCACACATGATCTTCCAACCTCTGATTGTAACAAAGATTAAGAAAAACAGAAACAAAATCTTTGTCCCAATATATTAATCATGAAGAGAATTGGCTAGTTAATTACCCAAAAACCGAGCAAAACCCGTTACAAGAGAACAACACCTAAGCATGTAACCACCAAACCAATAAGAACTCACAATCGACTACACAACCGCGAACTGACGACACCGGAGCACCACGCCTCGAAGAAGACCCACTGAATGGACGATCCAAAAAGGGTCCATCAATCAAGCAATTTCCGAAGCTTTCCATGCTACGCCCCTTTTCCTTCTTTTCCTCTTAAGAGATATCTTCGTGAGAGATTTTTCCACCTTTTTCGTGGCCACCTCCAAGTCTCCAAATGAGCCTAGGTCTATCAGAAGCACCACAGATGATTCCTCACTCAACTCATGAAGCTCTCTTGTGATACGCAATACCGGAGCCATGATACCATCCATGCCCTCGTTCTCATAGGCATCCGACAAAATTGGTTGCTACAAGGGGCGATGACTGCCACGAGAGAGAAACAAATGTAGACATGCTCCTCCTCAAGTATAGACGGCTTCTGTTTATCGCAGTCAAGTGGAAACGAAGCTTGTGGGGGTGAGCCATACGCCACCAGAAGTGCAAGATTCTGTTGGCTCCAAAGAATCCCAACACACGCCAACAACAACTTGAGAGTTTCCACCTCTTCACAAAGAGGAGAGACACCTCCTCAATGCGGACCTCAACTAGCTAAAGGAGCTCCATGCGCAACAAAGCAACCTGGGACTGAAAGATAGAGTCCAAACTGCGTTGGAATTGAACTCCTCGCAACACCTAGGAGAGGGTCCTGGCGGCACCGCTGCATGCAACGACGAGTGGCATACAATATCAACCTAACTCCGAGACGATAAGGGGACGACGAGGCTAAGAAAACGGAGAGAAGCTCTGCTGGCAAGGAGCATGGGCGTCCAGAGAACAAGCATGAATGTCCGGAGAGCAAGAAAGACCGACGGAAAAGAGTGCACAACAGAATCACTCCAGATGACCAGGGCGACGACAACGGATCCATTTGAAGAGCTCACGACATGTGTTTTCCTGGTGGTCATGCTTGAGGCACCGAAAGCATCTCCCTCGAGCCCAATGCTTGAAAGCGAGACTATATGCTCGAGACCTTTCTTTCGAAGCAAAGATGATGGCTCGCGATCGAGGCGGCCGCCCCGACCCACGTGCACACAACCTTCCTCATCCCCAAGAGCGGCAGGTGCAGTAGAGAGACCGCCCAGGGCTCAGTTGACGACTCCTTGTCATGGCGCAGAACAGTGGTGTCGCGAACCTAGCTAGAACCAATGCCTTTGGTGGAGGCCAACGACGTCTGCGGAGGCAACTCTTCATCATCGTCGTCCTTGTCGGAGCTCAATGAACCAACCCAAAGCAGGCTCATAGCCGGCAGCGCAGCACTAGCAAAGACAAGGCCTCCGGAATCAGCCGACGTCAGCATCAAGGACCCAAGCCCGCTCCTCAACCATCACAGCAGGAAGTAGCAGGAAACACCATCCCAGACTTGCGGGAGACCTGCGGCGAGCGAGGGCGGCCGCAGCAGGCACAGCGGCGGCCTTCGGAAGCTGAGCGGTCGTCAGAGACCAAATGCACCATATTACAGCAGATGAGAAAATGTTCGTCACAGAACCTTTGTTTTCACTAAACCACCATCTGGCAACTGATTTATAGCTCGAACCAATTTCAAACATTTTATTACAAAGAACACTTGTTATGGTTTCTCTGAGTTCTTCACATTTTCTAACGTGTATTGCGTACCTTTATGTGTTGTAAACTTGTAATGCCATATTGGCATGGTTCATTCTGAGTGCACTTCAAAAAAAATTACTCAGGTTCATGATGTTGCTTATATAACAATTGTCTTGTGTACTCAAGGGTTGATGCACGTAAAGGCTAATCCCCTTTTCATTTCCTGCACAGGAGCGCAAGTTGCTTTCCTGCTTTGTCCTTCCCATCCTGTACTGTCCGTTTCTACTGTTAGGTTGCTAACCTCCACCATCTTTACAAAGTGATGTTTGCATGTCATTATCAGGTTGCATAAGTTCCATCTTTAGCGATTCAACTTGAAGGAAATATTCTCGCGGTTGTGTCGACAATTGGTTGATCTTGGGCAAGCGAGTGCTGCCATGATTTCGCTATCAGTCTATTTTCCTCTTTTTGCAAGAAAAGGAAGAACAAATGCCTGTCGCAAACCAGTGAGTTGCTTTGGTTCCTTCCTTGAATTACTAAGACCAATGACCGAGCCCTCTTCGTCTAAAACCATTATCACGATTAGGTTTCTTTCGCAATTGCGCTAGTATTTTTTTTTCTTCCAAAAGCTTGTACATCGTGCAGAAAAACCATTTGTTGCCATCGATAGCACAAGATTACCGTAACAGACAATTCTTGATTTCTTGTACCGATCGACGTAGGATCCACGACGTAGCACATCACAACATAACAATCACCAAGCGGATTCTATACTTGCTTTTTTTAAAAGAAGCATATATTAATATCACGAAAGATATCAATTACATCTGGTCTCCGCAGCAACGCAGTGTCCTAAAGAAATTTCAGATGCACACATCCCTATTGCAAAAGAACAAGAAGAACAGAAAACAAAAATAAAAGATCTCGCTACGGTGACCAAGACATTATAGCTGCAACACCAACCACCACAAGACAACACCCAGAGTCTGCGATCACAAAACAATGGCCTTCAACAAGGACATTGTCAGACAACCAATTAAGACCAGACCTTGGATTTTTACCCTAGAGCAAGTCCGCATCTTTCAAAACAATGTCTTTAAGGCCATTACTAGACACAACCAGTTAAGACCAAACTTTGGATTTTCACTCTGAAAGATAAGACCATATACTCTTCCTGTGTTGCCGCCCTCGCTTTTCACTGTCGCTACTACAAGTCAAGAATCAACAAGCAAGGTCACCATCACCACCAAGAAATAGCCCACCGTCACATGTTAGCAACAGTCAGCGCAGCTTCGTGTCGCTCCTTTAAAACAGGAACACACGACCAAATCCCACCCGATCCAGCAATCTGCAGGTAACTTGTGCGCAAAGGAGATTGTTGGCGGAGCCTTCCGGAACTCACCACCGGCCAGAAAATGAGAGCCGACATCAAGCAGACCATCTTCTAGGCGCGAGAAGCCCTAAAGGGCCGCCCCCTTTATTGGACAGATCGGCAGCCCCCCATGCCGCCGCCTGTCGGCTGACCCCTCCGGCGGAAGAGGAAGCAAGCTTGCGACCAAACCACGCGCAAGCGTCGTCCCACTGGAAGCCAGCGAGGTCCATTGCGAGCATCACGCCACCTTCCCACGCACCTCCAGGTGACCAAAGGTCGCACTGATGGCAGCTCTAGGCGGGAGCCTAGGCCTATGCCGCCGCCTCCACCTCAAGCGTGGATGCCCAAGGGAAGTCACCAATCATCATGACCAGGGCGACACCCCATGGCCTTGAGCACAAGAACTCCACCCCGTGCGGATGCCACATCCAAGGAAAAGCCACTGCAATCGCATGATCAGTGTCGCCGCCCCAGATCCCGCACGCAGAAGATCACCGACGCCGCAACCGCCACCGGAAATCTGCCCGCTGGCCCCCAGCACGCCGCCACCACGGCCCTCGCCGGCGGCAACGGCGGCAGGGGAGGCCACCGGCCTTTGGTTTTTCAGCGGCTAGGGTTTCACCCCAGTGCCGCCTCGGGGGATGGCACGGGAGCGGGCACCTTCACCGTAAGTCACTGTAGAATTTCTTTACATTACGTACAAGTACACTCGCACGAAGATACTTTACCGAAGCCAGGTACTACTGCTATATAGTATGCGCTTGTTGGACCGCAGGGCTATGACTATGAGACACTCACACCACACTCCTGCTCTTCACTAGTCACGTCGTGTCATCTCTTCTCCCTCTGCTTCCGTCCGATGCTGCGGCTGCTGCTCCACTTCTCTACCACTCTCCTCCTACTTCGCTCGCTGGCGTGATCGTCTTGGCCAGGAGTACCAAGCTGCGATCGTCCCAAATGTCAACCGGCTGCCTCGACTTCTTCTCGGCCACGCCGTCCCCGGAGCCTCCGCCGCCGCCGGCGATGGACTACGACGTGGTGGTGATCCTGGCGGCGATGCTCTGCGCGCTGGTGTGCGCGCTGGGCCTCAACACCGTGCTCCAGCAGTGCGTCGCGCGGTGCACCCGCCGCGCCGTGGCCGACCCAGTGGGGTGGGTGGCGCACCGCCGCGCCAACGCGGGACTCAAGCGGGAGGTCCTCGTCGCGCTCCCCGTCGCCACCTACAACGCCGACGCCTGTCCGGCGCAGAAGCAGCAGCAGGCGTCCGCCGCCGGATGCGCCATCTGCCTGTCGGACTTCGTCGACGGCGAGAGCGTCCGCGTGCTCCCCGTGTGCGGCCACCGGTTCCACGTGGCCTGCGTCGACCGGTGGCTCGCGTCGCGGTGCTCCTGCCCGACGTGCCGGCGCCGCCTCTCCCCTGACCGTGGTGGCGCCGGAGGCGGAGAAGGCCACCGCCGAGAGCTGCAAGTTTTGAACTCCGTATGATCATCAATCAGTGATCACCTCTTCTTGTTTCGCTCAGACCAGCACTGATCTGGCCTGCTATGTATGTGTATATGATCAGGTTCTGTGCCCGTTTGACTGATGATTACCCCGGCCATAACCTGTTCTATGGTTTTAGTACTTTGCCATCTTGAGAGATTTTCACTTTTTTTTCAATAAAGAATCATCAGGCTTTTAACATGTCCAATTACATGGCTGTGGATCTTTTTGGTTCAGATTGTCCTCTATACTTATGTTAATTCGTCTGTCAAAAAAAGAACTTTAAATTCGTTAGCCATACATCCGTTCTATGAGTGCACGGGACCGCGACATGATTGATCAACTAGCCGTGGAGATATGAACGTGACAGGCAGGCGAGTCGCAGTCGGGAGAGATGACACGGTAAAGCTGGAGAACTTTGGACGTGATTCGCAGGGTTATCTTGGCTCTTGGGGGTAGGGGTACGTGATGCCGCCTCCACCGGAGGAGCCACTTGACCGCGGCAAGAATGGGATGTGATGAGGAGAGAGCGACACTGCCCGTCACTGGACTCCTCTCAATCAGCATCCAAAATTTTCAGTGGTACCAACCATCAGGATTTGAAATTTGGAATACCTTTCCGGTTCTGGACTGTGGCCAAGTGCGGCGTAGAATGCCAAGAGGGATGAGGCAGAACAATGTTTTAGGTGTAGTGCAGTGAACATCAACAGTTTGAGGATTAACCAAAAAGATGCCCAAAGATGCATATGGGCTACACGCCAAACATGTTATAGGGAGGAGTCATAGTTTCCTACCTTAAGGTGCAAAACAACAACAGGGCATAGCAATAAACACAATGATCTCCTACGGGAGCCAACGAGCGCGAGGCCAGTGTCCGCCCGCAATCATTCACTTATGAGTTTACAGATCAGCATTTGCTTCAAGTCGACGTAGATTGGTTGTGTTCATCATCGCACAAAATTATTCCAGGATATGAGAATGGCCGTCACAATTGCAGCCTTCACTTCCTACACTACCGAGAGGAAAACCTTCTGCTCTAAAATAGTGTCGACGCATCGGCGCTAAGCGTTGACAAGAGCCATGTGCCCAATCAGATCCAGCACCCGGTTGCTGGAGCAAGAAAAAATATAACAGCCTGTTCAGGTAAACTGAAAGATTCATGAGAAATGGAAGTCCTGAACCGGTTGAGCGGACAGTTACCTGTAGCCCCACTCGTTGTCGTACCAAGACACAAGCTTCATGAAAGAAGAACTTAGACCCATACCAGCATTGGCATCAAATATGCTCGACCTGCAGTACAGAGAAATTTAGCAACTCCAGTTTTCCTGCAGCTCGTGGCAAGTTCATGGGAACAGAGATGCGCTTACCTTTCATCACCAACGAAATCATTTGAAACAACATCCTCGTCTGTGTAGCCTAAGATACCTTTCAGTGAACCTTCTGATGCTTCCCTGAAAAAATAAAGATTGCAAAACGTGTAAGCGTGTTTTTTTCAGATTTGGCTAATAATATTGTTGGACTGAGAAAGTTTCACAGGCTTATGTGAAAACTAAGTTAAACAAATAGTGTTGTGGCATATTTACACTCATTAACTGTAGGGAAAAGATTGGTCTGACTTCATGTCAAAATTCAACCAAAAAGGACTTGCTCTATTTCTTTGTTATGGTAAGCTATGAGAACTAATTCTCCACTGCATGATCAAAGGACACTTATAGCATGTACATTCAACTGGTACCAGGGCAGCACAGACCACTCTATATTTCTTCTTGAGTGCTATTTCAATATTAACCTTCAACATCTTGATAGCACTATTGTACATTATCACTTACTTATGGTTATAGAATAACAAGCTCCAGGAGTAATCCTAGTCTTTTAGATATAACACGGTTAAAAGATAGCATACTATAGCGCTAAGAAAAGTTGGAATAGTAGTTGATAAGAAGTTGACTTGAACAGAAAGAACAGAGCAAGGTAGTGTTAAAAAACGGAATGTAATCAGAAATCAAGAGATAACGAAGTGCGAGAACTGTTAGATTGCTGTACATACTTGATAGCTGCTTTCACATCTTCATAGGAAGCACTTTTCTCAAGCCGGCAGGTCAAATCGACAACAGATACGTTAGCTGTAGGAACTCGGAAGGCCATGCCTGTGAGCTTTCCATTTAATGCTGGAAGGACCTTTCCAACAGCCTGTTACCAAAATAAGTTCAACATAAGACATCTGCAACGAAAAATTAATTTCCACTTTCTCATTGAGCCAATATAACCTTTGCTGCACCCGTAGAGCTAGGGATGATGTTTTGACTAGCCCCACGTCCTCCCCTCCAGTCTTTCATCGAAGGACCATCAACAGTCTTCTGGGTGGCTGGACACATAAAATAAAATTGTTACATTACAACTAAATCGTAACCCTGTACATGAGAACATTGGTAAACCCCTCAGCCTATGACAAGTATTAACAGGGAGATAGAAAACCTGTTGTGGCATGGACAGTTGTCATTAGGCCTTCAAGAATGCCAAACTCCTCATGGACAACCTTCAAACAATAAACACAACAATCATCAAAATGGAATCTGTTGTCACTATTTCGCAACAATGAATATATATGCAACACATGTCCTGTCTATATAATAAATGAAATGATAAAGTGGATAACCTTGGCAAGAGGAGCAAGGCAGTTGGTGGTACAACTTGCATTAGAGACAACATTCATGCTAGGGTCGTAATTCTTCTCATTTACTCCAACCACAAACATGGGAGCATCTCCTGATGGAGCAGATATGACCACTTTCCTTGCACCCCCCTATTTAAGCAACACAACAGAATTTCAACATTTGTGTTGTATCTAAATGGACTTTCTTCTGTGACAATAAATATAGCCGATAAATGGATATGACAACGAGCAGGTGAACCTTCAAATGTGCTGAAGCTTTGTCGATTGTTGTAAAAACACCAGATGATTCAACAACATATTCAGCTCCGAAGTTACCCCAAGGGATATCTGAGGGGTCCCTGAAATTAAAATGATAACCCATAAAATGAAGTTAGCAAACAAAGAAAGTGACAAATTGACATGGGCAAGGACAACATCTCCAAAAGATAAAAATACCCAAAAGTACATTAAGAAAATTGTAGATAACATCTCTGTTGGATCTCACAATAATTATAATATGTGCATGCAAGCATCCAATACTATCAAACTAAACATAAGCACTCAGCCATTTCCATAATAGGTGTAAAGTAAAGTGTATCCTTCTTTGCATAAAGCTTTGAGGATACAAGAAGAATATATACTGGGTAACTGTTGTCCATGTATTCACAATGAAAAAGAACACTTGATATCTAAATCTGACACTTGTAAGAAATTGTGTTGATAAATAAAGGAGAGATAGACTCAAAAATAAATAAATAAAGGAGAGATCTGAAAGCACCTAAATTAAAATTGGGGGCAAGTAATTTTTTTATAGAAGTTGCCTGCCCAGGCTTACTATCAAAACAGCAAGCACAAAACATACCATTTATGTGAACAGAAATATATATTCAGCTAAACCTGCAGTGTTCCTATAGTCCTATTGTCACCTTTTGCTTGTAACTGAGACTTTCTTCCCATTAATCTCCAAGGTTGACTCGTCCAAAACTGTTATGGTTCCCTTAAATGGACCATGGGTAGAATCATACTTAAACATATAAGCCTGGAAAAGGAAGAATACAATGGATGAACCAAATGGAAACCTTCAGATGAAATATGATGCACCTGATATAGCTAGAAATTTATATTTGCTGAATGAAAGGAAAAAACCAAAGGTACAATAACAGTAAACAATAAACATGCCGGTTTTCTCACCGAGGACTGCACCTAATAGATCCTACGGGCGTTAATCACATAAGAAAGCTCCTATTTTCAAGCAAGATACAAGTCGAGCATATAATATATGGATGCAAAATGGCTTGTAAGTTGGATTCCATACACATTAGCAACTAGGGCAATAAGTAACATATGGATGGAATATTTTGATGTGATGTTTGGTTCAAGCTTCATATATAATTATATGTGCACGTGATATGAGATCAAAAATAGCATCTCCTCATTAAAGAAAGAATTGTATAAAGTACAATGGTGTATAATAGTGACTAAGAAACATTTGTCAGTTGGGTGCATATTTCTTCTTTGTTCAAAGGACATGTTGTGTCGGTGCGCCATGTTTCTAGAAATATCTCAACAGGAAGTGTGTGGTACTATTTCTGAATAGAAATTCGAAACTATACTGAACATCATCACAATTCTTATGCAACAGCTCATTAAGAATATCATATGCATCTGAAAAACAGATTACTACTTCCCCATTTTAGATATTGTGTATCATTTGATGAAGAATCAAACAACTACAAATCAGAAACAATAGTCCAATCACTCATTATCTAACACAAGTTGCACATTGTTGATGTCTAGCATTTAAAAACACTCCAGTAGAAATTCTGCTGTCTAAAATTGAAGAATTTGGTGTTGCTTTCTTACCATGTATTTAGCATCGATAAACGGATCATTAACAGCCACAACTTCAATATCATCTCTGCTGACCGCAATTCGTAGAACCAATCTCCCAATTCGCCCAAAACCTGCAACAAGAACACAAGTGTGCTATTGTAACCAAAGACTATAATTTAAAGACCATGTACAACAATCATAAATCTGAAGGGTTAAAGTAATAAAGCATAGTGGAAAGGATAAATTACACCAGCTAAACATTATGAGTCTTAATGTATCTTGACTAAATTATATAATTTCGTAATGCCATTCTTTTCCTATCTATACAAGGAACTCACCATTTATGCCGACCTTTGTCTTCTCCCCGCTAGAGGATTCTATGGAAAGTGAAAAGGTAAATTGCATCAAACACAATTGCAGGGTGCACAGTTCCCTATATAATGTTTTGTGAATTGAGCAACTTACGAGGGGTGGCAGGGGGTGCCTGTGTGGCGGTGGCTCTTACCGGCTCAATGTTTCTAGCACTGCAGAGAAAAAAGTGCAATGTTACAGTCTTACAGAGAGCAAAAAACAGGCATACAGATAATATGCAATGAATATGCTTAGGGCGGTCAGGTCACAAAATTGGCAATCTAAGAGCACAAGGAATGGGGGTATCAATATCATTCCTGACAGGAAATTGCCAGTGCCTCAAACAATCATGATCTCATTCATTCAATCTTAGCGATCCATATAACGACAAGCCGGCAGCTATTTGAAATTTTGAACAAGCTGAATGAAGGAAGGCGACAAGACGACAACTCACGGCGAGGAGGAAGCTCCAACGGAAGGGAAGCTGCAGGCAACCTTGCTCCTCACGCACGACACCTGCAGCGTCAGCGAAATTGAGCTCTCTGTATGATTAAAGAGTTGCAGAAAATTATGGCTGAATCAACATGAATTAATCTGGACCTGTATTCAGGATAACGCGAATACATTGATGCGGACTATTATAATAAAATCTAAATAGGGTAATGTAAAGCTATTAGAACCGCTGTATAAATAGGTCCTCGTGAAATATCAGGAGGAAAACAAGTTGGTGGAACAGAAAATGCAGCCAACTTTCGCGGTATAAACGACAGTTCAGCCGTACAGGTCTGCCCTCGGTTCCATCGAACGGGACCAAGTCCTCGGAACAGTTTACAGAAAACACAAATAGATGTGGAGATCGGGATGGGAAACCTTGATGGGGTCGGCGGCGCGGGATCCGGCGGCGGCCGGGGAGGCGGAGGCGCGGAGGGAGAGGGAGAGCGACGCCATGAGGTGCCGCCGGCGGTGATCACAGCCTTGGGCCTTGGGATCGAGCAGGCGGGCAGCGGTCGGACGGAGGCAGGGGCGAGAGGGGGAGGGAGGACGGCGGCGTGCGCGCTGTGCAGCGATCTTCCTTTTCTTCGCGTCTCAGTCTCGGTCTCTCGGGCGGAGTTGTTTTATGGGGTCCTTGCCTCCTTGGCCTCGCCCCCCGTTTTGGTTTCTCCGGCCAATGTACCACCCGCTTGGCCACCTTCTATATTTAACCTATTTCCAAATTAGACAAGTCAATTGTTTTCTAAATTAGA
The DNA here is from genome assembly GCA_030063025.1 of Avena longiglumis. NCBI lineage: Eukaryota > Viridiplantae > Streptophyta > Magnoliopsida > Poales > Poaceae > Avena > Avena longiglumis. The sequence goes on along the minus strand of CP125979.1, from coordinate 16,354,904 downwards.
GCCAACTTAATTTTGATTGATTTGAAAATAGTCAAATTGGTGGTTCTATTTTAGAGACACCAAGCAGAATATAGGGGCGCGAGCACACACACACCGTTGTAGAAGATTGGAATCGGCGGAGCTTCAAGATTGTCGAAGTCGAATCACAGCAAACCTCGATTCTCACTAGAAAAACACTTGTTGGTGGAACTTGCTCCTGCGCGATGTTAGGTCACCAATTGTATAATCGTAGTTGGTGGAACTTGCTCCCGAGGTCTTTTGTTGCATAAAAAGTTAATGTCTCTCAGGTTTCTTGTCTCAAGAGTCGAGTTCTTAAGATTGACGAAATTATTATGGGTGCCTTGATAAGTCTTCGCTTACAACTGTGCCTAATCTTTCGAAGGTTTGCCAATTGTATTCTTTTCGAGAGAAGTTCACATTAACCTTCCTTGTTTTCACTATATCTCTGGTCATCTTTGGGATTGAGAGGCTCGATTTTAGTTACATATACATTTTTTTACTAAATCGGCGACACTTATTTATATCGGAGCACTTATTATAAATCAGAGGGAGTACATCGCAGAATTTAATAGCTTAGCTAGGGCATTGTTTTCGATGACCACAACCAAAAAGGACTAGAAACTGTCCAAATAAGGAGCACGCTGAGGAAGGACCAATGCATCGAGTGTTTCGTGATGGGATCATCGACCAGTAATAATGACCGCAATATATAACCAAGTGAGAATAGTAGCAGGAAACCAAGCATCGTATCTACGTTTTGTCTGGTTTCGGCGCGAGGCGTTGTGGGTGCGTCCGCCGGAACGCTGGCGCGGCCGGCCCCAGGCTCTCGGAGAATATGCCAACTCGCGTGCCAACAACACCACCCCAGATTCCGGGAATCAAATTATTCAAAGCTCAAAAAAGAAAGAGAAGATAGATGGACGGAAGGAGGAGACGGACCACCTCGTGCCAGAGCTGATCTGGTTGATACAGTACATGCGACCATGCGCCCTGTGCCCGCGTCTCACCAACCCCGTCATGCTCTCGGAGAAAGATACTAAGCTACTCACTCGGTTTAAAAAATATAAGATATTTTTGATTTGTAAAGAAAAAAAATATCTAAACATATTTTAGTGTGTAGATTTACTCTAAACTTAAGTAAACCTATATATTAAAAAAATAGGTATATTTGCTTAGTTGTAGGAGAGATTAAATAATATACTCTTCTTAGTTGTAGGAGAGAGAAAATGAGAGAGAAGGGAGTGGGCTCTTGGCTAAGAGCCAGCTGCAGCACGTGCTCGTAGGCATCATATCATATAAGAATGAAAGGTGAACCATACCACTAATAAAGTAGTATAATTTATGTCTATCTATTCTACAAGTTAGCTATTAGATTGACTATAGATGATACGTACATGTCTTATAGCCAACCGCTAGCTCTACTATTGTCCTTACTCTTATAGTATTTTGAAATGGAGGGAGCATGTATTATAGCCTTCAAGATTTTTTACAATGGATGGTTCTTAGTGATGCCTACACGACACTAGTTAATGAGGAAAGAGATTGGGGTTGTAGTAAAAAAACACCTCTTACACGAAACCATAAACAAAAAAACATGATTAGACCAATCAAATGCATACATATCATCTAAATCATTAAATGTAGAGACATCACTTAAGAAACAATGACTTGGAGAAGTTGTATTTTAAACATTTATTTCTCCTATGATAACGTGCTAAGACACACCCTGTTATAAAAGGCCTAAGGAAAATATGCTAAGCTACCAGGGGTGGGGCCTGGCCTAGCTAGTCATGCAATGCCATGTTGGCGCGTGTCAGAGCGGCTATGCCATGTAGCTTAGCGTGTAAATGGTGGGTGCTACCTAAAAGGTTGGATTAGTGAAATAGTTGCCCAGAGTTTATTTTTTAAAATTATTTAGGTTATTTATGTCTATTTTGCCCCTATGTAGTGTGCTCACATGTACTACCCACCCCCTAGGGTAGGAGACAGGGCAAGTGTAGGGGCCGGATTAACTGGGGTTTGTTCGTTTGTTAGGGTATAGTTCCCGATAGGAAACTGGTGAAGCCGAGCTGCACTAGTCTGCCGTGATGGCTCGTGCGCCACTCCAGCTCTGCCTTCACCATCTATTGTGTGGCATGACCAAGCCTCGTCTCCCAACAGCACCGGCCAATGTCGATGTACTAGCCAACGGCAGTTGCCCCAGACTGTCCGTGGATGTCGACGCCGTTCATTGATCTCACCCAGGACGATGATGAGTAGGCAACATCGGTGCCAACACGTACCCTAGGCCAAGCTAGGGTTTTAGCATGTTTTCTTATTTTCATCTCTGTAAATTAAGCTTGTTTTAATAAAAAAATTTGGAAAAAACATGAGCTCACGCGTTTACTAGGTCAATGGAAGGATGTTTTGGAGTCTAGGTTGATGAGGACATGGACGACTACGAGGAGTTCATCACCATCACGATGCACATCAATATGATGGAAATGGAAGAACACATGTGCACCGCGTTCCAGGAGGTGGCTGGACGGGGCCCTCGAGGCTGTTTCCTCGATGCGGTTGGCGTGAATCTCCTCCCTTTCTCCCGGCGGCGACATCAGGAGTCTCTGTTGGAGCTTAGGCCCGAACGTCCTGAGAGAAGGCCGACTGGCATAGTGGAAGAAGGAGCTGCTGAGCCGAGGGAAGACGATGGTGGGGACGAATAGCTGGACTGAAAGTCACGCTCGCGATTGGCCTCCACCTCTCCAAGGATGATGGCGGGAAGGGGCATTGGAGCTAGACTGTGTAAAACGATAGAGAGAGATGGCAGAATATGTTCTACATATTATTGAGCATCATGGGCAGGTATATATAGACGTACATGGATTATCTTGGAGTACAAGTCAAGTTAGATTGGGATTCTAACTATCCTAAACTACCATAACAATCGTATCCGTACAATATCCCTCCTCAGTCGTGGCGGTAATGTCATGAACAACTAGAACGTCGCAGACATAGAGGTCAATCCCGAAGAAGACATTGCCAATGACGATGTAGACAGGGCGCCGATCCGAGTTTGCCAAACTCGGGAATGTGTCAGGATGAATGCACATACTGATGTTTCCAGTAAAGGGCGTGCGAGGACAGGGACCATCATGAACCTATGTGCAAGTGTCATAGGGGACGAGATGACGATGAAAACAAGGTCGTTATGGGCAAAGATGTTGAAGATGGCAAAACCAACGAAAACTCGGATTGGTCATGCTGGACGCCTAGAGAGGCGCGGCGGCGATACTCGATGTAGACGAAGATGAATCAGGCGTGACGAAAACCATGCATGGACGTAGGCGACCTGCACCGTGGGAGGTGGCATGGAGATATCCTAGGGCGTTGGTGCACGGGAACGATGATATAGCTTGTGTACAGCGACACTATGACCCGATGGGGCTGCATAGCTGCATGACATGAGTTGATGCAGCGGCTTGTGGCCACCGGCGTGTACACGCTTGTGAGGCGTGTTGACAGCCAGTGGGCGAGGACCAAGGCAGTGGTGCTACTGCCTGAAGGGGCGATGTAGCGGCAGCTCGTAGCTCGATCGGTGGTAGGTGCGTGCTCGGGAACGTGCTTGGCGTAGACGGGCGTAGGATCGGCTGATCAGACAAACGGCGTGCCGTATACGTTATGGAGTGGACGACACATAGATCGGATTTGTTGGTGGCGTTGTCGATAGAAATCTCGGGCCATGATGATAAAGACGATCCGAGGAGGACGGCCGTGGCAGCCTACCGAGGAAGGCGTAGGGCCGACCGAGGTATGCGTAGGCCTGCCGAGGCAGGCGCGACAGTGAAGAAGGCAGGCACACGGGCACGATGTAGATCGTCGATGCCAATCGTAAGTAGAGGCGCGGCGATGACGACTGCGGTGAGTTACTCAATCCGATCTATGATCAGCTAACCAAAAAAGAAATATTGGTCGAACGACCGACGGAGATAAAAAACGATCTAGATATAAAAAAAAAGACTCACCAGTACGGCCTATCGAGAATCGGCGAACGAGCTCTGCTAGGAATTGCCTGGCCCCCGACGAAGATCATGGAGACCGATCCCCTCGGGGTGGCGCGACGGATGCATGTCGACGTCAGCTAGGTTTAGGATCGGTTTATACTGATACCATATTAAACGATATAGAGAGAGGTCGACGGAATATGTTGTATATATTATTGAGCCTTCATGGACAAATATATACAGACATACACGAAATCATCTTAAAAATACAAATCAAGTTAGTCTACAATCCTAACTATCATAAATTACCATATAACAATAATAAGTATAATAGTCTAACAGACTGACATCTGCCTTTCCAAGAAAGATACGCGGGGCAATTGCCAAATTGGACCAAAGATCGTGCGGGAATGGGCAATTTGACCAGAGATCGTGGGCGCCGAGACCACGAGCCGATCCCAAGGATCGCGGGCACCACCGCACCAGGATCACGGGCAGATTGCCAAATGTGAATTTTAAATCTTGGCAAATTTTGAACGATTTAAATCATCCTGGGGTTGTTTGTAAATTTCAATTTACATGAGCCACGTCCATTAGGGCATGTCCATTGGGTCGTCTCACGGATGATTTGAGTCGAGTCTGTGATTCGGCTTGTCCGGTCGACCGCGCACAGCAGTGCGACTCAAACAGACAAAAACGGACAGACCAGCCCAAGGGAAAATGACCCATGTGCATTTGTATTTGGACCAGCCTGTATCCGCGTCTGTCCGAACAGACCATCCGTTATTTAGATTTGGGTTACGAATGAATCCAACGGACAGAAATAATCCGGATGAGTTGTACCGGCGCGTACCCATACGTCCACTCGATCCACTCGTGCCCGTGTCTGCAAATAATGGGCCTAGCCAATACAGACTTGCAGATAAAACTGATGAGGCCCAATGTCCAGATACGCTCTCCTCTAGAAAAAACACGACCTGGCCAAGATACCCAGGAAAAGAATCTAGAAATTGTTTGCTGCCCACCATCCACTGCTCGGATCAATGCTGGATGGAGCGGTGCGATCCCCGCCGATCGACCGGCACGCTCATGCAGCACCCGTGATACACAGGGCGTCCTGCTCCCACGCGAACAATCATGGTGGTGCTGGTGCCGGTCTCCGCTCATCACTTTGCCTACTGCATCTGCATCTGCAGCAGCAGGAGCAGTGACGTCGCCGGCGGCAAGTACGTACTGTACTTCCAGCCACTCTCACTTGATGAGTGGATCTGGATGCAATGACATCCTCGGACCCTGACTCGTCTTCAGGCTCCACGGTCCATAGATTATTCCTCCTTCCCCGTGTGAGCGGATAAGCTTATTTCGGTTTCGCAATATGACCAACTGATTTCAGATGGTTATGTGAAGAAAAATACAAAGACTCAAAGAGGCATGGAGAGTTGGACACCAAGAAATCAGACCGAGAAATTCAGAAAATGTTGGCTTAATCAAACATTTCCTGCAGCTCAGCTCCCCAAATGGCCGAGAACTGAAGCAGCCAAGGAGGCCTGGAAATTCTTACAGCCATCATGATCCACCACCCCATATATGAACACAATCGCCTGCAGGCTAAGCTGCAGCTGAGGGGATCGATAAAGAACAAAATGAAAAAAAAGAGTGCCCTTCCTAACTGATCTAATGGCGAGCATGCCTACTGCTGTTGCCGCCGGGCGTCAGAGGAGGGGAGCACGAAACGCGAGGCGAAGGTGTAGTGGTGGTTAAGGTGGGCGGAGACGTCGTCGTCGTCGTCGTGGAGCCCTGTTCCGAAGTCGAAGTTGCGCGCGTAGCTGAGCGGGTCGTACTGATGGCAGTACCGGGACGCGGCGGCTGGCGCTGGCCGCGCCGCCGTGCACAGCATCTTGCTCCGCCTCCGCAGCCTCCTGACCAGCCGGCCCAGCGACAGCCCGCAACCTCCTGCTGGACCACGCCGGCACGACGACGACCGCGCCGCTGCCTGAGCGGCATTGCTCTCCCCCATCTCGATCGATCTTGACTGCGAGAGAATGTGTCTCGATCGGCGTGTGCGCGCGGTGGGTGGGGGGGTTGGACTCTTGCAGTGTGGTGTGCGACTAACGTGGTGTTGGTGGTGTGGTTTATAGGAGCTGTCCACCAGCCGATCGAGTGAGTGGAGAGAAACGGTTTCCGGTCTCGCGCATGTGGTCCGGACGTACGACCGCGAATAAGATACTCACACAGTACTGGAGTAGGTGTGAGTTTTGTAGAACTTTTTAGTCTCATCGTCTTTAGTTTCTGTAGAATGATAAAGTAAAGTTGGCTTGAACTATAAGGATAAGCCACGAGCCTCCTCTTTGTATATCTACTCTACTAGTAGTAGACTAGTAGTCTAGTGAGTCTCGAGCTGCTTTTGTCTTGGCGAAGGAGAACAAACTGAACGATGGAACTGGTTAATTAGAGTCGTGATTAGGGAGCAGCTAGCTTGATGAGCTCCATGAATCAAGGGATGCTGTGTGTGAGCTGCAAGCCTCCAAAGGATTAAGCATTTTCCTAGCTAACAAACGAGAGATTGTTAATACAGAACGTATATACGCAGCAGGATTAAGAAAGTAGGCCTAGGCGTAGAGGGTCGGCGCGCGGCATGTGCATGCATGAATTTGCATGGGATCGAGTTGACGACAAAAAGTTTAAACGTCCGAGGAAACAAGAACAGCTGGAGCCCCGCCGTCAATGGGGTAATCTAGTTTTAGCGTTCCGAGATGGAGAAGGAAAAGGAGACGGCGGACGGCGGTGGGGCGGTGCGTGCGAGGGAGCGCCGGCCGGATGCCGGAGCTAGCCTCCACGCCGAGGCGTACGTACGAGGAAAGGTTGGTCCGATCGAGATGCCAGTGGAGGACGTACGTGGCGGCCGCGGATCGGCGCGCCGCCGCGCGTGCAGGCATGTTTCCTTGGTCTCTCCGTAGTTCCAGGCTTGCTCATCGGCTCGATCACGAGCTGACGAAGCTGGTCTATCAAGCGAAGGGTAGTACATGTTAGCGAGTGATTAACATGTCTAAGGCACACAACGGTCGGCAAACTGACAATACGACATATAGCTAGCTTGGGGAGATGCGCATCACTATATATACCTGTCAGCGTGGTAGTTCGTCCGTCACTGTCAGTGTGAGGATGCCCACTCCCGCAAACGAAAAGATATGTGTGAGAACATGCTCTCAACCGAGGACTAGGGTACCGGTAACACAAAAAAAAAAATCTCGGAGGGGGCAGGGATTTCCGATAACCATGGTTACCAAATTCTCAAATAAAATCTAAATTTCAAACTTAATAATGTCTAAATATTTTAAATACTCTCTCCGTCCGAAAATAGATGTCTTAGATCTAGACACTATTTAGTATATAGATTCATTTAAATTTTAAAAAATCCGAGACATCTATTTTAGGACGGATGGAGTATAATGTTTGGAGGAGGAGGAAGCAAAAGTTTAGGACAAATGAGTTGGGGCACGGGGTTATAGCAGAGTGGATCACATATGGTTTAGGTTGGAGAACAAACCAGTCCAAAATAAAAGCAAATTCAAATGGACTGGGATTTTTTGCACGATAAGCTCAATTACTAGAGGGGCTGGGATCTGGTTACTCGATGGTACTGTAACCACGGTATTTCACTCCGTGCTCTGAACATATTATATTAGTAGAAGAAAAGCTTGAGTTTTTTTTTTCTGCACTAGGAAGGGTTCTCAAGGACCCGACAACTGCTTCCATTAAAACGATGGGTGTACAAATGCAAAGAGTACCCTAAAAGAAACAAAGATTTAGAACGTGTCCTCACTTTTTAGAAAGAAGATAAAAAAGGGATCTAGTCCTTCTTGTCCACCGTTGTCGATATGAGACCTCCAGGAACGGCCACCCGCCTCGCCGACGGGACTATGCCATTTGGGGTAGAGTGGGTATGCGATACGGTATCGAAGTCGAGGAGGATCCTACCATGTGGCACCTAGCTAGGAGTGTTAAAATATATAGCCTAGTCCTTTCCATCAGTTCGGACTTTTGGTTCATATGACTAGTGCATCAATTCAATATGGTACCAGAGCCAGGAGGTCTCAAGTTCAAACCCTGGCTAACGCACTATTTAATCTACTTCAAATAGTTGCGCCTCCGATTACCCACATCTAGTGTCTTCCCATTTGTCCAGCCTAGACGTGAGAGGGAGTGTCAAAATATATAGCCTAGCCCTTTCCATCAGTTCGGACTATTGGAATAATTGGCTAGTGCATCATTCCAATAAGGAGGACGAAGTTTCTCAGGAACATCAAGACCAGAGCGTGGAGTGGCTTTCCTTTAGGACGAAGCTAGCGCCGACATATGAGCATGCGACAACTAATGAAATCTGCCATACATTGCTCCACCATGATCCGCAGGAACCCTAGATCTTGGAGTATAACACCCCTCCCCCCGCCAACATGACGGTCGATACTAGCGAGAACTCTTACACGAAGACCTATAGCTCGATTCAGCGACCAATCCCCAATTCAGCAACCAAGTGGCAATATCTTTATGCGTCATGGACTAACAACGGAGTTGCCAATGCAAACCAAGGGACACAATCCAATGTCATCGATCTTGATGGTGCCATCCCAAGTGCGTCCGGTCAATCAAAGAGGCCCAAGAGAAGGACCAACTGCAAAACAGATGCAAAGCGCGAGGATTCCTCGTATGCATTGCAAGAGACGATCAAAACAATGCTAGCCGAGAAGGAGGTGTCAAGTGAGAAGAGGAAATATAGGAAGCGCTAGGAAAAAGAGTAGGACATGAAGATCTTCTATGGAGGTCTTTTGTGGTACCCCCAGTTAAATAAGAGCCATCCATTTTCGTGAATCCAAGGGCTTGCATCAGTTCATACTAGTGGTAAAAATCTGACAAGTATAATTTATACTACTCTAAATCCGAGGGCAAAAGGGGTACACCCTCTCCTACTTGGAGGAAACAGGGCCATGCCCAACGGAGCCCATCCTCTATCTCCCCGCAGTCTGGCGTTCCAAAGAAAAGTGTTTCCAACCCTAGGTTGCATCCCCTCCCCGATGACGCACGTTTCGCCGCCGCTTTCCGGTGATCCTCCTCGACGACGGCGCGTTCGTGAAATCATGTCCTCCCTGCTTAGTCCGCCCACCTCGGTTGCGTCGTTACCGCCGCGCGCAAGGTAATGGTCGCTGGCCTAGGTTGTGTCAGCGCCGCCGTGAAGGTAGATGGAAGCCGACGATGGTGGGGTGGACCTGCAGGGGAGGGAAGAGGTCGTCTTTGCGACTAGGATGCCATTGGATCTTCCTCCGCGTCCTACAACGCTCTTGGAGACGTCCCCGGCCTCGCTCCGCTGGACTCTCTGCCGCGGGACAGCCGAAAGAGTATGTAAACTGTTCGTCAAATTCACCTTGCCGGGCTTGCTGTTCATTGATACTTGTTGTTATGTGTTTCTTGCTTTACCTCAAACGTTTGAGTCTCCCTAGCTACTTCTCTTGCTCTTTGGCAATACAGGCAAGATTTAGAAAATTTAAGGAAGATCTAGACATTGCCATAAGCTGGTGGTACTAGCTAGGCTCTGTAACTGGAATTAGAATGTTTAAGATATGTGTTGTATTGTAGAGTATAGTTACAACTTGGATTAATAGTCTACTATTAATGTAAATGCCGAAAACACTGATGGTTCTGGTCAGCTAACAGCGTGTCGGTGGAGCCTAGGCTAGAGCAAAATATAGGTCAATTAGATGGAACCATATAATGGCCACTAGAAATTTCTTTTCTTTAGTACTTCATCCTATTGGTCAAGCTATATTTCATGGGATCAGGTCAAAGCTGAAATGCATTGCATAATTTTTTTTGGAACTTGGATGGCAACCCTACAATATGCTAAAAGAACCCGATTATTATGACTTCTTGTTGCCTTGCTTGTAGCCTGGTACTCCCTCCGTTTTAAAATATAAGATGTTTTAGATTTGTGAAGAAAATGAATCTAGACTTGTTTTAGTATGTAGATTCACTCAACTTTGGGATGAATCTACACACTAAAAAAAGTCTAGATTCATTTTCTTCACAAACCTAAAACATCTTATATTTTAAAACGGAGGGAGTACTAATTATGTGCTACCAATTTCTGTTTACTTGGGTACAGATTTATACACTTTGTGTTTTTTATCAGATGCTAGTGAAGCTTCTATTTGAGCAATTGGGAATTTTCATGGTATGATCCTTTGGGTTTAGCTCACAGAAGTGACATGAACATACATATCATTTCTGGATTTTGGTTGTAGAAATGACAGACAGATATAATACTTGGTTGTGCTATTGTTAATCTAGTTTCGTCAATGGTGCGTACAATGGGTATTTCCTTGTCACTTATCTTGCTGTAATTTATTTTTAAATCACAGGTTAACAAGTTGAAGTTAAGTAACTGAAGAGTGCTTGGATCACGACGGCTAAAATTCTTTAAAGGTTATGTTGCGGCCGTTAAAATGAGATAACTTTAGACGCTGTGTTGTACTACTACGATGAACCAAGCTTAATGATAGTTGAGTAATTGACAGCGAGCTGCAGTTGAAATCTTTAAACTGGTGATGCATGATTAAATGTATCACAAGCTGTAGGCCAGACCATAAAGCAAATAAGAGGTACTCCGTCTGATCCATAATAAGTGTCGCTGATTTAGTACAAAGTTAACAAGGGAGTACTTGTTTTCTCCTTGTGCTCATGCTAATAATTAACTTTGGAAGTTTCTGTTATATTGCCTTGCTTTGTTTGTGAATGATTTGTGTTTAGTTTCATGTTTTGTAGTTAGGTTGGACTGGATGCTATTGTTAACTTACCATCCTGTTGTTGTGCATCTGTGTGTGTGCATGAATTAATATTATAAAACCATGCAGATACAACTCTTGTTTTTGGACTGAGAAAGAAGGGTATATGCAGTTAAATTTTGGAGCCAATCTTAGAGGTGTAGATAGCGTCTAAAACACTGTAGCTGAATATGAACATACTGAGTGCCTGCTCCTTGTTTTGAAATATGTGCATGCCACATTGGATGGGTACCGGTTGATCATTTATATTTGTTCAAGAGCAAAAGCGCAAGCATACATATTCTGTTCCTTATGTAAAATACTTTCCATCAAATCATACTAACTATCAATCGTTTTTATTTACTAATATTATTTGTTCAGGTAATAACTGGATACATCATATTTATGTCCTTGTGGTGGTTTCTAGCTGTTCTCAACATAGGGTCATACATCATCGCTGTTGTACTCTTGTGGCATAACGGCAGAGGCTTGTATATGTTTTGAACAATTGTTAGTGATGTACCCTGATGATACAACAAAGACCACTAATGATTTGAGATTTTTCCGAGATAACGTGGAAGAGTGCGTGTATGTGAACTTTGTGTATGTATTTTCTCATGTAATCTATGGTTGAAGACAGTTTCCTGTACTCTCTCCATCTCAAAATAGATGTCGAAGATTTGTCAAAATTTGGATGTATATAGACACTATTTAGTATATAGATACACATAAATTTAGACAAACTTGTGACATCTATTTTGAGACGGAGGGAGTATATATTTTCTCATGTAATCTATAGTTGAAGATGATTTCGTGTATGTATTGCTGATGTAATCTATAGTTGAAGACACACACGTGTATGTGCATGTGTATTATCTTCATGGAAGTGCTCTCCTGGCAATATTTGGTGTTTTGGATGTTCTGTTTTCTCTCAATATCATCAGATTATGAGATGTGATTATCTGTAGTCCTGTAGTCTCAGTTCAAAAAGCAATGCATTCCACTCTATCTTCAGCTCTTTTGTACCATGATTATACAAGCGGTACACAAATGAAGTTAGAACACAATGTGCTGAAGTTTTGCTCCCCTGACGATAGTTCGCTATCCACATTTTCCAAGCTCTCCAATAATCACAAACAGCAAATGCCTATCCACAAACATGCATAGATTCATAGAAAGGAGGATCCGGTTTTACTTTTAACCACCCCAAGCTAGGAGGTTTCCATAAGGCCACTAGTTCATTTTCACCTTTCATATAATTTTCAGTAAATTTAGGGTGATAGTTTGGAAATATGAATTACGGTTCATTGACGGATCAGCCTAAACATGAGCTGCTGGGTTTTTGTGAACTTATATCTCAATGTCAGGTTCTGAATTCTCTTGTCGTCATGTCAGAGACAATGATACTTCTGGGTTATGATCTGTAAGGCGGCGGTCAGAAGTCCTACTCTGGTCTTTCACTGCTCAGCATAGACATCGTGGTACAAGAAATGGTGAAAAAGAGAGCAACCATCTCCGAATGGTATAGTTTGAGCAAAAAATTTAACATAGTACAACCATATGAAAGTAAGTGATATAAAGAACAAAAAGACCGACTTAACATGAAGAATAACATAAAGTGAGATTCATCTACTTCCTTCGATCCAAATTAATTGACTCGAATTTGTCTAGATTCAGATATATCTAGCACAAAAAACATGTCTATATACATTTGAATCTAGACAAATCAAAATCAATTAATATGGATCGGAGGGAGTAGACTAATCTTTTGGTGATAATCTTTTAGGAGAAGGACATATAATTTTCATCATAATGACAAGGTTTGTCAAACAGATATGAAGTTATGATATTTTCATAAGAAAAGCGCACGACCTAGAGAAACAGAAAGCATTACATGTGTACAAGTCTCCAAGTCAAGATAAATAGAAAATAAATCTGATCATACTACATGGTGAATGTCAGAAGCAATAATAAATATGAAGCCTAATCAGTTTGCACATGTCTTCTTGTCCTTCTAAAATGAAGACAACGATGGGAAAACTCATATAGTTAAACCAGGGGGATTTATTTTCGGAACATGCAAGGCACCTAGATGACTATGTCACAGAAAAATAAATGACGCAGTTAGTTAAAGCACTCCAGGATACACACTTGCACCATTTTCTTGTTCAAACTGATCATACAACATCATAGTCTGAATATGCAAAAGGCCAAAATGCACTCTACTGTCAGATAGTAATTTAGTACATCTCACGACAGCATGAATCATGTTTGCGAGAAAGAGAAACGGATGTGGAAAGAGTACACCACTTCAAATCTTAGGAGAGAAATGTCTCCAAAAAACTACAGGTTCAATCTATGTTTGTGGTCTTACAAGTTCGGGGCGCCTCGCGGCGGCTGCGTGCAAGAAAATTTAGAGAGAGGCGAGGGGGTTCGTTGGCGTCGTGCGGGGTGGCGTTGGCGGTGCCGCTTTGGAGAGCAACGAGGGGGTTCGCCGGCGTAGTGCAGCGTCGCGCAGGCTTCGTCCAGCGTCTACGGAGGTGGAGTGCACGGTGGAGGTGGCAGTATCACCCTCGCGCGTCGTGCATCGTCGGCGGAGGCGGAACCGTCGTGAGGGCTGGAGGGCGGCGGCTGTGGTGTGAGTTCGGGATTTACTTTTTCACAAAGAGGTTACAGCTTCCTGGGCTTTGCTGGGCCTAATAATCTTGGTTGCTGCACGCAAAACTCTAGTATGAGCGAAAATGTCTAGACTACCCACAGCCGTGAACCGTTAGATCAAATTATACTAGTCTCTTTTCTAGGAGTAGTAAAAGGTACTGTAAAACGAACCCTTCTATGACATGCAAAACAAGAAGCTCGAAATTGAAGAGATCAATGCCCGTGCAAGAGCTAAGGAAGTAGATAACCATCAAAAGGAAAGGGAGCTCTCCCTACTCATCGAGGAGGCCATGACCATGACGACTCTCATGACCGATGAAATGGATCCAATTCAGCGGGCATGATTGGGGAAGAAGAAGATGATCCATTATCGAGACGTGTGATTCACTCGATCACTTCAATTAGCGTGTTTCGTGAACTATGTGTCTCATCCTTTTGGAACTTTTGGATATGCCAGCAAGGTCTGGTTGTAACTACCTTGTAGTGCTGCTTAATTTGCTATCTTTTTTCATCAAATTAAGACTATTTATACGTGTTGAATGTGCAAAATGAAGATTGGCAAAAATTAGCAAGGCGTGAACAAATGGAGGATACCGTTCGTTGCAGTGGCCTATTCTGGATGGACATGGGCCTCCGGCATGTCCGCATGCACCACGAATCGATCACTTTTAGTGTCTAAAATGGATGGTGTTGTCCGAGTTGCCTTTATCACGTGTACCATGTGATGAAGTGGCTTTTTCATCTTTTGATTTTTACATAGATCTTAAATGGTCATTTATTTTATGAAAATCCATATTGATATGTTTACGCGCGTGAATTTCTTCTTAATACTTTGGAACCACGAAATATATTTTATCAACAATATATGGATCCCAATGTGCCTTTGTGTGCTAGAAATTCGCTCCCGTGACATTCTACTGTGTACTCTCTACGTCTGTAAATAAGTGTACTTTTAGGTTTTGGCTAAGTCAAACTTTATTAAATTTAAATATTATTTTAAATAAATATATCAACAAATATTATATAAAATTGACATAGTCTAAAAATAATTTGAAAAAATCTAATGATACCAATTTAGTGTCAAAAATATTACTACGTTCTCCTATAAAGTTAGTCAAAGATTACTAAATTTGACTTAGAACAAACCTAGAAATACACTTATTTACGAAACGGAGCGAGTAGAAGACAACTGCAGGCATGACGCACCCACAGTTTTCCCGGACACGAACACTCATCATGCAAGTTGTCCGGTCAACATGCCAAAGTACTCCGTATCTCCCATCGACCCAGCCGCCCAGGAATATACACCGGGTGCATATGTGCTGCTGGCTGCGTCGATCTTGCACATTCTTGAGCTAAGCCATGTGGAAAAACATGGACGCGCACGTGGTTTCGGAGGCCCCACAAGCTGCCACGCAGTAGCCTCGCCAGTCATATGCAGGCACGGCACACTTGCCTGACGTACGTGCGACCGGCGATGACCCTAGTCAACATTCTCATCCCTTCCCATGCTCCTTTTGTTTCTTCCATTTCTTACTATAGTTTCTCCCATCTGAATTCCAGTCCTTTTTCTCGGTGCTCGTGCCACCGTTGCGATCTGCGATATATCTGGAGACACGGAAACAAACGTCCTATTGGTCGTCGTCCCGTTGGTTTCCTGTGTTCAAGACAACATAAATCTGCAAGGAAACGTACTCTCACTAGTCACTAGTCAGTATCGACTTTAAGTTCGACACCTATTCACCTGTCGCTAGACTGACCACCATTCGAGTACTACTATCCCTGGCTGCCTCTTATGGTCTTCTCGTTCATCAAATGGACGTGAAGACAGCTTTCCTTAATGGAGAGTTGGAAGAGGAGATCTATATGGATCAGCCGGATGGGTTTGTGGTAAAAGGTGAAGAGACAAAGGTGTGTAAGTTATTGAAATCTTTATATGGCCTGAAACAAGCACCTAAGCAATGGCATGAGAAGTTTGACAGAACTCTACTTTCTGCTGGCTTTGTCATTAATGAGGCTGATAGGTGTGTTTACTATCGCCATGGTGGGGGTGATAGCGTTATATTATGTTTGTACGTGGATGACATTCTGATCTTTGGTACAAACATGAAAGTGATAAATGAAGTCAAGTCTTTCCTGTCAAAGAGTTTTGATATGAAAGATCTGGGAGAGGCTGATGTCATTCTGAATATCAAGCTTATTAAGAACGAGAATGGGATTACTTTAACGCAATCTCATTATGTTGAGAAGGTCTTGAGCCGATTTGGCTTTAATGATGGCAAGACTTCTCCAACACCTTATGATCCCAGTTTGACATTACGAAAGAATAAGAAGGAACCAACAGATCAGCTGAAATATTCACAAGTTGTTGGTTCTCTCATGTACTTAGCAAGCGCTACAAGACCCGATATCTCTTTTGCTGTGAGCAAGTTGAGTAGGTTCATGTCTAACCCGGATATTGATCATTGGCATGCACTTGAAAGGGTCATGCGCTATCTATGTGGTACAATGAGCTATAGGATTCACTATTCAGAAATCCTGCTTGAAGGATATAGTGATTCAATTGGATCTCGACGTTGATGGACTCTACGCCACGGCGGTATGTGTTTACCCTTGGAGGTGGCGCAGGTCATGGAGGTCTCAGAGACAAACCATATTGACGAGGTCAACTATGGAAGCGAACTTATCGCTTTAGACACGACCGTTGAGTCGAATGGCTGCGTGAGCTCTTGATGGACTTGCCTGGTTGAGAAACTGTCGGCAATCCTTCCGAATTGTGACAACCAAACTTATTGTCAAAGTGAACAATTCTAAGGATAACGCGAAGTCATCAAGACACGTGAAGAGACGTTTGAAATCTGTCAGGAAATTGAGAAACTCCGGAGTAATAACTGTTACGTATATTCAAACAGACAAAAACCTGGCAGATCCCTTTACAAAGGGACTATCACGAAATGTGATAGAAAGTGCATCGAGGGAGATGGGGTTGAGACCCATGGATGTCACACATTAGTGGTAACCCAACCTATGTGATCGGAGATCCCGTGAATTAGGACCTGGGAAGAACAAGCTAGTGGTTTGACCGAGGAGAGTATTTTGTAACCCTCTCTATGTGAAGATGCATGACTCTCATAATCTGTAAGGCAGGTTGGCAACATGCCTTAATGTGTTTCTGTTGGCTTTAATTAGCAAAGATGCCGTCCTACAGGGCATTCTTGAAAGAACACACCTATATGAGCTCGATCAGAACGTCGCGATCTATGAGATCCTGGGTGATCTCTAGTAAACTCATGAAGAGACCAGGAGTATGACGCATATGCTCCAACCCGCTGGTAGGCTAATGACCAAGTACTAGTTATGATTTTGAGCAAAATCTATTGGCACCAAACTTGCAATTCAAGGTTCGTCCATTGTTCAAGTTGTTGATAGACGTAGTTCAAGTTTCTAGGCGGAAGTTCAACTTAACAGCCTCTTTGAAACACCGTATATAAACAAGTAGCAAGGATTGGCAAATCTTCAAATGGGCATTTGAGATCCGTGGGGATTGTTAGAAATAATGGGGCTAATCCATTTAGGCCCATGAGTATTTCAGATTTTCCTAAATCTCAAAGCCCAAATTTGTGGCAGCCATATGTGTTTGGGCCCATGTTTGTGGCAGCTCACATGAGAGTGGAGGGAGCTAAAGTTTAGTCCCACATGGAAAGTTGGAGGAGAGTTGCACCACCTTATAAGGTGGAGTGTTGCACCACTTTGTAAGTGAGTGGAATAAGAGATACACACGCCTCCTCCGACGACGCCGCTGACGACGCACGCTTCGCCACGTCACGCTGCACGCCATGCGGGTTATGCGGTTATGGAATCTCGCCGAGCCGAGCTTTATTTTGCTGCTCAGAAAATTGATGACGTGTCAAACGGTTAGCACTTATTCGGTCGCTCCGGAAGCCGATATGCATCACCGATCATGTGCGAGCCGATGCGGTTCGTGGATCACCGATCATGTGCGAGCCGATGCGGATCGTGGATTGAGTCTACGTTAGGGTTTCTGAGCCGCCTATATAAAGTCCTGCTGCTACCGTCACAACCACCGAAACCAATCTAGGGTTTTGCCTTCCTCTACTTAGCGCGTCACCGTAGTCTACTCCATCCCGCTTGCGGCGTGCACCGCGGACGGGAGAGCAGGTCTCCGGAACCACTCGCCTTGCGATCCTGACGGGAGAGGGCGAATAAGGTTTTGGAAGCGCTCGCGCGATCGCCGAGTTCTTCATCACGGGTCGCCTTCCATCCAAGTCGGCGGTGCCGCTACCGCCTTCGCCATCTGCTGCGATCACTCTTCCCCAAAGTTTCTACTACGACAACCGAACTGCACGTGCTACGTGTTCCGCTTGGTTGTTCATCATGTTCTGCGAGTACATGTTAGGCTGTTGTTTGTTTCCGATCATCCTATTGTTTAGTACATCTAGTATGTTCGAGTTACATGAGCTAGTAGCTGGTTTTGTCATGATTTATATTCTTGAATTAATCGTGGAAATTATGCCTAATAATCCAACAATCCAAAAACCTTATTGTAGGCAATTTCCTGAATTAACAATGGCTGGTTTTACCGATGCACTGAGGCCGGATAAGTTTACCGGTGTGCACTTTAAGAGGTGGCACAAGGCTGAGCTTTGGCTGACCACGATGAAAGTGTTCCACATCAAGAAGGCAAACTGAGGAACTATATCCGGCGATGATCGTAAGAAGTTCGAGGATGCTAATCGCTTTGTGGGATGTATTCGAGCATTCTTGCGACCGTGGCGTGTGATGTGTTTATGCACATAAAAGACGGAAAGGAGCTCGATGCACCGGATGCCAAGTTTGGTGCTGCAGATTGGCGAGGAACTGTATATCATGGAGAGCTTTCATGATTTTAAGATGACTAAGGACCTTCCCGTGGTTCAACAAGCTCATGAGATACGGTGCATTGCCAAGGAGCTCGAACTCCTTAAGTGTACCTTACCCGACAAGTTTGTGGCGGGATGCATTATTGCTAAGTTGCCCTCTTCATGGAGGAACTTTGCCACAACTCTCAAACACAAGAGACAGGAGATATCGCTGAAAATCGATGGCGTCCCTTGATGTTGAGGAGAAGGCTCGGCTAAGGACACTACGAGAAAGGAGAGGGTCTTGCTGCTAACTTTGTGCGTAAAGGCAACCGTGGCAAGAACAAAGGAACTTCAAACCCTCCTTTAACAAGCTAAAGACTACAACCTTCAAGAAGAAGAAGACGCAGAGACAAGAGTGAACTGTCTTGTTTCACTTGTGGAGAGCTCGGACATTTTTACAAGGACTGTCCAAAACGCGCAGACCGCAGAGGGAAAAAGGCCAAGACTGTCAACGTCGTGACCGCTAGCAATACTGATGGGTATGGTAATTTATTTACTGTTCTTTCAGTATTTCAATCACCGTGTTGGTGGCTTGATACGGTGCTAATGTTCATGTATGTCCGACATCTCTATGTTCACTTCTTATCGTGTCGCCGATTCATCCGTCCTAATGGGGAATGGATCACATGCTTCGCTCGTGGTGTTGGTACGGTGGATCTGAAGTTTACTTCGGAAAGATCGTGCGGTGAGGAACGCAAAGATGTCCCTATTATGAACAAGAATCTCGTTAGTGGCTCCCTTCTTTGCGAGATGGGTTTAAGGTTGTCTTAGAGTCTAATAAAGTCGTTGTTTCAAACATGGACAATTTATTGGTAAAGGTTATGAGTTCGGAGGCTTGTTCGGTTTTCACTTTCGTAGTTTTGTAATAAATCCGTGAATCATATTTGAGGTGGTGTTAATGATGATACCAAAGGTTTGGCATTCTCGCTTATGTCACATTAATTTTGGTTTGATGTCTCGGATGTCCAAAGATGAGTTTAATTCAATTTCACTATTGCCAAAGGTTCTAAGTGCCATAGTTGTGTGCATCAAAGCAACCTCGAAAGCCTCACAAGGCGCCGAGGAGAGAAACTTGGCACCTCTAGAACTCATACATTCGATCTATGTGAGATGAATGGTGTGTTGACAAAAGGTGAAAAGAGATATTTCATGACGTTGATAGATGATGCTACTAAATTCTGCTATGTTTACTTGTTGCAAACTAAAGATGAGGCTTTAGACTACTTTAAAATCTATAAGGCCAAGTTGAAAATCAACTAGAGAGAAAGATCAAGCGCCTTAGGTCGGATCGTGGTGGTGAGTATTTTCCCAAAATATTTGATGAATTCACAGAACACGGAATTATTCATGAGAGGACGCCTCCTACTCGCCCCAATCAAACGGGTTGTTGAGAGGAAAAACCGCACGCTGACTGACTTGGTGAACTCCATGTTAGCCACTGCTGGTTTATCAAAGGCATGGTGGGGAGGCTTTGTTGACTTCATGTCATGTCCTGAATAGAGATCCTAACAAGAATAAAGAAAAGACCCCTTATGAGGAGTGGGTTGGGAGAAAACCATCACTTTCAGATTCCGTGCATTTGGGGTGTTTGGCGAAGGTCAACATACCGATTCCCAAGAAACGCAAGCTCGGACCCAAGACAAAGGAATTGTATCTTTCTAGGATATGCTCCACGAGTGTAGGCTATAGATTTCTAGTGGTTAAACTGAGGTACGATATGCATGTTGATACTATAATGGAATCTCGTGATGCAACATTCTTTGAGAATATTTTTCCTATGAAAGATATGCATAGCATTGGTAGGATTTCTTAAATACTTCCCTAATCTAGTGCATCTATTGATAATTCGAACAACCACATGAGGAATTTCTTGAGAAGGATGACGATGAACCTCTCACGAGGAGTAAGAGACAAAGGGTTGCAAAATCCTTTGGCAATGATTTCATCGTACCTTGTGGATGATACTCCCGCATCCATTATCGAGGCATATGCATCTCCTGATGCAGATGATTGGAAAGAAGCTGTCCAAAATGAGATGGACTCGATCCTTTCTAATGGAACTTGGGAATTATCAGAACGACCCTATGGTTGTAAACCTGTGGGATGTAAGTGGGTGTTCAAGAAGAAGCTAAGGCCCGATGGTACTATTGAGAAGTACAAGGCACGGCTTGTAGCTAAGGGCTACACACAGAAAGAAGGCGAAGATTACTTGACACCTATTCACACCCGCTAGACCGACCACCATTCGAGTACTACTATCCTCTGCCTCTTATGGTCTTCTCGCTCATCAAATGGACGTGAAGACAACTTTCCTTAATGGAGAGTTGGAAGAGGAGATCTATATGGATCAGCCGGATGGGTTTGTGGTAAAAGGTGAAGAGACAAAGGTGTGTAAGTTATTGAAATCTTTATATGGCCTGAAACAAGCACCTAAGCAATGGCATGAGAAGTTTGAGAACTCTAGTTTCACCGCTTTGTCATTAATGAGGTCGATAGGTGTGTTTACTATCGCCATGGTGGGGCGATAGCGTTATATTATGTTTGTACGTGGATGACATTCGATCTTTGGTACAAACATGAAAGTGATAAATGAAGTCAAGTCTTTCTGTCAAAGAGTTTTGATATGAAAGATGGGAGAGGCGTCATTCGAATATCAAGCTTATTAAGAACGAGAATGGGATTACTTTAACGCAATCTCATTATGTTGAGAAGGTCTTGAGCCGATTTGGCTTTAATGATGGCAAGACTTCTCCAACACCTTATGATCCCGCTTGACATTACGAAGAATAAGAAGGAACCAATGATCACCTGAAATATTCACAAGTTGTTGGTTCTCTCATGTACTTAGCAAGCGCCACAAGACCCGATATCTCTTTTGTGAGCAAGTTGAGTAGGTTCATGTCTAACCCGGTATTGATCATTGGCATGCACTTGAAAGGGTCATGCTATCTATGTGGTACAATGAGCTATGGGATTCACTATTCGTGAAATCACGTGCTTGAAGGATATAGTGATTCAATTGGATCTCGACGTTGATGGACTCTACGCCACGAGCGGTATGTGTTTACCCTTGGAGGTGGCGCAGGTCATGGAGGTCTCAGAGACAAACCATATTGACGAGTTCAACTATGGAAGCAGAACTATCGCTTTAGACACGCCCACGTTGAGTCGTAATGGCTCGTGAGCTCTTGATGGACTTGCTCGTGGTTGAGAAACTGTCCGGCAATCCTTCTCAATTGTGACAACCAAACTGTTATTGTCAAAGTGAACAATTCTAAGGATAACGAAGTCATCAAGACACGTGAAGAGACGTTTGAAATCTGTCAGAAATTGAGAAACTCCGGAGTAATAAGCGTACGTATATTCAAATGCGTATAAAAACCCGGCAGATCCCTTTACAAAGGGACTATCACGAAATGTGATAGAAAGTGCATCGAGGGAGATGGGGTTGAGACCCATGGATGTCACACATTAGTGGTAACCCAACCTATGTGATCGGAGATCCCGTGAATTAGGACCTGGGAAGAACAAGCTAGTGGTTTGACTGAGGAGAGTATTTTGTAACCCTCTCTATGTGAAGATGCATGACTCTCATAATCTGTAAGGCAGGTTGGCAACATGCCTTAATGTGTTTCTGGCTTTAATTAGCAAAGATGCTCCCCATGGCATTCTTGAAAGAACACACCTATATGAGCTCGATCAGAACGTCGCGGTCTATGAGATCCGGGTGATCTCTAGTAAACTCATGAAGAGACCAGGAGTATGACGATATGCTCCAACCCTGGGTAGGCTAACGACAGCCAAGTACTAGTTATGATTTTGAGCAAAATCTATTGGCACCAAACTTGCAATTCAAGGTTCGTCCATTGTTCAAGTTGTTGATAGACGTAGTTCAAGTTTCTAGGCGGAAGTTCAACTTAATCTCTGAAACACTGGTATATAAACAAGTAGCAAGGATTGGCAAATCTTCAAATGGGCATTTGAGATCTGGTGGGGGATTGTTAGAAATAATGGGGCTAATCCATTTAGGCCCATGAGTATTTCAGATTTTCCCTAAATCTCAAAGCCCAAATTTGTGGCAGCCCATATGTGTTTGGGCCCATGTTTGTGGCAGCTCACATGAGAGTGGAGTGGGAGCTAAAGTTTAGTCCCACATGGAAAGTTGGAGGAGAGTTGCACCACCTTATAAGGTGGAGTGTTGCACCACTTTGTAAGTGAGTGGAAATAAGAGAGATACACACGCGCGCTCCTCCTCCGACGACGCCGCCGCGACGCGACGCACGCTGCCACGTCACGACGCTGACGCCGCTGCTGGTTGGGTTGCGGTTGCGGAATCTCCGAGCCGAGCTTTATTTTTGCTCAGAAAATTGATGACGTGTCAAACGGTTAGCACTTATTCGGTCGCCCCGAAAG
Source organism: Avena longiglumis (assembly GCA_030063025.1). Classification (NCBI taxonomy): domain Eukaryota; kingdom Viridiplantae; phylum Streptophyta; class Magnoliopsida; order Poales; family Poaceae; genus Avena; species Avena longiglumis. Next base: position 16,332,116 of record CP125979.1, on the reverse strand, counting down.
CCGATCATGTGCGAGCCGATGCGTTCGTGGATCAGCCGATCATGTGCGAGCCGATCGCGTGGATTGAGTCTACGTTAGGGTTTCCTGAGCCGCTCTATATAAAGTCCTGCGCGGCTACCGTCACAACCACCGAAAACCAATCTAGGGTTTTGCCTTCCTCTCTACTTGCGCCGTCACCGTAGTCTACTCCATTCCGCTTGCCGGCGTGCCGGACGGAGAGCAGGTCTCGGAACCACTCGCCTTGCGATCCTCAGACGGAGAGGGCGAATAAGGTTTTGGGAAGCGCTTCTTGACCGCTCGAGTTCTTCATCACGGGTCGCCTTCCATCCAAGTCAGCGGTGCTGCCTACCGCCTTCGCCGCCATCCGCGATCACTCTTCCCCAAAGTTTCTACTACGACAACCGAATTGCACGTACGTGTTCCGCTTTGGTTATTCATCATGTTCTCAGTACATGTTAGGTTGCTATTTGTTCCGATCATCCTGTTGTTTAGTACATCTAGTATGTTCGAGTTACATGAGCTAGTAGCTGGTTTTGTCATGATTTATATTCTGGAATTAATCGTGGAAATTATGCCTAATAATCCAACAATCCAAAAACCTTATTGTAGGCAATTTCCGAATTAACAATGGCTGGTTTTACCGATGCACCGAGGCCGGATAAGTTTACCGTGTGCACTTTAAGAGGTGGCAAGACAAGGCTGAGCTTTGGACCACGATGAAAGTGTTCCACATCAAGAAGGCAAACCTGAGGGAACTATATCTCGACGATGATCAAGAAGTTCGAGGATGCTAATCGTCTTTGTGGGATGTATTCGAGCATTCTTGCCGACCGTCGTGTGATGTGTTTATGCACATAAAAGACGGAAAGGAGCTCAGGATGCACTGGATGCCAAGTTTGGTGTCACAGATCGGCAGTGAACTCAGATATCATGGAGAGCTTTCATGATTTTAAGATGACTAAGGACCTTCCTGGGTTCAACAAGCTCATGAGATACGATTGCATTGCCAAGGAGCTCGAACTCCTTATGTACCTTACCCGACAAGTTTGTGGCGGGATGCATTATTGCTAAGTTGCCCTCTTCATGGAGGAACTTTGCCACAACTCTCAAACACAAGAGATGGAGATATCGCTTGAAAACTGATAGCGCCCCTTGATGTTGAGGAGAAGGCTCGCTAAGGACACTCGAGAAAGGAGAGGGTCTTGCTATCGCTAACTTTGTGCGTAAAGGCAACCAGAGGCAAGAACAAAGGAACTTCAAACCCTCCTTTAACAAGCTCAAAGACTACAACCTTCAAGAAGAAGAAGACGAATCAGACAAGAGTGAACTGCCTTGTTTCACTTGTGGAGAGCTCGGACATTTTCCAAGGACTGTCGAACAGGCGCACCCAGAGGGAAAAAGGCCAAGACCGCCAACGTCGTGACCGCTAGCAATCTTGATGGGTATGGTAATTTATTTATCGTTCTTCAGATTTCAATCACCGTGTTGGTGGCTTGATACGGGTGCTAATGTTCATGTATGTGCCGACATCTCTATGTTCACTTCTTATCGTGTCGCCGATTCATCCGTCCTAATGGGGAATGGATCACATGCTTCGCTCGTGGTGTTGGTACGGTGGATCCAAGTTTACTTCCGGAAAGATCGCGGCACCGAGGAACGTAAAAGATGTCCCTATTATGAACAAGAATCTCGTTAGTGGCTCCTTCTTTGCGTAGATGGGTTTAAGGTTGTCTTAGAGTCTAATAAAGTCGTTGTTTCAAACATGGACAATTTATTGGTAAAGGTTATGAGTTCGGAGGCTTGTTCCGGTTTTCACTTTCGAGTTTTGTAATAAATCCGTGAATCATATTTGTGGTGGTGTTAATGATGATACAGTGTTTGGCATTCTCGCTTATGTCACATTAATTTTGGTTTGATGTCTCGGATGTCCAGCATGAGTTTAATTCAATTTCACTATTGCCAAAGGTTCTAAGTGCCATAGTTGTGTGCATCAAAGCAACCTCGAAAGCCTCACAAGGCTGCCGAGGAGAGAAACTTGGCACCTCTAGAACTCATACATTCTGATCTATGTGAGATGAATGGTGTGTTGACAAAAGGTGAAAAGAGATATTTCATGACGTTGATAGATGATGCTACTAAATTCTGCTATGTTTACTTTTTGCAAACTAAAGATGAGGCTTTAGACTACTTTAAAATCTATAAGGCCGAAGTTGAAAATCAACTAGAGAGAAAGATCAAGCGTCTTAGGTCGGATCGTGGTGGTGAGTATTTTCCCAAAATATTTGATGAATTCATCAGAACGGAATTATTCATGAGAGGACGCCTCCTTACTGCCCCAATCAAACGGGGTTCGAGAGGAAAAACGCCTGTTGTGACTTGGTGAATTCCATGTTAGCCAATTTGGTTTATCAAAGGCATGGTGGGGGAGGCTTTGTTGACTTCATGTCATGTCTGAATAGAGTTCCTAACAAGAATAAAGAAAAGACCCCTTATGAGGAGTGGGTTGGGAGAAAAACATCACTTTCGTATCTGCGTACTTGGGGGTGTTTGGCGAAGGTCAACATACCGATTCCCAAGAAACGCAAGCTCGGATCCAAGACAGTGAATTGTATCTTTCTAGGATATGCTCCACGTGTAGGCTATAGATTTCTAGTGGTTAAATCTGAGGTTTTGATATGCATGTTGATACTATAATGGAATCTCGTGATGCAACATTCTTTGAGAATATTTTTCCTATGAAAGATATGCATAGCATTGGTAGGATTTCTTGAAATACTTCCTGAATCTAGTGCATCTATTGATAATTCGAACAACCACATGAGGAATTTCTTGAGAAGGATGACGATGAACCTCTCACGAGTAAGAGACAAAGGTTGCAAAATCCTTTGGCAATGATTTCATCGTGTACCTTGTGGATGATACTCCCGGATCCATTATCGAGGCATATGCATCTCGATGCAGATGATTGGAAAGAAGCTGTCCAAAATGAGATGGACTCGATTCTTTCTAATGGAACTTGGGAATTATCGAAACGACCCTATGGTTGTAAATCTGGGATGTAAGTGGGTGTTCAAGAAGAAGCTAAGGCCCGATGGTACTATTGAGAAGTACAAGGCACGGCTTGTAGCTAAGGGCTACACACGTAAAGAAGGAAGATTACTTGACACCTATTCACCGTCGCTAGACCGACCACCATTCGAGTACTACTATCCTGGCGCCTCTTATGGTCTTCTCGCTCATCAAATGGACGACGTGAAGATGCTTTCCTAATGGAGAGTTGGAAGGAGATCTATATGGATCAGTAGGATGGGTTTGTGGTAAAAGGTGAAGAGACAAAGGTGTGTAAGTTATTGAAATCTTTATATGGCCTCAAACAAGCACCTAAGCAATGGCATGAGAAGTTTGTAACTCTAGTTTCTGGCTTTGTCATTAATGAGGCCGATAGGTGTGTTTACTATCGCCATGGTGGGCGATAGCGTTATATTATGTTTGTGCGTGGATGACATTCGATCTTTGGTACAAACATGAAAGTGATAAATGAAGTCAAGTCTTTCTGTCAAAGAGTTTTGATATGAAAGATCTGGAGAGGCGATGTCATTCGAATATCAAGCTTATTAAGAACGAGAATGGGATTACTTTAACGCATCTCATTATGTTGAGAAGGTCTTGAGCCGATTTGGCTTTAATGATGGCAAGACTTCTCCAACACCTTATGATCCCAGCTTGACATTACGAAAGAATAAGAAGGAACCAAGATCATGAAATATTCACAAGTTGTTGGTTCTCTCTCATGTACTTAGCAAGCGCTAAGACCCGATATCTCTTTTCTGTGAGCAAGTTGAGTAGGTTCATGTCTAACCCGGTATTGATCATTGGCATGCACTTGAAAGGGTCACGCTATCTATGTGGTACAATGAGCTATGGGATTCACTATTCAGAAATCTCTGTGCTTGAAGGATATAGTGATTCGAATTGGATCTCGACGTTGATGGACTCTACGCCACGAGCGGGTATGTGTTTACCCTTGGAGGTGGCGCAGGTCATGGAGGTCTCAGAGACAAACCATATTGACGAGGTCAACTATGGAAGCGTAACTTCTCTTTAGACACGCCCACTGTTGAGTCGAATGGCTGCGTGAGCTCTTGATGGACTTGCTCGTGGTTGAGAAACTGTCCGCAATCCTTCCAATTGTGACAACCAAACTGTTATTGTCAAAGTGAACAATTCTAAGGATAACGCCAAGTCATCAAGACACGTGAAGAGACGTTTGAAATCATCGAAATTGAGAAACTCCGAGTAATAAGCATTACGTATATTCAAATGCATAAAAACCTCGCAGATCCCTTTACAAAGGGACTATCACGAAATGTGATAGAAAGTGCATCGAGGAGATGGGGTTGAGACCCATGGATGTCACACATTAGTGGTAACTCAACCTATGTGATCGGAGATCCGTGAATTAGGACCGGGAAGAACAAGCTAGTGGTTTGACCGAGGAGAGTATTTTGTAACCTCTCTATGTGAAGATGCATGACTCTCATAATCAGAAGGCAGGTTGGCAACATGCCTTAATGTGTTTCTGCTGGCTTTAATTAGCAAAGATGCTGGCCCTGCAGGCATTCTTGAAAGAACACACCTATATGAGCTCGATAAACGTCATGTCTATGAGATCTAGGTGATCTCTAGTAAACTCATGAAGAGACCGGGAGTATGACGATATGCTCCAACCCGGGTAGGCTACTGACAGCCAAGTACTAGTTATGATTTTGAGCAAAATCTATTGGCACCAAACTTGCAATTCAAGGTTCGTCCATTGTTCAAGTTGTTGATAGACGTAGTTCAAGTTTCTAGGCGGAAGTTCAACTTAACAGTCTCTGCTGAAACACTGGTATATAAACAAGTAGCAAGGATTGGCAAATCTTCAAATGGGCATTTGAGATCTGGTGGGGGATTGTTAGAAATAATGGGGCTAATCCATTTAGGCCCATGAGTATTTCAGATTTTCCCTAAATCTCAAAGCCCAAATTTGTGGCAGCCCATATGTGTTTGGGCCCATGTTTGTGGCAGCTCACATGAGAGTGGAGTGGGAGCTAAAGTTTAGTCCCACATGGAAAGTTGGAGAGTTGCACCACCTTATAAGGTGGAGTGTTGCCCCACTTTGTAAGTGAGTGGAAATAAGAGAGATACACACGCGCGCTCCTCCTCCGACGACGCCGCCAGACGCGACGCACGCCGCTTCGCCACGTCACGCGCACGCCTTGGGTTGCGGGTTGCGGAATCTCGCCGGCCGAGCTTTATTTTGCTGCTCAGAAAATTGACGACGTGTCAAACGGTTAGCACTTATTCGGTCGCTCCGGAAAGCCGATATGCATCACCGATCATGTGCGAGCCGATGCGGTTCGTGGATCACCGATCATGTGCGGAGCCGATGCGGATCGTGGATTGAGTCTACGTTAGGGTTTCTGAGCCGCTCTATATAAAGTCTGCGCTACCGTCACAACCACCGAAACCAATCTAGGGTTTTGCCTTCCTCTCTTGCGCCGTCACCGTAGTCTACTCCATCCCGCTTGCCGGCGTGCACCGCGGACGGGAGAGCAGGTCTCGGAACCACTCGCCCTTGCGATCCTGCGGGAGAGGCGAATAAGGTTTTTGAAGCGCCGCGCGATCGCCGAGTTCTTCATCACGGTCGCCTTCCATCCAAGTCAGCGGTGCCGCCTACGCCGTCTTCGCCATCTGCTGCGATCACTCTTCCCAAAGTTTCTACTACGACAACCGAACAGTGCGTTACGTGTTCCAGTTTGGTTATTCATCATGTTCTGCGAGTACATGTTAGGTTGCTATTTGTTCCCGATCATCCGTTGTTTAGTACATCTAGTATGTTCGAGTTACATGAGCTAGTAGCTGGTTTTGTCATGATTTATATTCTGGAATTAATCGTGGAAATTATGCCTAATAATCCAACAATCCAAAAACCTTATTGTAGGCAATTTCTGAATTAACAATGGCTGGTTTTACCGATGCATCGAGGCGGATAAGTTTACGGTGTGCACTTTAAGAGGTGGCGGTACAAAGGTGAGCTTGGTGACCACGATGAAAGTGTTCCACATCGAAGAAAAACCAGGGAACTATATCGACGATGATCGTAAGAAGTTCGAGGATGCTAATCTGTCTTTGTGGGATGTATTCGAGCATTCTTGCGACCGTCTGTGTGATGTGTTTATGCACATAAAAGACGGAAAGGAGCTCTGGATGCCGGATGCCAAGTTTGGTGCTGCGGATCTTTGGCAAGGAACTGTATATCATGGAGAGCTTTCATGATTTTAAGATGACTAAGGACCTTCCTGTGGTTCAACAAGCTCATGAGATACGTTGCATTGCCAAGGAGCTCGAACTCCTTAAGTGTACCTTACCCGACAAGTTTGTGGCGGGATGCATTATTGCTAAGTTGCCCTCTTCATGGAGGAACTTTGCCACAACTCTCAAACACAAGAGGCAGAGATATCAGTTGAAAATCGATGGCGTCCTTGATGTTGAGGAGAAGGCTCGCTAAGGACACTCTTGAGAAAGGAGAGGGTCTTTTGCTAACTTTGTGCGTAAAGGCAAATCCGTAGGCAAGAACAAAGGAACTTCAAACCCTCCTTTAACAAGCACGTAAAGACTACAACCTTCAAGAAGAAGAAGACGCAGAGACAAGAGTGAACTGTCTTGTTTCACTTGTGGAGAGCTCGGACATTTTTCCAAGGATCGCTGTCGAGCAGGCACCCAGAGGGAAAAGGCCAAGGATCAACGCCGTGACCGCTAGCAATACTGATGGGTATGGTAATTTATTTACTTTTTCTTTCAGTATTTCAATCACCGTGTTGGTGGCTTGATACGGTGCTAATGTTCATGTATGTCTTGACATCTCTATGTTCACTTCTTATCGTGTCGCCGATTCATCCGCCCTAATGGGGAATGGATCACATGCTTCGCTCGTGGTGTTGGTACGGTGGATCCAAGTTTACTTAGGAAAGATCGTGCGGTGAGGAACGTCTGATGTCCCTATTATGAACAAGAATCTCGTTAGTGGCTCCCTTCTTTGCGTAGATGGGTTTAAGGTTGTCTTAGAGTCTAATAAAGTCGTTGTTTCAAACATGGACAATTTATTGGTAAAGGTTATGAGTTCGGAGGCTTGTTCCGGTTTTCACTTTCGAGTTTTGTAATAAATCCGTGAATCATATTTGTGGTGGTGTTAATGATGATACCGATGTTTGGCATTCTCGTTTATGTCACATTAATTTTGGTTTGATGTCTCGGATGTCCAAAGATGAGTTTAATTCAATTTCACTATTGCCAAAGGTTCTAAGTGCCATAGTTGTGTGCAATCAAAGCAACCTCGAAAGCCTCACAAGGTCGAGCGAGAGAAACTTGGCACCTCTAGAACTCATACATTCGATCTATGTGAGATGAATGGTGTGTTGACAAAAGGTGAAAAGAGATATTTCATGACGTTGATAGATGATGCTACTAAATTCTGCTATGTTTACTTGTTGCAAACTAAAGATGAGGCTTTAGACTACTTTAAAATCTATAAGGCGAAGTTGAAAATCAACTAGAGAAAGATCAAGCGTCTTAGGTCGGATCGTGGTGGTGAGTATTTTCCCAAAATATTTGATGAATTCGTCAGAACGGAATTATTCATGAGAGGACGTCTCCTTACTCGCCCCAATCAAACGGGTTGCGAGAGGAAAAACCGCTGTTGGTGACTTGGTGAATTCCATGTTAGCCACGCTGGTTTATCAAAGGCATGGTGGGGAGGCTTTGTTGACTTCATGTCATGTCCGAATAGAGTTCCTAACAAGAATAAAGAAAAGACCCCTTATGAGGAGTGGGTTGGGAGAAAACCATCACTTTTCAGTGTCTTTGGGGTGTTTGGAAGGTCAACATACCGATTCCCAAGAAACGCAAGCTCGGACCCAAAGATGTGGTGTATCTTTCTAGGATATGCTCCACCTGAGTGTAGGCTATAGATTTCTAGTGGTTAAATCGAGGTACCGATATGCATGTTGATACTATAATGGAATCTCGTGATGCAACATTCTTTGAGAATATTTTTCCTATGAAAGATATGCATAGCATTGGTAGGATTTCTTCCAAATACTTCCCGAATCTAGTGCATCTATTGATAATTCTGAACAACCACATGAGGAATTTCTTGAGAAGGATGACGATGAACCTCTCACGAGGAGTAAGAGACAAGGGTTGCAAAATCCTTTGGCAATGATTTCATCGTACCTTGTGGATGATACTGCATCCATTATCGAGGCATATGCATCTCCGATGCAGATGATTGGAAAGAAGCTGTCCAAAATGAGATGGACTCGATTCTTTCTAATGGAACTTGGGAATTATCGTAACGACCCTATGGTTGTAAACCTGTGGATGTAAGTGGGTGTTCAAGAAGAAGCTAAGGCCTGATGGTACTATTGAGAAGTACAAGGCACGGCTTGTAGCTAAGGGCTACACACGTAAAGAAGGCGAAGATTACTTGACACCTATTCACTCGCTAGACCGACCACCATTCGAGTACTACTATCCTCGGTTGTCTTATGGTCTTCTGCTCATCAAATGGACGTGAAGACAGCTTTCCTTAATGGAGAGTTGGAAGAGGAGATCTATATGGATCAGCCGGATGGGTTTGTGGTAAAAGGTGAAGAGACAAAGGTGTGTAAGTTATTGAAATCTTTATATGGCCTGAAACAAGCACCTAAGCAATGGCATGAGAAGTTTGACAGAACTCTAGTTTCTGCTGGCTTTGTCATTAATGAGGCTGATAGGTGTGTTTACTATCGCCATGGTGGGGGCGATAGCGTTATATTATGTTTGTACGTGGATGACATTCTGATCTTTGGTACAAACATGAAAGTGATAAATGAAGTCAAGTCTTTCCTGTCAAAGAGTTTTGATATGAAAGATCTGGGAGAGGCTCTGCGCGACTGCTCGAGTTCTTCATCACGGGTCGTCTTCCATCCAAGTCAGGCGGTGCTGCCTACCGCCGTCTTCGTCGCCATCTGCTGCGATCACTCTTCCCCAAAGTTTCTACTACGACAACCGAACGGTACGTGCTACGTGTTCCAGTTTGGTTATTCATCATGTTCTGCGAGTACATGTTAGGCTGCTATTTGTTCCCGATCATCCTGTTGTTTAGTACATCTAGTATGTTCGAGTTACATGAGCTAGTAGCTGGTTTTGTCATGATTTATATTCTGGAATTAATCGTGGAAATTATGCCTAATAATCCAACATATAGTGTGTAATAGTGCTGAGAAGAGAGGAAACAAAACGTGGTTATCAAGCTAAGAGTGTGGGCTAATCACATACCACCAAAATAAATGAGCTATGGACTGAACATTCTCTGCTGCTCAATACACTTTTTGTTGCGAGCGATGACCAGAAGGAGCACAAAGGTTTCCACCTGAATTTCTCATTTTATCAAAGAAAGGGTGAACCGAACCCCTTGGGGAAGCTCAAAACCAAGTGAGCATTCAACGCTCTTCATTCTACTTTTGGCAGAGAAACAAGGCATCAAAATGAAATGAAACAGTGACAAATCAACAGATACATTTTCTTAACGGAACCACATAGTGCACATGACTGGCATATACAAAAGTAAACCAAGGAATAGCTAGAATGAATACAAATGCATCTCCGTTCATCATCTAGGATGAAGTAGTTCACACAAGAGAGGAAACATAACGCAACTAACAAGTTAAGGAAGTGGACCGGCTAACCACTAGGTGTCAAAATCAAGAGCTATGAAGTGTACATTCTCCGCTTCTCGATCTACTTACAAAGAAACTAGGGTGTAGTACTTCAGAATCGGTTGGAGCATCATGCTGGCATATATCTCTTGAGCAACGTAACTTCGACAATCGAGTATTACTAAGGGTGCAACACCCTAGCACTGTATTGCCAAAACAACACCTGAGTCTATCATTAGACGCGATCAATCGAAGTCATGAGACCAGATAATATTTACATGGAGTTGTTCGTCAAGGGAAAGGTGATCTTGTCAATGAGCACCAGGAAACAACAAATGTAAGGACGAGAGTCATGTCGGCGGGCAATTTGGGCTCACGTCGTATTAACCCTACATCGGAGGAAATATGAAAGCCAGTTCTGGTTAGTATCATAGCGTGTAAACATACAGTATTACTATTGTCGTCTTCTATTGATGAAGATTGTGGTCACTAGCAAATAAATTACAAAATGTGCTGACAATAGAAATAAAAATAGCAAAGTACCTGCTCAACGAATGTAACAGGAACAGAATAAGGTGTGCCACGAAACTAAGAGGTGGTCAGCTAATCTAGAGAGCAGTTTCTTCTCTTTAGTCACTGAATACAAATAGACATGGCATTCCACGGAAGAATGTGCCGCAAATATGTCATATAGTTTTGTGCAAGCATCGTTGCTTGATGAGACTATACATGAAATCTTCACAGTCATCCTTTTAAGCATTGGTGCGCAACTGAATATCAGTTCCAACAAATCATACTCATGGTCATCGCCTTGGAAGCCATCTATTTCCACTTCTTCAAGAGCGGTCAATGCGATAGTTTGGGTCCTCCAGTCTGTAGGCTCGCATGGACAGTTTGCAGGGCATGCTTCTTTCTCCTGAAACAGAGCAATGTAAAGTATTATTACTATCAAATGTATTACTGAGATATATAAGGAGAGTGGAGAATTACCCGAAATCTCTCTCGGAAGATCTTAAACCTCGGTATAGCATTACGAATCCGATTCATCCCAAGAATATGAAACACAAGCGCTCCAAAAACGTGCCCATGTGCTGCCAGATGCAGCTCCAAATCGGAGAATTCAATAACCAAATGCTTCTCTATCTCTTGCGCAAGGTTCGCTTCTTCATCTTGAGCGGAGAAATCATAGTCGGCCTGAAAAGGCAATTTAGTAAGATATGCATCATGTACTACTCCCTCCGTTCCAAAATAGATGTCTTAGATTTATCAAAATTTGCATGAATTTAGACACGATTTAGTATATAGATTAATCAAATTAATCTAATATATCTATTTTGGGACGGAGGGAGTACAAAATTTAGTTTTGTCCGAAACTCAATAAATTGGGCAAGAGAAGTAACACACATTGCTAACATAAATCTTCAGGGAAGGGAGCTGTCCCGGTGTCTCTGCCGTCCGTAGCCTCAGCGTGTGGAGGCTCCAAAGACCAAACCTAATAGCTCCCGTGGCATAGCGGCAGAGCCACCAAAACTTCTCCACCATGGGTGCCGAGATGGAGATGCTTATTTCATCGTCGGCCCAAAACGAGACCCTCAACTGCTTAACCGCCGGGGCAGCGATGTCGACGCGACTTACCCATGCTCTCTCGGAGTCCACTTCAAGCTCCTCCAGCGTCGTCGAGTGGACAGTCCTCCTCCAGTGGTCGCCGGTCCAGGTGGTCGACTTGTGACTGAGCAGGAGCACGCACAGGCACGGGCAGAGCGAGAGCAAGGCGTCGAGGTGTTCGTCCATGACGATGCAGTCCAGGAGGTACAGCTTACGGAGCGCGACGAACTCGCCGCAGGTGGCCGGCACGCGGAGGACGAAGGGGAGGGACTCCAGCACGATGGGCGCGGTGCGGTGGAAGCACGGGAGGTGGAGGTCGGCGGGGTTAGGGTTCGAGCCGCCCCAAGGGAGCGACGACGAGGATCTCTGGGACGAGCGCGCGGCGGCGCGCATCAGCGAGGCGACGTCCGCCTCCGCGGGGACGGGCCAGTGCTCCCTGGGCACGCGCCGGTTCTGGCTGGGCACCCGGATATGGAGGAGGGAGATAACGGGAGGCGGAGGGCGGGCGACAAGGCTGAGCACCGTCGCGAGCGACTGGAAGGGGACGTCGCTGAGGGAGATGTCGCCGAGGCGGGCCCAGAGGCCGCGCCACCGGCGGGAGAGGCCGCTGGTGCGCGCGGCGGCGGCGGTGCAGCCGAGGCCGGCGAGGATCAGGAGGAGGAGGTCGTCGGGAAGGCCGCTGATGTGGTCCGTTCCGTCGCCGCATGGTCCTGGCTTCTGGGAGAAACATCGGCGAAAACCCATCGAAGCTTCCTACCGGTAGTTGCAGTAACGGACGGCCACGCTGATTGTTGTTTTTTACCAGAATACATTGATCTGTGTTCCAAGAGAATACAGACTTTTTTTTTTGCGGGTAGAAGAGAATACAGACTTTGTATACGGATCTAACTTAATTTGAAATAATTTCAGTTTTATAACAATAAAAAAATCCAAAACTTTTGGTACGTATTTGGTGTTGAGTTTGGATTTTAACTAAAAAACGGTATGGAGAAAGTCTCCTGCTCGACGCAGGGGCGATTCGGCCGCCACCCGTCTCCCCTACCCTCCTCCTTCCCCTACCTCGCCGCCGTCGGGCGGTGCCAGCGGCGGCTGGTTCGACCTTATCCGGCGCTGTTGGCGGTCCTCGCGGGGAGGCCTTGGCAGGCGGCGGTGCGCTGCTTTACTGCGACGAGCTCGGCTCGGTCGCTGTGGTGCGACACGGCGATGGCAGCCTGGCGGCGGCTATGGAGGTGGTCGGTGGGGTGCTGTTCTTGGATGGCGGCGGGCAACAGGGAGCGTCGATGTGGCCAGGTGTTGCGGCCCAGTTCTGGGCCTGTTCGGGCCCGATCTAGGCTATGTGGGCTTCAACCGGTGCACACGGCTATGACTGGTCTCGTCTCCGACGGGAGACCGAGCGCTTTCTCCCTGGCCAGTTCGTGGCTGTGGCAGAAGATTCGGGCCAGGCGGGCCCGATCTGGTGGCTGCGGTGCTGACCCTACATGGGTTATGCGGGTGTAACTTGCCAATGACACTGGAGGTGCCAGGTCTGCTGGTCTCGTCGCACTTCCGCCTCCGTAGTCCATGGTGCTAGCCCTGCAGTGGCTGTGTCGCCCCCGTGCTGGTGTGGGAACTTCGATGCCGGGGCGGCGGCCCTAGACCGGTGGTCTGCATGGACGTTTCTCTGGCGGGTGCCATAGCAGCGGTGGTGTTCTGCCTCTTTGGCCATGGGGTGGGCAAGGAGGTGGAGTGCCATGGTGTTTCTCAGACCGACGATGGTCCGGTAGGCCCGGGTGAGCACGGTGGCGCGCTGCTGCTTGGCGGCAGGGATCTGCGGTGGCGGCAGATCCACTGGTGGATGGAGAAGTAGGGCCTAGTTCTAGGGTAGGCGGCGATGACACCCTTGTTGAAGTGTGGAGGCAGGGCTTCAATAGTCCTCCCGGGCTTGGCCAGGCCAGCGAGGGCCTGTTTTTCCGATGTTGCTACATCCGGTCAGCTATCGCCCCTGCGATGGAGGTTGTTCCCTCCCGTGTTTTACTGTATCGCCGACCCCATCCGAGGTCTACTCTTCTCGGTTGTACTAGCCTCACATCGGGGGTCACGACGAGATGACGGTGGTGATGGAAAAACCGTGGGGGCGTATGCTGGTGGGCAATGAGTTTGGTGGAGCAATTCGAAGCGTCCGGGAGTGTGGTTTTTTGAGAGGTCGGGATAAATTGTTGTCGTCTTGAAACCGACGTGACGACGCCTGTGGGTGTTGCCATCCTTCGTGAAGGGCGTCGGGTGTATCTTTTCCCCACCTCCTGTAGCGGACCACTCCGGGCAGCAGCGTCGTTATCGTTGCTTTCCTTCTTGGAGGTGCTACTTGGTACCCGACGCTTCGGAGCGCTAGGAGCGCGGTGAGAATTCTTTGGAGTCATCCTCGTTTCATCGGGCCACCGTTGTCGGCTTTGTTTTCTCTTCCTTTTCTTTTTCTTTGTTGTTTTCTTTGGGCGTTGTGTCTAGCAGCGGTTTCAATCGTGATTGCTATATTAATATAGTTGGACGCATGCCTATTCTGAGGAGTTCGGATTAACTAGAGATTACCCCGTACAATGCATGTCTTGACTAATGCTATCCTTCCAAATACAACTCTCAAGTGCAACTGTGTAAGGGGAATCAAGAGTTACGGAGTGTCCACTCTTTGCTTCTCGATCTACTCCCTCTATTTAGAAATATAAGATGTTTTAGGTTTATAAAGTAGATGTATGTAGACATCTTTTAGTGCGTATGTTCAAATAAATCTATGCAAGTAGATCTATATACTATATACATTAGCTTCACTAACCTAAAACATCTTCTATTTTCAAACGGAGGAAGTACTTACAAATAAACTTGTTTGTGCTAGTTACTTTTCACAATGAATCCATTGGAGTCTACAGTGTGCAAACTTGAACACAGTAACTTGGAAAATTGAATCTTGCTAAGAGTGCAACGCTTTCAGCCCATATCTACTGTGCGAATCCAAAAAGACACCTCCTCTTATCGGTTGAAGAAGTTTTTCAGAGGAAAGGCGATCCCTCGTCAGAGGTCTTCGTCAAAGATGGGAATCATGCATGTCGCCAGGGAATTTCAGCTATGGTGCATCAATCCTGCGGAGGAGGAAAATCGAAACCAGTTCTGGTGAGAATAATGATGGGGAGTCTTGAGTCCCCTTTAGCTGAGCAAGACGTTTCCTTCGTTTGCCACTTCCAAGGACCTATAAGAGCACCCGCAAAAAAAAAAGGACCTATAAGAGGATGGAAGCAGTGCATTATACTCCCTCCGTTTCAAAATATAAGATGTTTTAGGTTTGTGAAGAAAATAAATCTAGACTTGTTTTAGTATGTAGGTTCACTCAATTTTGGGATGAATCTACATACTAAAAGAAGTCTAGATTCATTTTTTTCACAAACCTAAAACATCTTATATTTTGAAACGGAGGGAGTATATCAGAATACAAGGAATAAGAAGGTACAAACCGGTTGTACTAGAGCTTGCAAAATTGGACTTTAACCTCCTGCAACATGCCCATTTAAAGGAGCTCAAAGCTATTACTAAATACTCCCTCCGTTTTAAAATATAAAATGTTTTAGCTTTGTAAAGCAAATGTATTTAAAATGTTTTTAATACCTAGGTTCATTAAGGTTTGAAGTAAATCTAAAAACTAAAACAAATCTAGATACATTTTCTTCACAAACATAAAACATCTTATATTTTAAATTGGAGGGAGTACGTTCTTCCTATATATTCTCTCCGTTGTTCCCTATGATCTCATCAATTCCTAGTAATCTTTTTTCACCGGAGTAGGATGGCTCCAACGGGCGGCTGCTGTGGTGACGCCGGCGGCCACAGAACCACGCCTGGGGGCAGATTCTGGGTGATTTCGCTCGAAAATTGCGAGGAAGATGCACCGGCGCTCGACTCTCCAAGATCGGCGAGCGATCTTCGCTACATGTCGCCTAGTCCCCGGCCCGCGGCGGCAAGTTCTTCAGTCAGGGAGGACAAACGTCGGGTGAGAAGGAGGGCGCAGAGAGAGGCCGTTTTCGACCTTATGGTTTCTTCGCCGGAGGTAAGCTCGTCGCCGGAGGCAAGGAACTCTCGCCGGCAGTCTTCTTCTCTGTCTTTCAAAAGACCGGTCTTACCACCATCGACCTTTAATCTTGAGTGCTTCAATGCCTCTGAATGGATCTGCGTTCAAAGGAGAAAGAACAGGGCGACTGCCAGGCATGCTGATTTGCGCTTGAGGTGTCCGGTGAGCCGGAGTTGCCACCGTCGTCGAGTGCCGAATTTCTCGGATCGGCAACGCATAGGTGTTACCAATCTCGAGCTCAGTCTTTTCAAATTGGTGGGCCAAATGGGCATAAGGACCAGGCCATGGCGAATTTTATTGCAGCTACCCAACGGACCATAAGGGCCCAGGGAGCTCGTCTGGTTTTAGTTCAGGGACTAGGTTGCGATGTATGCGCATTCACTTAGGGTTGCCGTCAACTCGCGGTCGTCTCTCATCTAGATCGCCGTCAAAGGTAGACGGTGCTAGGGATTCGACCATGGCAGGATGGGAGGAGCGTTTCCAACCTCCTCGTGGTTGTGGAAACAATAATAATATGCAGCAACCGAGAGGGTTAGTTCATCCTTCTCAACAAAGGTACCCTGCTCCTTGTCCTAGTGCTTTCATTGGTAGCGCTGATGGTGCTGGTAGGGGAGGAGGAAGTTTTGTTCCCAGGGGCTCTCAACCTCATCATTCTCGGAATGATTCCTTTTCACAGTTTGACTTTGGTTCTGGGTCGAATCAAGACTATGGTAATTATGGTAATATGGTGGTGATTGGAGAATGAGCAGCAAGGGCATCAAGAGAAGGGTTTTGGAGAGAATTTTGGCAATTTCGAGCAAGGTTATTTTGATGGTGGTCAGAATTTTAATAGCGGGTATAGCAATCAAGGTTATCGTCGTCAATACCGCCCTCAATTCTATGGAAACAGAAATCAAGGGGGCGCTAGAGGAGGTTTCAGGGGGAATGGGCGCACTAACCGCAACAATGGAGGTAGAGTTACGCGTCCCACGACGTCTAAGTTGAGAAGCCGTACTTTTCCTAGCTTTGTGGAGAAGCCGGTCTAAAAAATTTGCGAGACTTCTAAAATAGTTAAATCTAAATAAATTTAGAAGACTCGCAATTTTTTTGAACCGGCTTCCGTAGGAAGTTAGGGGTAGGACAGCTTCTGGAAAAAGCAGCCAAAAAAACTGGGCCTAAGTACAGGGACTAGGTTGAGAAGCTAGTCCCTTTGAAGGAAGATCTTACCAGGTTGGACAAACTTCCTGACATTCCAATAAACAACTCTTCTTTGCACTTTGAGGAATGGTCCTCGGCTCCGGTGGATAAATACAGTTTAGAGGAAACATGGGTGAAAGTTTCAGGTTGCCCCTACAAATTGAGGTGCGATTACTTGGGTCTTTTCGCCGTTGGCTCTCTTATCGGCAAAGCAAAGGAAATTGATATGGCCTATACTAGAAAACACAACATGGTCAGGATGTACGTTGAGGTGACTAGTATTGCTGGACCAATCATATGTACGATAGCGAAGGGTTTGGCATAACCTTTGAAGTTGAGGGTGAGCAGCCCGCAGAAGGTACTGATATCAATATGATTGATGCTCCTCATGACCCAAATGGGGATCCGAGTAAGGAAAGCCAACACAAGGAACAACCTTCATATCAAAATGCAAACTATAGTAGTAAGGCCACGGAGCCAAAGTCTTCTACACAAGTGAATGAAATCCAAGGTGCAAAACATGTACAGCAGGTACAGTTTAAGACCATTGGTTTAAACATAGGTGTGTCGAACTCGGACAGCAAACTTAGTTACTTAGCACCTCGTGTTCCTTGGGGAGATCGTGTTGAGCAGGAGGAAGACAGCCTTCCATCTCCGCTTCGTCCTACCACTATCACCTCTCCGAACAACAATTGTGCGGACAGAGCTGCTTCCGTGGCAGCGGATACTACTCAAGACACTGCCGAGACAGAGGTTTCTCAGATTGCTGCTGCGGCACATGGCCCTGCCGCTGATCAGCTGACACCGCCGATAGTGCGCTCTGTATCCCGTAGTTCCGATAAAAATACGCTCCGATGTGAGCTCTACAGCAGGTTCAAAAATTGAGAAGTCTGAAAAACAAAAGCTTGTCTAGGCAGTATCTAAAGATGTTTCGCGAAATAATGGTTCTGTTTTCACCCTCTTGGCTGAGAGCAATCAGCCTGCAAACAAAATGGGCTTTTCCAGCGTCGTTCAATCGCCCCGGTCTTGTTCTGATGCTGTTCGTGTGACGCCCTCCGTTCAGCTAATGGCAGTGGCCTCGACTTCTGGTTCGTTACCTCGGATGCCGAGACCGGATTCCAGTGAGCATATGGCTCACTCCGGGGCTTCGACGCCGCCCTCTGGTGCTTGTATTTCACCACTTCCTATGCGGCCTCTGTATGTCTCGCCACGAACCCCATGAGGGGGTCGGGCTCGAGCCCTATCCAGGAGGTGTCCACACCTAAAAGAGTTCATAGCATAAAACTACCATTTTGTATGTCAATTTTTCCAATTCATACCACTCGTCTTTGAAATCGCATAAAACTATCACATTGGATCTTGGTTGTCGCAAAAAGGACTGATCGCTGTCTAAACACGAATTGATACGGTTTAAGGCGGGCAGGCCCACCCGTCAGGCTGATGTGGCAGCGCGAGACGGCGTGTCGTCTGCCGTTTTGCACGCAGGTCCTCAAGTTTTGACAGAAAATTGCGCAGAAGTCCCTCGCACTATTAAAACCTTCATAACTTTTGAATACAAGTTCAAATGAAAAGTTTAATACGAAAAGTGCTCAGAATTGTTTAAATATTTAAATATAAACTTTATTTATTATTTTATATAATTAAAATGTGCAAAAATATAAAAATTATTTTATTAATTATACAAAAACTTTAGAAATTCATAACTTTAACTATATAACTCCAAATAATATAAATAATATGTCCAAATTTATTAGAAAAATTCAAGGAATCCATTTGTTATATTTATAATGCATGAGTCATATCCGTTCCTCTCGGATATTTTGATTATGCAAGTAATCATAATAATAAATGTATGCCATTTTATTGCATATTTGTAGATGCACTAGAAATATGCAAGTAATCCACCAACTGATCCGATTCCATAAATATTCAACTGCAATAGTTCAACGCTGTAGGATTAGAAATATTTAGAATTTTCTCTATTTATCACATTCATTTTGAAAAAAAAAATTATGTCGGTCTAAGGATTTGGAAATATATTGGGCTCATTAGTTTGTATGACTTTTCTATTGTGTAATTGAGTAGACTTTTGTATCTTACATGGTACTCTATTTTTTTAATATTTAAGTGGACGTGCATGCCATTGCAAATGTATGTTATGTTATTAGGTCGTTATGTGGTTTATAATCATCTAAAAATTTACCTAAAACATTCATATGAAATCAAATATTTGATCGTAAGTATTTTGGTACTATGGAGATACTATTGAGAATATGTTCATGATAGGTTGGGCAGAATCTGGTGGTGCCATTGCCATGGGATTCGGAAAGGTTATTTAACAAGTATATGATGTAAATGTGACTGATAGCTAAAACTCTAAGAGCAAGGTGGCATAGTCATGTTAATACACCTAATACATGAAAGGAGGATTTAAGAATGCATGATATCAGTAAGAGAGTGAAAATAAATCAAAATAGGGTAATAGGGGATGTTCTCAAATGTGGCGACATGATATTATTTTAGAAGTCATCATAATTGTTCTCTCTTAAATTAAATACTTGGCAAATGTGGTGGGAAATCAAGATAAAAGAACTAAAAATTACTGCCGTGTCGGAAAATTATGGCCGGAAAGGTGTTTCTAAAAATTACCGCTCAGTAAAGGAGCTAAAAAATGCACCGTAGCATAGGATGATGCAGCATCTACAAAAAAATAGTGTACATGTGCATATTTTAAATATTTATG
Source organism: Avena longiglumis (assembly GCA_030063025.1). Classification (NCBI taxonomy): domain Eukaryota; kingdom Viridiplantae; phylum Streptophyta; class Magnoliopsida; order Poales; family Poaceae; genus Avena; species Avena longiglumis. Next base: position 16,312,765 of record CP125979.1, on the reverse strand, counting down.
GAATTGTGCATTTATCTCTTGGACAGATTCAAGGCAAATAAGTTGTTGTCCTCGCATTTGCGAGGGCCACCTAGCTAGTTAGTATAGAATGGAGAACTGTATCGCAGTAACACGCGGGCACTTATCTAGTATTATGTAGTTTAAAAATATAGATAGCCAGATATTTTGACCATACAATTGGACCAGACTGGATATAAAACCTGAGCCGGTTCAGTGAAATGGGCTGACCTGCCAACTGCCACACCCATGCAACTTAACTCCGGTTGGACACAGGCACGGGTGAAACACAAAATTGGGACAATTTAATCTTTTATTTTCCTTACTTCACCATAAAAATGGAGTTTAGAAAAATAAAAATAAAAAATTGGTGGTGAAAGAGTTGAACGCAAGGCCTACCGGTCAAGATCAAATGACACAAGCATCTCAGCTAGGACAAAGTCTTGTCTAGTCCAGATGCACACTGTATATAAATGGTAATGTAGCTCCTATCGCAAGGACACAAGCATCTCAACCACCACAAAGGAGGTACACTCCTTGACAAAGCATCTTTAACGTCTTGCATCGAGGCTAGCAGAACGACCCATAGACCCGGGTGCCACACTGGAACACTTTTGTTATACAAGCTACATTGTGTAGTGTGAAGCCTTTCTATTAAGCACTATACAGGTTAGTAGAATAAAATAGTTTTATCGCAAGTTTATTTTGTAAATTTCTTTTAAACTTGAGTTAATTTTGTGCATTTTGCCGAAAACTGTAGGATGCCTAGCGTAGAGGGACCAGCATATGTATGCATGAACAGCGGGAGACGCGCCATCAATCGGGTGACCTTTTTGGGCATACTGAGGCAGAGAAGGGGGGGGGGGGGGAATAGAAGGACATAGTGGTTTTGGCGGTGGGGCGGTGAGGCCGTGAATGCGACCAAGCGCCGGAGCCACCCCGCAAGCTGGCCATGTCTCCCGCTGGCCTCTGTCTCTATGAGCGTTCGTGCACATCCGAGGGGAAAAAGTTCACTGTTCGTATTCAGTGATACCGAGACTTCAACCAATAAAAAATACCCGAAAGAAGATGCAATAGGTAGGGTGGCAAGTGGGACGGGTTATGGGTTGGATATTTTCACTACCCATGCTTTAATTTTGCTAGATTCTACATCTCCTTTTGCCTTGATTTCAGTTTTGCGGGACGAAAAGTGGGTGCCGCTTATAACCCTAGCAATAGGCCTTTACATCAAGAACTTGAGATAGAGTTAGGTTTCTAGCAACAATTTAATAGTACTCCCTCTGGTTTAAAATAGATGTTAAAAGTTTGTCTAAATTTACATAAAGCTAGATACTAAATATGTCTAGATACATCTAAATTTAGAAAAGTTTGCGACATCTATATTAACAGAAGGGGTATAATTATTTGAACACAGAAAGCATATTGCAACCATCTCCTTTTTTAGATAAAAGGTATCACTATATATCCAACTTTAAATTAATAAAGCTACATTTGACGAAAGTGCTCAAATTTGAATAAGTAATCCAAATCTATTTTCTGAATAAGCTTTAGTCCCGGTTGTATCCACTAATAGGGTCTAAAGATATGTCCCGCCATTTCCCACCGCTTCCCTCCAAGTTTTCCTGCCCTTTCCTCTAAACCGAGCTTTTAGTCCCGGTTGTAGCCACTAACCGGGACTAAAGATATTTCCCGCCATTTCCCACCGTTTCCCGCCATGTTTTCTCGCCCTTTCCATCTATATATAGGCCGACCGCACCATGGTTATGCACACATCCACACCTTCCTCTCTCACAAAAATGGACAGCGCCTACTGGGCCATTCTGACCCTCGAGGAGACCGAGGCGCTGTGCGCCTCCAGCTACCCTTGCCCGCCGGGCTACCGGCCGCCCGCCGGCTGGATGCTGAGCGCTGGAGGGGTTCCTGTCCCTCCTGTCCCTCAAGGTTCCGCACGCCAGGCGGCCATCACGAACCACTTCTACCACGAGCTCACGCCGGAACAGCGGATGGATCCCCAGTGGGATCCCGACAACTATGACACTTGTAATGCCTTCTTTGCTAACCGGTGGGAAAGGGAGCTCGCCAGGTACGAGGGTGACGGCCCTCCACCGGTGAACCACAACGAAGCAGGCCGCCGCCTATGGTGGGTGAACTAGACTATCATCGGCGTGATGTGCTACATCACCGGGGGAGATCATCCTCGCCTACTGTACCTGCAGCCGCTACAGAGCCATAAGAAGGGTGTAGCGGCATCGTCATCCGGGATCCCCCTCCCCCACGCGCCGTGAATCCGAGGCCGGAGTGGCAGGTGCCCCCACAATATGTCATGGCTGGGCTGAGGATCCAGCCGTGTGCGCCTAGCAACGACCACGATGATGACGATAATGACGAAGACGAAGATGACCCTGAAGCTGAGTACTATAGGGCTAGATATGAGCATGACTAAAGGGGGTCTTTAGTCCCGATTCCATAGTCTTGGTTTTTTAATATTAATAAATGTATTGAGTGTTAGTCCCGGTTTGTGGCTGGACGGGGACTGCATAGTGTTGTCCGCAAACCATCTTGAGTGTGTTAGTCCTGTTTTGTGGATGGACCAGGACTAAAGGGGGGGGGGCCTTTAGTCCCGATTCGTAGAACGACTTTCTCGAACTATGAAGATATTGTTCCGATTCGTACTTACCATTAAGATATGATCTCCAAATACGCGTGGTCACATATTAGGGAGTGCCTCTATGACCAACTTAAGGGGCATGCCAGAGGGCTAGGCTCCTGCGACATATCCCTCAAGCTGGCCGTAGTGGTTTCCCTGCTCTCGCACACCATCTTGTATCCTGTAACTTCTCTAACTAGATAAATACGCCTGGGAGCTAACTAATTTCACATATTAGGGAGTGCCTCTATGACCAGTTTCTTGGAGATGCCGGAGGACTAGGCTCCGGCGGCATCTCCCTGAAACTGGCCGTAGTGGTGTCCCTGCTCTTGAAAACCATCTTGGAGATGCCTCAAACTGGCTAGAGGACTGGACTCACAAGGATGCCTATTTATAGTACAAGCAGCTCGACATAATATCGACACTCACCCCTATTATTAGGTTGGTGTCTTCAACCGAGATTAAAGGTTCAGCTTTAGTCCCGGTTGGCGACACCATTCGGGACAAGGTACAAGACACAGGACATAATGTCAACACTCACAACAATCATTAGTGCTGCCTGGCCCAGCCTGCCGTAATCCCTTTAGTCGCGGTTGGTTTCTCCAACCGAGACTAAAGATGAACCCTCTATTTATAGGCCTCCCTCTATTTATAGGCCTTTCCCTCTATTTATAGTCATTTCCCTGTATTTATAGGCCACCCGATCCAGCCTGCCCGCCCTTTCCCTCTATTTATAGGGCGACCGTCATGGCCACCCACACATACACGCATTCCTCGCCGCCTACTTTAGGATGAGATACGTCAGAAACGTATCTATAATTTTTGATGCTCCATGCTTGTTTAGTTTCTACTTTACTTTGCTTTGTCCACACTTTGAGGTGTTTTTATATGTTTTCTGGAACTAACCTATTAACAAGTTGCCACAGTGCCAGTTGCATGTTTTCTTCTGTTTTTGGTTTCAGAAAGGTAGAAAATCAATATTATCGGAATTGGACGGGACAAAAGCCAAAGTCAATATTTTACCATGGGAGAAATGAAGCCAGAAGACAAGATGTAGGGGCGCCACAGGGCGGCCAGACCCCCTAGGTGCGGCCAAGCCTGGCCCGCGCCTGGGCAGGGTGTGGCCCCCTGGCTCGCCCCTTCGCCTATAAGAAGCCCCCGATGCAGAAACCCTAGGAACCCGATCAAAATACCACGAAACCGTCTATAGCCGCCGCCACCATCGTCCCTAGATCGGGAGGATATGAAGTTCTTCCCAGCATCCTGTCGGAGGAGAGATCATCCCGAAGGCCTTCTTCTTCATCATGCTAGCCTCCGGTATGAAGCGTGAGCAGTTCCACCTTGGACTATGGGTCCATGTAGTATCTAGATGGTTGTGTCTCCTCCTTGTGCTTTCATGTATAGGTCTTGTGAGCTCCGTTCATGATCAATATCTAATCTATTTGTAATCATGCATGTTGTGTTTGCGGGGATCCGATGGATATTGAGACTATGATGTCAGATTGATTAATGGTTTTGTCTATTTGATACTATCATGTCTATGTTATTTGTGATCTTGCATGCTCTCCGTTGTTAGTAGCTATCTTGGCCAAGTAGTTGCCAGTGACTCCAAGAGGGGGTATTTATGCTCGATAGTGGGTTCATGCCTCTAGTTTCCAAGGGAAATGACAGCAATCTCTTCGGTTGTAGATGTGTTGTTGCCACTAGGGAGAAAACAATGGTATCTTGTTCATGGAACAAGTGGATTGTTTACCTTACACACTTTGCTTAAAGCAGTTGTCTGTTGCTTGCAACTTAATGCTGGAGGGGGTTCGGATGATAACCTGAAGGTGGACTTCTAGTCAAAGACGCAGTTGGATGGCGGTCTATGTATATTGTTGTATTGCCCGATCGAATCTCATAGGATATTTTTTGTCTAGTATTGCATTGTTATGCCTTGCTCAATTCCTGTCAATTTCCCTGCTGTAATTTGTTTAGCCTTCATTCCATGTTGTTTATCTAAGGAGAGCACCTCTAGTGAACTATGGACCCCGGTCCAATCTTTACCATTGATACATCTTCCACTGTTTACTTGCTGCAAACCATCATCACCTTCCACACCATATAGTTAATCCTTTGTTACAGCAAATCGGTGAGCTTGACAACCTCACTGATTCGTTGGGGAAAGTCTTGAGTTTGTGTTGTGCAGGTTTCCATGTTGCTTGCAACACCTTTGAGACGTTTCCTTCCTCCTACTGGTTCGATAACCTCGGTTTCTACTGAGGGAAGACTTGCTGCTATGCTCATCACACCTTGCTCTTGGGGTTTCCAACGAAGCGTCCCATGACAGCACTGGGCGCCATCAGGATTCCCATCCCGCATCCTCGTAGTCGACTCGGTGGCAACGATGGAGTACTGGGCTCCACCGGGCATGTCCGAGGCTGGGCTCCGCCGGGCTGGCACTGCATGGTGCCACCTTCCGGGACGCGTAGCTTGGTGAGGAATCCGGGTGTCGTCGTCGACCCGGAGCTTCTTTGGTGGAGGTCGTCTGGTCCAGGAAGGGTGCAGAGGGAGTCGGCCACCGAGGAGGTGGTACGACGTTGTGTCAGGGAGGAGGACGAGCACGTCCGTCACTATATGGCTGCGTTGGACACCAGGGTTGACGATACCTGGCAAATTCTTCAGGGATCTCACCAGAGCTATGCTCGTGTGATGGTGCTGCCTCTTTGGGTTTTCACCTCCCGCGGCTTAGGTACCAGAGTCATCGTCCAGTTTGATTGAGCAAGATGTATTAGTAAATGACCAATGTTGCATGCATGTGGATATGGGTAAAATGTTTGACTCACAATATTGTTACATAAAAGGTTTAATATATTACATAGATCACCAACATCCCTATCTAGTTTTGTGGTTTTCTTCTGCGTCGTAGCCATGGAGAATCTTCATCATTTAACAGGAGGCTTGGGTCAGTTTTCACTTTGAAGGGCGGGATTTCATGAAACTTATTATAATCTTCTAACATATATGTCTTGTCATTCACTCCCACGATGTTTCTTTTCCCTGAAAGAACTATGTGGCGCTTTGGCTCATCGGACGATGTATTCTTTTGCTGATTTCTTTTTCTCGGTTTCGTAGACATGTCCTTCAGATAGAAAACCTGAGCCACATCGTTGGCTAGGACGAATGGTTCGTCCATGTACGCAAGATTGTTGAGATCCACTGTTGTCATGCCATACTTTTCCTGTCATCTGACCCATTTGCACCGAAACAGAGGGACCTTAAAAGTAGGTCCATACTCAAGTTCCCATATATCCTCTACGTACCCATAATATGTGTCGTTCTGCCCATTGTCATCTGTTACATCAAAGCGGACACCACTATTTTGGTTGGTTCTCTTTTTATCTTGGGCGATCGTGTAAAATGTATTACCATTTATCTCGTACCCTTGGAAAGTACATATAGTCGAAGATGGTAACCGTGCCAACAAGTACAGCTGATCTTTAATAGTGTTGTTATTCATGAGATGTTTCTGCAACCAACTGCAGAAAGTGTCCTTGTGTTCCACTTTAATCGAGGAGTCGGGCTTCCCCGGGTTTTCCGAGCGTACAATAATCTTGTGTTTCTCGATATACGGAGCCACCAAGGTGGAATTGTGTAGAACTGTATAGTGTGCTTTATTGAAAGAATCCCTGTCCATACATACCATTGTTTTCCTTCCTAGTGTGCCTTTTCCAGTCAGCTTCCCCTCATACCGAGATTTAGGAACACCAATCGGCTTAAGGTCAGGAAGAAAGTCAACACAAAAATCAATGAACTCCACTGTTCCATAGCCCTTGGATATGCTTCCTTCTGGCCTAGCACGGTTATGAACATATTTCTTTAAGACTCCCATGAATCTCTCGAAGGGGAACATATTGTGTAGAAACACATGACCGAGAATTCTAATCTCTTCGACTAGGTGAACTAGGAGGTGCGTCATAATATTGAAGAAAGATGGAGGGTACAACAACTGGAAGCTGACCAGACATTGGACCACATCAATCTGTAACCCTGATAGTCTTTCTGGATCAATTACCTTCTAAGAAATTGCATTGAGGAATGCACATACCTTCACAATGGCCAGTCGAACATTTTCTGGTAGAATTCCCCTCAATGCAACCGGAAGCAATTGCGTCATAAGAACGTGGCAGTCATGGGACTTTAGGTTTTGGAATTATTTCTCTTTCATATTTACTATTCCCTTTATGTTAGACGAGAAGCCAGATGGGAGCTTGATACTGAAAAGGACTTCAAAAAAGATTTCCTTCTCTTCCTTGGTAAGAGCATAGCTGGCAGGCCCTTGAAACTGCCCTGGATGTTTGCCCTCTCGTCCTTTATAACGTTGTTGGTCCTCCCGTGCTTCCGGTGTATCTTTTGAATTCCCATACAAGACCAAGAAACCTAGAATATTCACGCAAAGATTCTTCGTCAGGTGCATCACGTCGATTGCAGATCGGACCTCATGGACTTCCCAATAGGGTAGCTCCAAAAATATAGATTACTTCTTCCACATGGGTGCGTGTCCGTCGGCGTCTTTCGGAACAGGTTGTCCTCCGGGACCCTTTCAAAATACTACATTTAAATTCTTGACCATAGCAAATACATTAGCACCAGTATGGGGGTCAGGCTTCTTCCGGTGATCTGTCTCGCCTTCGAAATGCTTGACTTTTTTCCTTAAGGTATGTCTAGGTGGAAAAAAATGACGATTCTATGGTGTGTGCATGCATTATATCCCTTGTTCGTCTGTCCTGAGATGTTACTAAGAGCAGGCCAATCATTGATGGTTACAAACAACAATGCTCGTAGGTCGAATGGCTCCTGTTTATGCTCATCCCACACACGTAAGCGTAGTTTGGCCCACAAATGTAAATGTTCATCAACTAATGGCCTTAGGTACACATCAATGTCATTGCCGGGTTGCTTTGGGCCTTGGATGAGCACTGGCATCATAATGAACTTCTGCTTCATGCACAACCAAGGAGGAAGGTTGTAGATACATAGAGTCACAGGCCAGGTCTTGTGACTGTAGCTCTGCTCCCCAAAAGGATTCATGCCATCTGTACTTAGACCAAACCATAAGTTCCTTGCGTCACCAGCAAAGTCCGAGAAGTCTCTCTCGGTTTTTCTCCACTACCGACCATCAGCGGGGTGCCTCAACATCCCGTCTTTATTACGTTCTTCCATGTGCCATCGCAACAACTTGGCATGCTCTTTGTTTCTAAACAAATGTTTCAACCGTGGTATTATAGGAGCATACGACATCACCTTGGCAGGAACCCTCTTCCTGGGTGGCTCGCCATCAACATCACCAGGGTCATCTTTTCTGATCTTATACCGCAATGCAGTGCATACCGGACATTTATCCAAATTCTCGTACTTCTCACATGTAGAGGATGCGCATTAGGGAACGCATGTATCTTCTCGCACATCTATTCCTAGAGGCGCACGAGCTTCTTTGCCATTATATTGGCGGGCAATTCATTATTTCTTGGAAGCAACTTCTTCATGAGTACCAGAACTTCTCAAATCCCGAGTCACACCACCGCCTTCCACTTCAGCAATTCCGATTAGCTCCAGCTTCTTACAGCCATCTTCACAAGTTGGATACAACAATTTGTTGCGGTCCTATAACATCTGCTCGAACTGCAACCTCTCCTTTTCTATGTCACAGTCTCGCTTTGCATCAGAAATGACCCGACCAAGATCATCAGCGGGATCATCTGGTTCCCGTTCTTCACCTCCTTCTTATTCATTATCTTCCATTGCGGTATCAGTGTATTCAGGGAACATAGATCGGTAGTTGTCATCATCGTTCTCTTCTTCATCGCCGTCTTCCATCGCAGCTCCTCTTTCTCCGTGTTTGGTCAAAACATTATAGCCGGACATAAAACCAGACTGAAGCAGGTGGCTCTGAATGACTCTTGTGGAAGTGTGAGCCTTCTCATTCCTACAGTCAACACATGGACTATCGTGGTGGTGGCACGGCAGATGCCATGGGTAGGCTAAGGTACGGGGCCGATGGATGCTAGAGGGATCCGGGGAGGGAAGATGTAGTGATTTCTACACTCAAGTTTCTTGTAATTAAATCTCTATTCCTCTTCTCAAGTAATACAAGTGCTCCTAGAGTTGTATCATAGAGAGGAAGAAAACTAATACACGAGCCTAACGGCGTAGAATCAATCGATCCCCTCTCAGGAGCCCGCGTCTCCCCTTATAAAGGGGTGCCTTGGTTCCTTCTAGGGCTGACGTGGCAAGCATATTCTTGGAATATACTAGTACCAATATGGTAACTCGGCAGCCTCCTTTCTGTGTCCCCCTTCTATCGACGACAATATTCCAGAAACCTTCACATGCGCGCCTCGGGCTCCCTCACTGTCACCTCCGTGACATTCTTCTGCCCTTCTGCTGCTCTGCTCCTTGTTCTTTGCGCTTGGCTCTGTCTAGATTCCTCCTAGCTAGTGACTAGGGTTTGACTATAGGCACCTCCTTCTCCTGCAAGCTTCGCGTTATTCGGCCTCGTCTCGCATAACTCGGCTCGGCCTTCACCTGTATTCGTATTAGTCAGAGTCATTCGGCCGACTTAACTCATATGTCAGCTGGATAAGGCGTTACTCATCCTACATTTATCATGGCCCTGCTTATCTCGGCCGACTCTTACATGATTCGGCCGACACAATCAGTAATTCGGCTCACGACAAGGGAGATTCCTTTCGTATTTCCCCTGTCTTGACCCTATCCGGGGTCACCTCCCCAACATTAGTCCCCAAAGCTGGTGTGGTCCTGCCGGAAACCTCGGCCGGGCCACATCAGTTTCCCGACATTCTTCTCTCTTTCTTTCCGAGATATTTCTCTCTGTTCGAGGTATCCGTGCAGCTTCCTGAGTACGCCTCTTCCTACGTGTACTACTCATCATTGCTCTTCTAGTTTTTTGTTCCGCTATAGTGTCTACTGACAAGCTACAGTGATTACTGTGCCCGTCGCGTCGGTGCAGCGACGCCTCGAGTACCACATCGGTCAGTTGGCCAGATATTCTCCTGTGCCGTATGGTCTTTGGTGTGGCTCCACTAGTTGCGAACGGTTCCGCCATGCGCTCGATTACGCGGTTATCGTGGCGCACCCACGATCCCACTACCGATTATACTGCACGGTTATAAAGAGGGGAGCGGTGCTTGTCGTGGTATTGCCGATGATTACGCCATGGAGGGGTCCTCACAGTGTGTGTTTAGAGACATGGGGTAAGGCGGACGGTTGACGGGTACGAGGTAACACAGCTTACCCAGGTTCAGATCCCACGACGGTGGCGGAATCCTACTCCTGCTATAAATCACTATAATGGCAATACGCCGAGTTAAAGAGATAGGTTCGCTGTGCGAGGTGTGTGTAAAACGATGCCCTAAAGGCTCCCACAGGCCCGACTTATATAGTCTCCAGGTCCTAGGGTTACAGGGAAAAGTCCTAGCCGGACAGGTTACAGAGTCCAACACCGTCTATCACTAGTCTTGTGTATCTTGTACTCCAAGGCTCCGGGTACACTGGTGACTCCACCGTATCCTTCCTTTATCCGGCATGGGCCTCCCTTTTGGATCCACCTAACTGGGCCGCCCAGCAGGCCACAGGCCATGCTACCGACTATGGGCCACCCGAGTTAGTCGGATAAGAGACATGCTATGAGGATACCTATATAGCATATCCCCAACAGTAGCCCCCGGAGAACTCCGAGATCTTGCGCCGTCTTGCCTCTTCCCGTGGAATGCTCCGTCTAGATGGATGTCGGAAAATCGTCAAGCAATGTCTTGTAGTCCTCCCAAAGAACCCTGCAAAGGTTTCTCCGTCTTCTATGAGTAAGTCGGAGAAATGCTGAATCTTCCATCGTACGCTTCCGTAGTCGGATGAAATCCGTCCATGCCGGAATCTTTGATGGGACGGCTCATCTACCATGTCAGTTATGACGACGTAGGCTGTAGGTCAGCGACGCCTCGTAACTCACATATGCAGAGAACACAATCATATCCGATTTTCCCGTGCGAGCGATAGGAACCATTGGCGGCGACGGTTGGAGACGTGGCGAAATTACCGCGCATGTTCACGAACACGTCGTCCACGCGGCAACCGTCCGATTAGCTGCACGAATCTTGACGCAGAGTAAGATAAATAGTAACCGTGGGACACTTGCCACCTTTTCACCCCATTCTCTAGCGTCATCATCTTCTTCCTCCAGCCGCATGCCTCCTCGAGCCCTCCGCGGAAAACCTCGAAGAAACCCTAGCCTCTCTCTGCACCAGTCGCGTCCTCCCAGTCCTCCATGGCCAGCAACAGCTCTTCCCCTTCGATGGCGGCGTCGAGGGAAGCCACGGCGAAGCCGGTGAGCTCCGTCATCATGCCCCCCGAGGGCCTGGTCATCCCTGCGTCGGCGGTGACCACAATCTGGCGGCGCTGGAGCCTCTGGAAGAGGAGCCAGACTCGCACAAGGGCGATTGGCGCGGCTCGGACATCACCGGCCGCGACATCCAAGAGATGGTCGCTGAGGGCTACCTCCCCTCTACGGAGGGGCTTGCCTAGCGGGCGGCACCGGACGGCGAGGTGACACCTTCTCCCCAAGTCAGAGAAAAGGTGTACCTCAAGGCCCAGCTGGTACGCAGCGTTTCTCTGCCCATCTCCCACTTCTTTCTGTCCGTCTTGAACCACTTCAAAGTCCAACCCCACAACCTCTCCCCCAATAGTATCTTAGTGCTTAGCAACTTCGCGACACTTTGTGAGGGTTACCTAGGGATTAAGCCTAGGTTAGATTTGTTTGTCTACTTCACCGTCAAACGTGAAGCCGGACACAGTAGGGAGGAGCTTAGAAACTGCGGCACCATAAGCTTCAATATCCGACCTGGCCGGCGGTTCCCCGACATCGTCGGCCATGAGTCGTGCAAAAATTGGCAAGACGCTTCTACGGCCCCGACATTCCTTTGGCGGGCCGAGAAGTGATGTACCCAGACTTCGTGGATGGAGCCGCCGCTGAAGTTTCCACATGGAGATCCCATGCCTCCCTTTCCTCCGACCTCAATGCTTCTCGCGCAATAAGGCGGATCGAGTGGTTCGTAGAGGCGAGTTTGACCGGCTTGGACCTAGCCATGTGCTGGTTCATCAGGCGAATCCAACCCCTGCAGCACCGCGCGAAGTTCATGCACGAGTACACGGGTGATCGAAAGGATTCCCTTCGTTTCTCGAGCGACTTCGTCAAGCTCCGTCTGAAGGACATCGTCAAGGTGAAGGATAAGAAGCGTGGCTTCACCATCACCCGCGACATGTACGTAGACGGCAAGTTCCCAAAGGTAGGTATTTGTTTTCCATGTATGACATTGCTCCAGTTTCTTCGTCTTATCATAGCCATCTTATCTAACACGGTGATTTCTTACTTAACAGCTTAGCGATCTAGATGAGGACAACCTGGCTGCCCAAATCTATGATCCAAAGATGAAGTAAGTCACGGTCGTGTCCGACGACGATGCCTCGTTGGCGCGAAAGCGGAAGAGCTCCACCTCGGACGCTGCCGACGGAGGTAAGAAGAAGAAGACGGAGGGTGGAGCCTCCAAAAAAATCACACAGGCGGAAAGAAGAAAGCCACCGGGATGTTTGCCAAAGCGCCCCCCTAGTGTAAGCCTCTCATTCTCCGACATCGTCTCATTTATCTGTCTTATTCCTGTACTTATGCAGTTTGCACGTTTCAGGAAGAAAGCCACAACCAGCCTCAAGAAGTCCTCCAAGACTCTTGGGGCTTCTAGAAATATCAAAGATATGCTACATCGTGACTCCTCCCCCGCCATCTCCCCTGCTACTCCTGCCGTCAAGCCCTCCTCTGCTCCGACAAGCTCCCAAGTCCAGGAGGCACCAGGCCCTTCCGTCATGGAAGTGGACTCTGGCGCTTCTACCTAACTAGCTATTGTCGGCGAGCAGGCGACGCAGGAGAGTGCTTCTCTTCAAATGGCTGAAGCTCCGGCTAAGTATGCCATCGGTAACGGCAAGTCGGTGGTGGGAGCTGGTACTTCTGCCGAAGGTGGCGCCTCTGATCCCCAGAAACCCTTCGAGTTCCCGAAGATTGTTTACCCGGCGATCATGCCGAGTAACACAACTATGGTTCCTGGAGGAGTGCCGTCATCTCCGACGTGCGGTCTTGAGGAGCTACTCCGACAAACAGACATCTTGCAAGGAAATAACATTTCCTTTGGCAAGCTACTAGCCGAGAGCGCTACAAACCTCAAGATCATTGCACTTGTAAGTTTTTCTTTACCTTTTGAATTTCGTATGAGTATCCCACTGTAGCCCCCGAGGATGTAGACGGAAAACCATAGGTTTTGCATCTATATGCTCTAAGAGTGACTAAGTTAGAAAGAACTCTCACTGTAGCCCCCAAGCATTTAGATGGAAGAAATTATTCCGACTAGATGCTTTTAGAGTAGCATACATAGTGTTTATATTTTTCAGTGCCGTAGCCCCCCAAGCCTCTAGTTGTAACTGAATTAGTTCCGACTAGATGCTTAAAGAAAAGCTAAGCATTTTCTGAGCTAAAAACTTTATACTGTAGCCCCCAAGCTTCTAATCAAGAACTTAATTAGCTCCGACTAGATGCTTTAAAGAAAAGCTAAGTATATTAATAAGTTTAAAAACTCTCGCTGTAGCCCCCGAGCACCTAGATGGAGAATCTCCGACTAGGGGCTCCAAGCAGACCAAACAAAGATTTAACTTTGTATTTGTTTCCACAGAATGAGAATGATCGGAGGGGCATGGCCAACGACAAGTATCAGAAGATGCGCGCAGATCTTGAAGCCGAAAAGGGTAAAACTGCCATCTTGAAGGAATAGATCATGAAAAAAAAGATTCTGTTTTATTTTTGCGCATTTCCGTCTTACTTTTGTGCCCATAATCTCCGAGTACTCAATGTGTACTTTGTTTTCTCCGACTTACAGAGCATGTTGCCAAGGCCAAGGATATTGTCGAGCAGTCCAAGCACATCCAGCAGCTGGACAGCGAGAACAAGATCCTTAAGAAGGAGAGGGAAGAAATGTTGAGGATGCACGAGGATTCCATGAAAGCCCTGCAGGACTCCGCCTCCGCGGAGATCAATCGCTTGAAGGAGGAGCTTGCGATCCTAAAGGATCAGAAGAAAGCTGCTGATGAGCAAAACCTTCGTCATAACGAAGCGTTTAAGCTCCTCCAACAAGAGAAGGAATCCTTGACGGACACCGTCTGGCTGGCTAAGGCCAGCATCTTCAGTAAGTGTCATCCGCCTTGTAGTTCTGTAGTCTGGATACTTAGCATTTATTGAACTCATGCAATCCTTGTCGGAATTTTCAGCGCCCATGGGTTTAACCCGCTCGCCTCCTTCGGACAAGGAATGCATGGTTCTTGCCGGCAAGTTCATCAATACCGCCATCGCCCAAGCCAAGGAGATTGCCATGCCCCTCCAGATTTATATCAAGGCCTCGGACTCCGTGACGAAGTACTCGGAGATTCTGCGCCGAGCCCCCGAGCGTGTCGCGAGCTGGAAAGCTTCATGCGCACGGGCTGGCGCAAGGATGGCGCTGTCTATGGTGAAGGAACACTATAAAGATGCCGACATCGACACGGTGACATCTGGTATCCCCGACATGGATGATGACAGCAAGGATATCGACCACGAAGCCATCCTGTCATCACTCGCGGGTTATGACACCAGGGTTGCCGAGTTGGTGGACGTTGACGTCTTCGTGCCCAGGAACTTCATCGACAACGTCAACCAGGACTCTTCCGAGTCTCATCACAGTGCTGACGTCGAGGGTGATTCTCCGGCTGTCGATGATGCGGCCTCTAAGTCTCCTGCGCGCCCAAAGAATGAAAAACACTTTGTAATTTCTGTTTCACCTTTGGAGTGTGCGCGGGAAAAAACTTGTTGATGTAATCTTAAGGCGGAAAACAATGGTTGTCGTATCCTACTACTTAAGAATTAAGTTTCAGCATGTATATATATTTTTTTAAGTAAGTGATGGCTTATCCATTACTCTGGTTCTTATGCTTGACTTTTCGTGAGTCGGAAGACTCGTTGTCGGAACCATGCGCTTAGGTGATGATGCCCAATGGCACTGTCAATAACCTGAGCACAAAATCGCCGACAATAAGTGCCGAAAGTCACTACTCCAGAATCCACATAAAAACGACAAAGAATGTGTAGACCAGAAAACTTAAGCTAACGCCCGTAGGCGGAATTTTCACAAGTGCAATCGCAAGACTTGTGCATAAAGGTTTTATATGATCCAAAAATGAACACTAAAGGAGGTAAAAGACTCAGCAATATGAGTGAACCAAAGAGCTTTATTTCATTGATCATATAAGAGGTACACGATTAGATAAAAAATGCTAAGTGTAGAAAGGACGTAGCTGTGCTATGTTCCATGGCCGATCAAGCTCCGGGTAGTCATCATCCGGGTCACGTCGCTTACGCTTATGATCCTCGTTGGGTCTATCCTTGAGTTCACGATTGTCGACAAGGTAGTAAGACCCATTGAGCAGCGCCTTGCTTATGATGAACGGTCCTTCCCATGGTGGGGATAATTTGTGCGACTTCTTCTGCTTAAGTCGGAGTACTAAATCCCCCTCTTTAAGCGATGCGAGCCTTGGCGACTATGGTAGCTGCGTAGCTTCTGCTGGTAGATGGCGGATCTTTGGCATGCCAAAACGCGCTCCTCCTCGAGAAGGTCCACATCAAGGCGTCTGGATTCTTCAGCGTCATCTTCGTCGTAGGCGGCAACTCTTGGTGCATCGTGGAGGATGTCGGAGGGTAGGATGGCTTCTGCTCCATATACCATGAAGTAAGGGGTGTAGCCGGTGGATCTGTTGGGTGTGGTTCGTAAACTCCACAACACAGATGGCAATTCTTCCGCCCAGGCTCCAGTTGCTCTATGTAGCGGTGCCTCAAGACGTGGCTTGATTCCCTGCAAAATTAATCCATTGGCTCGCTCTACCTGACCATTGGATTGTGGGTGTGCCACAGATGCAAGGTCAAGTCGGATGCCTTTGTCCCAGCAATAGGCCTCCACTTCTCCGAGGGACAAGTTGCTTCCGTTGTCGGTGATGATGCTACGTGGGAGACCAAATCTCACCACTAGATCCCGGACAAACCTGCATCAAGCTTTCTAATGGGTTTAGCTTCTATCCATTTGGTGAATTTGTCAACTCCTACCAACAGATGTGTAAATCCACACGATGCCATTTGTAACGGTCCCACCATGTCTAGCCCCCAGACTGCAAACGGCCAAGTTATTGGTATTGTTCGCAATTCTTCAGCAGGAACATGTGGTTGTCGGGCATAATACTGGCATCCCGTGCATGTCTCAACCAGCTTGTCGGCGTCCTCCTTCGCGGTCAGCCAGTATAATACTTGCCGGAAGGCTTTTGTGACCAATGATCGAGGAGCGGCATGATGCCCGCAATCTCCGAGATGGATCTCGCGCAGGATTTCCATACCTTCTAGCTGGGAAACGCACTTTAGGTATACACCAGCACTGCTCCTTTTATAGAGTTGCCCATTGATTATGGTATAACCCTTTGCTCGCCATACTATTTGCCGTCTTTCGACTTCGTCATTGGGCAAGGTTCTGTGTTCGAGATATTCCACGAACGGTTTTGTCCAAGCCGGAGGGATCTTTGTCACCATGTTGACGAAAGAGTCAGATCTATCCGGGTTGTCGATGTCGGCGCCCTTCACGGATGATGTGCGCAGATGCTCTAGGAAAACTCCTAGCGGAATTTGCTTGCGCTCTGATCCAAGTTTAGACAGCAGATCAGCCGCCTCGTTTTGCTCTCTAGGCACATACTTGACTTCGTAGTCCAAGAAGCTCTTGGCTATCTCGTCCACTTCGTCACGATATGCCGCCATCATAGGGTTCCGCGCATTCCAGGTGCCAGCCACCTGCTGGGCAACCAAGTCGGAATCTCCACAGCAAACTATGCACTTGATGCCAATATCCTTGGCTACACGCAGTCCGTGAATGAGTGCTTCATACTCCGCCTTGTTGTTTGTAGCCTCGAAGTGGATCTGCATAACGTAGTGCAGCTTGTCTCCTTTTGGTGACTGTAGTAGTACACCTGCCCCCGAGGCATTGAGCAACTTTGATCCGTCAAAGTGCATCACCCAGTACTCTGGTTCTGGCAGTGGAGTAGTATCTGGCATCTCCGTCCAATCTGCAATAAAATCCGCCAAAGCTTGTGACTTGATAGCGTCGCGTCTCTTGTAGGTGATCTCGAAGGTGGCAAGTTCAATGCCCCACTTCGTGACCCTTCCTGTAGCGTCGCTGTTGTTGATAATGTCGGACAGTGGAGTCTTGCTCACTACTGTGATTGGGTGCTCCTGAAAGTAATGCCTCAGCTTCCGAGAAGCAAGGAATACTCCATAAGCTATCTTTTGGTAGTGCGGGTAACGCTGCTTGGACTCCGTCAAGACCTCGCTTACATAGTAAACTGGTCGTTGAACTCCGTGCTCGTAGCCTGGTTCCTTCCGCTCTACCACGACGACGATGCTAATAACCCGGTTGGTTGCCGCCATGTAAATTAACAGGGGCTCTCCAGGCTCGGGTGCTGCAAGGATGGGCGCTGAGGAAAGAATCTCCTTGAGCTGCTTCAATGCTGCATCTGCTTCGTCTGTCCACGTGAATTTGTCCGCCTTCTTCAGCAACTTGTACAGCAGCAAAGCCTTCTCTCCAAGTCGGCTGACGAACCGACTAACTGCTGCAACACAACCTGTTAGTCGTTGGATGTCCTTTAGGCATGTCGGACGGTTTATGTTTAAGATGGCCTTGATTTTCTCCGGGTTGACCTTGATTCCGCGCTGGGAAACGATGAAGCCCAACAGTTTGCCGGCTGGAACCCCGAAGACGCACTTCTTAGGGTTGAGCATCATGTTGTATTTCCGGAGATTATCAAAGGTTTCTTTTAAGTCGGAGATTAAGTCGTTTGACTTTTTAGACATCACCGCGATATCGTCCACATAGGCGTGAACGTTCCGACCAATTTGGTCATGAAGGCAATGTTGCATTGTCCGCTGGTAGGTAGCACCTGCGTTTTTCAGCCCAAATGGCATTGTGACATAGCAAACCGTGCCGTATGGGGTAGTGAACGAAGTGGCCAATTGGTCTGACTTCCTCATCTTGATCTGGTGGTATCCTGAGCGAGTATGCATCGAGAAAACACAAAAGTTCCGAGCCAGCCGTCGAGTCAGTGACTTGGTCAATGCGAGGCAAAGCAAACGAATCTTTGGGACATGCTTTGTTCAAGCCGATGTAATCAACGCACATTCTTAATTCATTGGTTCCCTTTTTGGGGACAAGTACAGGATTGGCCACCCATCGGGTGTGAAGGACTTCTCGGATAAACCCAGCCTTAAGTAACTTAGCTATCTCTTTGCCAATGGCGCGTCTCTTCTCATCTCCGAATCATCGTAGAGGTTGTTTCACTGGTTTACGTTTTGGATCTATGTTTAAGCTGTGCTCGGCAAGTTCCCTAGGTACACCTTTAATGTCGGCAGGTTGCCAGGAAAAGATGTCCTTATTCTCATGGAGGAACTCGACGAGCGCGCTTTCCTATTTGGGATCCAGGTTCGTCCCAATGGCGACGGTCTTGGAGGCATCGCCTACCACAAGTTCCACCGGCTTGGTCTTGATGGCGGCCTTAAACGCAGGAGCGGAGTCGGAGATCTTCTTCTTCGACGCGGGCATCTCTGAGTCATTGACCTTGCTCTGGATCTCCTTGAATTCTTCGTTATAGAGGACAGCTTCTGCAACGGCTGCTTCATTGATCTCGCAGTCCCTTTCCTTGGTAAAGCTTCCGGATACGGTGATGACGCAGTTTGGTCCGGGTATCTTGAGTTTGTTGTAGACGAAGCATGGCTTGGCCATGAACGTGTGGAATATGTCGCGGCCAAATATGACGTGGTACACGCTCTTGAAGGGGACCACCTCAAAGGTCATGCGCTCTTGGAGGAAATTATTAACGTCGCCGAAGGCTACCTGAAGCGTAATGCACCCAAGGGGCCGAGCCTCCCGACCAGGAACTACGCCATGGAACACGATGTTGGTCCGCCTTAGGTTTGCCTCCGTCAAGTTCATCTTCTGCAGTGTATCCAGGTACATGATGTTGATGCTGCTTCCACTATCCACCATGCACTTGGTGAACTCCACGCCGTCAATCAATGGGTTGATGACCATGGCGTACTAGTTCTCCGTGGGCACAAGGTCTGCGTGGTCCGTCCTGTCCCAAGTGATTGGAACCTCCGACCAGTGCAGGTATTGGGGAACTGGGGGGAGAGTGGCCATCAGGATCCTTAGAGAGGTCTTCTATTGTCGGACGGTGGGGGTGCCAAGGAAAGTGTGGTAGACTGGGGCCTTCTTTGCGAAGGGGTTCTTGCCCTTGTCGTCGCTCTTGGCGGCGTGCTTGGGGTCAATGTCCTCGTCCATGTCACTTGAATCCTTGGACTCCTCCTCCTTCTTCTTCCCCTTGCCCTTGCCTCGCGGTTTGTTCTTCCGACTTTGCTTGTAGCCGGACTCCAGGTCTTCCTTGAGGTCGTTGACGAACTTGTAGTGTCGATTGGTATGGGTGGCCTTGCCATTGACATCGAGGTGTACGAGGCACGGCATATCGCGGTACTCCTTGTACGTTTGGGGAACGCGGAGCGGCGCCGAGTTGGTTTCACTTCCTCGTTGCTGCCCGCGGCCTGCTCCCCTTCCTCGGCCATGTTGTCCGCCTTCTCCTCGTCCTGCAAAAGTCATAGCGACCATGTCAGTAGATTGCTTTTCTTCTGGAGCGGTTTTCCGCTTTGTACTGTTGTTCCTCTGAGCTTGGGTTGGAACGGCCGTTGCCGGCAAAGAGCCACGAGCGTCGTCGTCGGCAGCTGCGAACTCACTAGCTAACTGAATCATCTGATTGAAGTCAAGCTGATGATTGTCCTGCAAGCGCTTTAGCTTATGTCGGAGTAACATGTCTCTTTCCAACCCATCGATGAAGGTGGCCATAGCGGTCTGCGCGTGCACTCCTGCGCAGGAATTCTTCATGTCCAACCAGCAGGAGAGGTAGGCGCGAGATGTCTCGTCTTTCTCTTGCACGCATCGCTGTAGATCGTCCATAGTGCAGGGACGTTTGTATGTACCCTCAAAGTTCTTGGTGAATGCTTCTTGCATATCCAGCCAATTGTAGATATATTTCTTCGGCAAGTCGTCGATCCATTGACAGGCCGTACCTGCCAACATTAACGGGAGGTACTTAATGGCGATGTTGGGGTTGCCTCCGGCAATCTCCACCGCGTTGCCGTAGTCCTGCAACCATGTGGCGGGCTTGGCGGTGCCGTCATAGGGCTTGATGTTCTTGTCTATCCGGAAACCTTTGGGGTAAGTTGCGGACCGTATTGCAGGTCCAAAGCAACGTGGTCCCAGGTATGGTCCTTCCCGGGCCTCGTGGATCTTATCGATCCGCGAACGTGCATCGTATGGCTCTGGGTTCTTCTTCTTGTTGTCAACAGGGGGTGGGCTGCGTGAACGACGCGGGCCTCTTCCGACATGGTGACTGCTTGGCGGCGACGGAGGCAGAGGTGGCAGTGGGTTAGACTTATTGCTGTTACCCTCCTGCGACACCTCACGTCTGTCACGGTTGCTTGTCGGACGCGGAGGGTCGTGGTGTGACCTGCTCTTGTGTCCTTGGTGGCGCTCTTCATCATGACGGGTTTGTGCCGCGTTGTCGCGGATGACGATACCACACTACTTTGGAGGGGGCATATCCGTATGATGGTGAGCCTTGTAATCTTCCTGACGTCGGGGGGATCGGGGCGGTGGCGATGGGCGACGAGGTCGGGCTTTTTCTCCGTGGTTGGAGGATATGGGGATAGCATCCTTCCTGTTGCGCGCATCCCTCCGTCTTTGTTCTGATGAACCTGTCTGTGATCCGACATCTTGAGGAGATCTGTCCCTTGGCGGTTTGTACTGGCTAGATCGGCAGAGCGCTGGGTCAGACTCAAGCCTCTAAGAGGTGGCCTTTTCCTGCTGCTTTACCGCCTTGGCCACTAGGTCATAGACCTGTTCTACTGCCTCAGGCGATCTATCCTGTTCCAGAAGGGTCTTGGTGACGGCGAGGTTAAGGAGCGGGGTGGGCATCACCTACTTGCCTTCACTATCAATGTATGGCTTGGCCTGTGCCGGCTTCGAGGGAGCCCATCCTAGGTTGCGCCATACGCCGGGATCATTGATGATGCAAGCCGGAGCTTTATTAGCCTTCTGCTGCTGCAGCAGAGTCTTGTACTCGGCCTCGATTGCTCTAGCTTTTTCTATGGACTTCTGCGCGTTGACCAGATCTCGATCTAGTTTAGCGCCTTGCTCCACGATGGCTTGCGCCTCCTCTAGCAGTTGCTGGCGCTTCTCGTCAAGCTGAGCCACGTTTCGGATATGATCAACGGTTGGCGGCTCGACGAGGAGATTGCCGTACATCACTCTATCAGCTGGAGTAACATGGGCTGCTGCCGACGTGGATGCTGGAGGAGGCAAGATTGCGGTGTTGTTGTTGCTCGCACCGGTGCCGAGTACCTGCGGCTGTTGCACTGGGTTAGGCAGAGGAGGCATGACCTTTGCGTGATTATCGTCAGCAGCAATGAGTGGCCCCTTCCCCTTTTCCAGCGCCGTAGGCGGAACTTGCCCGGGTTGATCTTCATCCATCGCTGTCCCAATGGTGACGAACACCCCTCGAGACATGACGGTGTTATTAGCTTGCTCGTCACACGAGTACTCCTCCTCCATCTCCTGCATAGCAAAGTCTAGCTCTTCTAGGCTGAAGTCTATTTCCTCTGAATCTGCACTGAAATCAGCATAAAGTGCGTCAATGATAGAGTCGGAGGGTGCCAGGACTTCCTCGATGACGGGCGGTGGAGGTGCAATGGCCTCGACGATGATTGGAGGTGGTCGTGCTGCTGCGACGATGGCGGCCGGAGGCGGTGGTGGTGGTGGCTGAATCGGAGGGGCTCCGTCAATGAGCGCAAGCGCTGTCTGAGCTGCCGCTTCAGCCTCCGCGTAGTTGTTGACGATGTTCAACATGCCTTCGAAGGTAAGGCGTCCTGACGCCTATTGCCGTCTTAGAGAGTGTCAGAGAAGTGTGCCATGGTCTAGTCCTTCCACAAAGTGATAGATGGCATCATCATTGGGGTAGTAGGCCAGATCGGCTCGTATACGGAGCCACCTGGCCAGGTAATCGCGGGGGTTTTCGCCCTCTCTCTGAACGCAATGCGCCAGATAGAAGATGGTAACCACGCCGACGAACTTGGATCTCTGCTGTCCAGACGCACGGATGAAGCCGGCGGATTTGCAGTGATCTTCCACCTTTATATCCTGCACAGGGGCGGTTTGGGTGGGTCTTGAATTTTTCCGATCTTTGCCGTCAGACTCCGAGGAGAGATCCGACATCGATCCTTCCACGAACGTATCCTGCCCGTAGGCGGTCCGTGCGGGTCTTGATGCTTTCAGATCTTTGCCGTCAAACTCCGAAGGGAGATCCAACATTGATCCTTCCGCGAACGTATCCTGCCCATAGGCGGTCCGTGCGGGTCTTGATGCTCCTCCGACTTCCAGGGAACTAGTTCCCGAGTCGGTTTCGTCGATGAAGAGGTGGATATCTCCGATAGGAACGATCGAACACCGCGTAGGGTTTGTCTTCGCCGGGATCGAGAACTCGTCAGAGGGGACGATCGAAACGTTGCTGGAGAAGAGAACACGGCCAATGGCTACGGTTTCGCCAATTCCTGCGAAGATCTTGGTCCTCGCCCGCTGAAGAGCCTGAAGCGCCTCTTGCCCCACGGTGGGCGCCAACTGTCGTGGTATTGCCAACGAGTACGCCATGGAGGGGTCCTCACAGTGCGTGTTTAGAGACGTGGGGTAAGGCGAACGGTTGACGGGTACGAGGTAACACAGCTTACCCAGGTCCAGATACCACGACGGTGGCAGAATCCTACTCCTGCTATAAATCACTATAATGGCAATACACCGAGTTACAGAGATAGGTTCGCTGTGCGAGGTGTGTGTAAAACGATGCCATAAAGGCTCCCATAGGCCCGACTTATATAGTCGCCAGGTCCTAGGGTTACAGGGAAAAGTCCTAGCCGGACAGTTACGAGTCCTACACCGCTATCACTAGTCTTGTGTATCTTGTACTCCAAGGCTCCAGTGCACCGGTGACTCCACCGTAGCCTTCCTTTATCCGGCATGGGCCTCCCTTCGATCCACCTAATCGCCGCCCGGTGCCATAGCCATGCTACCGACTATGGGCCACCCGGGTTAGTCGGATAAGATACATGCTATGAGGATACCTATATAGCATATCCCCAACAGTGCTAGACGATCTACTTTCCCCCCTTTGTTTGCCCTTCTTCTTCCTCCTCGCGCCGGCGCCTCTGTTCGTGTGCTAGCGGCTATGCCATTGTCGACCTCCTCGACGGTCACGCTGCAGATCTCCGTCTCCGGCGACCTCACCGCCATGCCCTTGCTCCGGCGCCTTCGCTGGTGAGTTACCCTACAACACCGCCACTAGGTTTCCGCCCTAGGAATCCCTTATGCCTTCCTAGATTCCTCGCGGCGGTTCTTTTTCGTTTCGCCGCCACGCTCGTCAGAATCACGACGAGGCCCTGCATCTCTAGGCCTTTCCCCGCCGTTAGTCTCTCCTCCGTTGATTCCTCCGACGAGCCCATGGCCAGTTCTGCTAGTGGCGCCGTCATCGGGGAAGATGACTTTGCGTCTGGCCCAGAGCGTGGTTCCTGGCAAGGTTCCTCCGTCTCCTGTCGTGAAGTAGAATGGTTAATTAGGACGTGCCGAATTCCTGCTGAGGTAAGTTGTTGCCTACCCGGCAAAGAATCCTCGCCCGTACTCAACGAGGGTGAGTACGTGGTTTTTATGTCTCACTTTGCTCGGGGGTTCGGCCTCCCTCTTAGCGACTTCGCCAAGTATTTCCTTGATTAATTCGGCCTTCAGCCGCATCATTTGCCGGCTAATGTCGTAGCCTCTCTCTCGGCTTTCATCTCGGCCTCAGAGGGGTACTTCGGCCTCTGGCCTTCTGTACATGTCTGGTCCAAGTTTTTCCAGATGCGAACTAATGTAGTGCCGGACAAATCCCTTCATCCTTCTGAGAAATATCTCACTCAATGTGGGTCCGCGTCCAAAACACCCCGGAGAAACTCTGAGTTTCCCCGTGTCGCTGGCCTCGAATCTTGCAAGAATTGGCATAGATATTTTTTCTATGTCAAAAATACTGGGAAGGAGGACAAGATTCGGCTCCCGACGTTTTCTATCGGTCCCCCTTCTAAGAATAATTGGAACTATAATCCAAGGAAGAGCAACGCCCTTGCCGAGGCATTCAAGATCCGGCTCAAGGAACTGATTCGGGCCGGGCTTTGTGGTGAGGATCTAATGACTGCTTTCATCAGCAGCCAAATATGCCCCTTCCAGCTCCGCTCTCACAAACTCTGCTACATGAGCGGACCTCTGGATCCCAACCGTGTATCCACAGTCGAGCTTGATAATTATCTCATATACAAACGCGTCCGGGCTATCTTCAAGACCGACATGCCGGAGGAATGGCAATGGGGATTAAATCCCTTTACTCGGGAGAATCCCCCTCCTCAGGTGAATTTAAACATTAAAGTTACTCTTCCATGCCACTTTCTTGAGTGTTCTTTTACTTATTCAAACCTACTTTTCTCGTAGATATTTACAGAGCAGAAGACGGAAGATGCCGAGGTTTTGGCTCTTCCTTGGAATGCTGACCGTAATACTCCGGATACTGGGTAGCCCGACTCGGAGGAGTTTGTCCCTAAGTCGGATGTTGCTCCTGCTCGCGTTCGTGGCAAAACCTCGGCCCACGCGGATGAAGGTGACCCGAACGACATCCAAATTCTAGAGGTAGTTGCCGTGGTGCCCATCTCTTACGCATTTTCTCTTACGCATTTCCGGCTCCTTCTTTCCCAGCTAATCCGGCTGGTCAGGTGCACGACGCCGAACCTCTTGCTTCTCAAGCTCCTGCCTCTTCGAAGAAGTGCACCGCTTTGACAGATCCTTCCGGTGCTTCCCCCAAGAAACGAGTTAAGAAGTCTTCGCAGCATATTCCGAGGCGTAAGACCATGCCTGGGGTTACTGGGTGAGTTTATTTTCATTTGTATTTCTTGTTTCTCTCTTTCTGTCTTTTGATTCGAATCTTTGTCTCTTGCAGAGCTCCTCTCTCCGTGAAGCCAAGCGGTCCGAGTATGATAAGCCATGCTACTCGGTAGCCTTCTCCTCCGCCTCCAGAACATACTCGGGTTCCCAGTCCCTCTCGTGTTGACTCTCCTCCTGCGCCGACTCATACATCGCCTCGGCGAGATGTGCCCACTGCTCCCACCATTAATTCCGACATAACGCCGCCACCAGATCACTCTGTTGAGCCTGTTGCCCCTCTTTAGACCACCGATGTTTCCCCCAATGACCCTTTGATCACCACGATCCCAGCTGCTACTCCTGCTCCAACCGAAGATATCCCCATCTCGGCCCCCTTGGAAACTATAGTTCCTCCTGCCCCCAAGGGCGCGATTCCTAGTGCTGAGGTCGTTGCTCCTGTCGACGCCTCTCCTAAAAGTAGGAAGGTTGTTGTTACTAAACCCTCAGCATCTCAGAAGGGGCCAACTAGCTCTTCCTAGCCCAGCATAGCTGATGTGATTCGCAAGGGAGCTTCCTCTGCTAAGCCTGACGTCGCCCCTGCTGCCGACACTCGACTTACTCTTCACAAGAGTCCGGCAACGGCGGTAGTTACACATCAGGCCCGAGGTAAAGTGTTGACCCGTACTGAGAGCGGGAACAGTCTCGGCTCTTTGGTGGAGTATGCCAATAACTGGAATGCCGCCGATCAACATGAAGGCAATCCGAGTAGCCAACCATTTCAGCTTTCCGACATCAGCAGTCGCTTGCATATGGCTGCTAAGATTGTCCTTGACAGTGACAAGATGAACGAGGTAATTGCTTTCGTTGATACTTTGTCTGTTATTCAAATGGTATTATATACACTAGTCCCCGAAGCTTGCGACCGGATAACTTGTTGTTCGTTTGGAAGTTTTATCAGGCTTCAAATGCATTTCTTGCTAAATCCAGCCCCTTCGTGACTCGGATTAGCCGTGGTCCATGCATATCCGAATAAGGTTTTACTTGATTCGTATTTTCTTTAGCTTTGAATATCCGGCCACCTAGATCCAAGTCAATTTTTGCTTGATTCGGATCTGCTTTAGCTTTGAATATCCAACCGCCTAGATGCGAGTCAAGTTTTGCTTGATTCGGATCTGCTTTGGCTTTGAATATCCAGCCACCTAGATCTGAGTCAAGTTTTGCTTGATTCGGATCTACTTTAGCTTTGAATATCCAGCCACCTAGATCCGAGTCAAGTTTTGCTTAATTCGGATCTACTTTAGCTTTGAATATCCAGCTTTGCAACCTTCTTTTATATCTAGGTTGCACATGATCGGCGGACGACCGAATTTCAAAGGTTGCTCTTCGCCCACAAGAAACTGCAAGAAAAATATGAGAAAGTTGTTCCTGTAGTGAAGAAAACTGGTAATTTAACTAATCCGTGTACTGCTCCTTAAGTTCGTAACACTTTTGGCTTGTCGGGCTAATTCACTCTTCGCTGGCGTGCAGCTAGTATCAACAATCTGAATACCCGCCTTACTAAGAAGGTTGACGCCCTTGAAGGTTGGTTCCTATTTTTTGGTTTTTAATTTTTTAATTCTTCGTCCGAGATAAATATTGGGTTTCTTACAACCTTCTGGCTTTGGTATAGCGGAGCTACAAACACTTGCAGCATCGCATCAAGAATGCATACCTATGCCTGATATGATGCTGCATTTTTTAAAACAAGCTGCCACTCATTCGGCGCAACTCAAAGAAAAGGACGATGAGATAACTCGGTTACGCGCCGAGGTTGAATCTCTCAAGCTTTCCCAGAAGTCTGAATTGGAAAAGGTTGATCAGGAATTCTCTGAAGAGAAGAATCGGAGCCTGATTCTGAGAAAGATAAGGAACTTCTTGACGCTGCCGAGCTAAAGAACCGGGTGATGAGCGAGGAAATCAGTTGTTTCAAGAAGAGTAGGGCCGATTGGTCCCTGGATCTCCAGAAAATGTTGAGTTACATCCATCGTAAGTTTCCGCGTGGCGAGTTATTTTCTTCTTTCTTATCTTTAATCGATATGATTTCTTTGCATGCGATCATTTTCGAGCGGAACATGAGCTCTAAAATGATTGCTGCTCGTCAGCGCCGAGGTGTCCCCGTTGACTCGAGTCAAGAATACTCGATGGAAGACTTCCTGCTTGCCGTCGGTGCTGCTATTGGACCAATGAAGATTATGGGAAGAGATCTGGTGCAAGCAGCTATCCGGGCCTACCATGTTCTTTGGCCGAACACCTCTTGAACGCCTGATATTTATGAAGTTGAAGTGCTTGTGGTGAGGTTAATGGCATCTCAGACCCAACTAAATCTCTGGAGGGAATCCGCTGGAAGGGCTGGTGCTAATATGGCACTTACAGCCGTTTTGTCTTGGTACGAGGACATCTCTCTCGATACTCTTATCAATTTGCGCACTGGCTCTCCTTGGGTTGAGAATCCGGAGTTTGTCGCTCGCCGCCAAGCTCGTGCCTTCCAGCTTATCGAGTATGCTGACGTGCATAACTGGATCGAAGGGCCGAGTTTTCTTCCCAATCCGGCGGATGATGTCGAAGCTGAAGATGCATCAGGTGATGACTCGGCCGATCAGGATGAATCGGAGGGTGATTCGAATAATTCACGCGGTTCAGATGACCACTCGGATGAGGATGGTGACGCGCGATCGTCCTCTAACGGGACTAAAACCTCTCGAGCTCAAACTGATGTCCCTCGGCAGCCAGGGCTTGCCTCCGAGGTTACTATGGCTTCTGTTGAAGCCGAGGTAACTTCAGCTGAGGCACCAACTACCTCGGAGCGCCAAGTTCCTGAGGATACCCTTCTGAAGGAGACCGAGGTCCCTCTGCCAGCGTCCGAGATACCCATGCCCGATGCTCCTAACAATGCTACTGCCCCTTAAAGGTTGTTTGGCCTCTTCTGGTGTTTAGGCTTGAAAAACTTCAATTTGCTTTAAGTCCCCGGCATGTCGGGCGTATGATGTTTGTGAAACAATTGTCCGTCTTTTGGTGTGGTGTGAACCTTTTTGCCTTGCGCCGCTGAGGCATTCGTGATGGTAACTATTGTCATTTCATCTAAGTTAAGCTATCTGTCTCATATCTTTGCCTTGCCCAACTTTAATTTCGTAAGGCCGGATCGTATTCTCCCATGTGGTTGACCTTCGTCTGGTATTTATCTTGCTTGCCCTTTGTAAACTTGGTTGTATAGTTGTTGTTTTCGCGATTTCTACTTGAAGTACAATGCTATAACCTTGTAGATCGGCTTGTATCCCTTATTATATTTCGACTTGCTGAGGTTGTTATGTCACATCCCAAAATTTTCCAAATTTTGTAATGTGAAAAATAAATAAACAAAATAAATAATTGTTGAAATTTAGGGTGAGAAGAAACTTTTTGTTTCTAAATGGAAAATTAAAATCCCATCTTGAACAAACTTTGAATAATGTTTGAATCCAACTAATTTCAAATCAAGTGAAATGCCTTCTTCATAAATGCATCTGGAAAATTTAAACACTTGGAAAATAAACCCAAACCCTAAAACCCTGGTGGGAGTTTTCTAAGTTATGTCCAAGATCATGGATTTGATACATATAAAATTTGTCAACAAATATTTATAAATGATCAATAATGACAAATAGAAATATTATAAAACCATAGAAATTGATTTCATTCAATTTGGAACCATAGATAAAATCTTATGAATTTAATAAGATAAGGAAAAGTAATTTCCAATGCTAATAAAACACCTATCTAAAACTCCATACCAAATGGTGAGCAAGTAATCCTAAAGAAGATATAAAAGGGTAAACAAATATTAATAAAAGTGGGAAACACCAAGTTTGGATCTATAAATAAAAGGATATGGATTTTATAAGGTAAGAAAGAAATAATTAATTGGGAATATTTAAAAGCCAAATTAAAACTTGGCCAAGACCATAAACAAATGGAATAAACACAATCCAAGTTCGAATGAAATAAATGGATAAATAATATTGAAATAAAATAATATGGCCCCAACCAAATTCTATTCCATTTGATTAAGACAAATCCCTAATAGAAATGATTAATTAAATCACGGGAAAATAATTGGAATTTACCCAAGTGGAATAAAAGTTATTTAATTAACTCAAATGAAATAAAAGAATCATTTAAATAAAGTTATATGGAATTAAAACCATATTTGAATTTCATTGGAATAAAAACAATTGCCCAAATTAAAATGATTAATAATCATATTAAAATACTATAAATAATTCAAAGTGAATTATTTAGCACCCCATTAAATAAATAAACCCACTGAAAAGGTTTTGTAAAAAGATTGGAATTTAAATAAGGTTTGAAAATAAATCTTATTTGATTTAACACAAGGGCCTATATTAAATAATTATTAAACCCTAAAAAGAATAAAAGAATTATTCTAAATTTGACTTTAGAATGTATTATTAATCAGTATTTGAATCTACACAAAGTTTGGTTGAAGTTTGAATTCAAATGGTTGTTTGAAATAATTAAACAAAATCAAAACAGAATAATGAATACAGAAAAAGAAAAGATTCAGAACAAAAAAAAATGGAGGAAACCAGCCCAACTAACCCCAGACCCATCTAGCCCAACTAACCCCCTCCCCCGAAGTGTTTTCTTTTACTCGCAACCACACCCGCAGAGTCTATGACGACTGGACCCCACCTCTCCTCTCTTTCTCGCTGTCTAGCAGACACCACGCTGTCAGCCTTCTTCCTCACTCAACGCGGTGACCACGCCCCTCGCCGGCCGTTTCTGCCGTCTTAAAAATCGATTCAATACAAGTTAATGCTGCGGCGATTACTCCCGATGACCAAGCTCGTTTAACCACCTCCCTCTCCCCTTCCTTTTCCCCTAGACGCCACACCTCGAGAGCCCCCAGGCTACCCCAATTCCTGCTCAGACCTCCACTGCCTTCGACGCCCTCCGGCGAAGATTCCGGCCAGCCACCGCCTCCCCTCGCCCCTAGACCGCACGAGCGTGTTCCACAGACTCCTGTGCATCTTCCGGTGTCGCTCTCTTGGCCGCGCGAGCACCAGAGCTTCGGCACGGGCATCACCCGAGCGCCACCGTCGCCTACCACTTCTCAGGCAAACTCCCCAGGTAGCTTCCGTCCACCCCCTTCACTCTCGTTGACACACGTATGGTCCCTAGCACTGTGCATATCTAACAGCAACCCTATTTCGTCTCAGCGTGCATCGTAGCGTCGCCCCCGACGATGACTGACCGCACCCGACGCTGTCTTGAACTCCAGCGAGAGATTGACAGCAACCCCGTGCGCCCCTCGACAAACAGCAATCACGTTGAGCATCCTCTCATCGTTGCGAATCTGGTGAGCTACCCCTCTCTCTCTAGCCCCCTGTATCGCCGGCAACCTCACTGGCCAAGCGCGCCACCACCACTCGCCGTTGCTGCGCCGCCAAACTATGGCCAATCACCTGTGAACCGTTAGATCTCCATCTGGCGGCTTAGATAGATTCACTTACGCGAAGAGGTATGGCTGTCTCTGTACCGCATGATCCACATTAGATCCTATGACCCGCATAGCTTGATCCGTGCGAATCGTTTTCAACCAATCAGAACAGGACGCGTGGCCTAGAGCTGTTATAAAAACCAGAAAATGTTCTATTAGTTATTCAAACTTGCAAAATTCATAACTTTCAATCCACACGTCCAAATTTTCCAAATTTTATATCAATGGAATCAGCAGAACGAGTACTATCCAACCATGCACTTTGTTTAATAAATTGCTTCTGGTAAAATGGTTGTTTTTGCAGAAACTTGTGTAGGCATAATTTGAATATAAAATTCATTCTAAAATTATTTTTGTGCTAAAATCTTTGGCAAATGGATTTTTTTGAACCTACTGACCATATAAAACAACTTTTAGAGTTAAAACGTATATTTTGTGAAGTTAAAAGATGAATCTTTGATTTAGAACATATCTAGTCAAATAAAAATAATTTTATTATGTTAAAAATGATTTTGGGAGAAAAACCTTTGGGAAATGATTTGGATTAAACTTTCTGACCCCAAAAACCAAGTTTTAGAATTAAAAATATATTTGTTGAACCCTATATAGAATATTGCTTCGCTAAAGGCAATTTCAACAACATAAAATATTGATTTGGTATAAAAATGGTTTATAAGTAAAACCTTTTGCAAATGGTTTTAATATTGAACACTTGACCATAAAATACCAACATTTGTGTTTAAAAATGTATTTGTCAAACACTAGAAAATATTACTTTGGTTTGAACCATTTCTAACAAAACAAAAATGATTTAAAGTGGCCATTTCCACTAACTTAATATCAAATGGTTTTACCACTTTCGCAAATGACCAAGAGGTGTTTTCAAATGTTTATAACTTATTATAAACCACATTTACAAATAAAACAATCTTTAGCATGCTTGCAAGCATTACTTTGTTTCTATTATTTTACGTGATGTTTGCTTGAATGGTAGATTGAATATTTGCTTGCTTGATTGAATTGTAGTGGAATTTGAAGAGTGTGAATATTGCAAGATCAAGGAATGAACTTATAATTCTCTACCAAAAAGGCAAGTGATGCTCCATACTTTTGTCCCATTATTTTCACTATGCATTAGTGATATTTCTAAGTAGGACTTGCATGTAATTTTTGCTAAGTGTAAACTATGCCTTGGGAAATCCTAGTAGATGAAACCTTAGTAGAAATTTCCTAAGTTAAGATTCCTACTACTATCATGCTTAGCTTAGCTAGTAGAAAACAAGGGTGGATTATATTAATGCTATGGAATATTTCTAAGTCAAGGACTTGTGTTTTGTTTAATAAAACAACTAAGTGAATGAATCACCTGAGTGGAATGGAAAGAATGGTTTGTGTTGAGTGGTTATGCAAGTCCAGTATGCTGGGGAAAACTTGGTATCTCACTTGTGGAATGCCACCCAGGAACAAAGAGATGTGAGATGTCAAATGTTGAGAAGCTTCAAGTGCAGCCAACTTAGCCAAATGGACAGTTGGTGGTAGGGGATGATAGGTTGGAACGCGTCCACTATGGTCTAAGGGAAGGCTTCTGAAAGATCTTGTCTTGGTGAAACCAAGTCTTGTGGGGAAAGTGCACCACCTCTGCAGAGTGTAAAATATAAGTACTTAGCCATGTCCCTGGCAAAGGACAATTTGAGCATCAAGACATGGAAGCTATCAAGAATCTCCTCATCCAAATTTCTAAGTTAAAATTTTGTGGTTGAACAAGGGTTGAAGGATCACCAATTTCTATTGGGAGATGCCTTGGATGATTTTTTTCAAGCAAAAACTTAGTGTTTTCAAATGATAAGAAAAATCTATTTTGAGCAAAGCAAGCCTAAGCTCCACTTAGCCAAATGCATATAGATGATAGACTCCACTATACTACCATAGTATCACTTGCCAATACAATTCAAATGTATTGACCCTTGTGGTTGTAACTTATTATGTTGCAGGTTTGTTTGATGTTAGTGAAGTGTGTTGATTAGGATTACAAGTCTACAACCAACATGTTTGCCCGTGGCACTTTGAAGATGAAGGACCCCATGCTATAGCTATTTCTGCTGCATTGTAATGAGATAGCCAAATGAGCTATGTAGGATGTAATAAATTATTTTATTCCTGGTTACAAAGTTGTATTATGAACTTTGTTTATTGATATTACATCTTAACTGTGGATGCTAGCTATTGATCCAGGGACTAGCATTGTAAACACAGGGATCTCTACCTTATTAAAGGTTGGGACCTCTACATGTTACCTCTAGAAATCGTTAATTGTTTTCTCCTTGTTATTCCTTTGTCGATCGAGGCAAGCTTATGCTGCATCTTATGAATTATGGGCAGCAAATTGGGGTAGTCCCCGAGTTTCTGCTGAAGCTATCGAGCTCTTATATGAATGGGGGAAATTAATGGGTGGCGTTAGTCATCCCCGAGTTATCCCTTGGGTCGCTGAAGGTTTACAGCTGTTCAGATAACATCGAATAACACAAAACAGTCCCAAAGTTATAAACTGGGTTGCCGAAATATAATTCATAGCTCAATGCAGAGAATACCACGGGGCAGTCCCCGAGTCACTGCTCGAGGTGCCGAGGTTTAATACATAGTTTAAAACAAGAAACAATCATGGGGCAGTCCCCGAGTTGCTGCTCGAGGTACCGAGGTTTAATGCATAATCCAAAATAAGAGATAACACGGTGCAATCCCCGAGTCACTGCTCGAGGTGCCGAAGTTTAATACATAATCCAAAATAGAAAATAACACGTGTAGTCCCCGAGTCACTGCTCGAGGTGCCGAGGTTTACTACATAGTCTTAAAAAATAGAAACAACGTTGTGCAGTCCCTGAGTCGCTTCTCGAGGTGCCGAGGTTTAATACATGCTTGATATTTCAACTTGATGCGTCACATCATGACGTACAACATGTGGCTTATAAGTGTAGAACGGGCGAAGTAAGGCAATGTTTCATGGTCTTTTTGATTCGTCTCTGGCCTTATTTTCCTTATTCTTGTCTGGTGGCTGAGCGTCGATCAGGTAATATGCATCATTGTACAATTCTTTACTCATGATGAATGGTCCTTCCCATAGGGGTGAGAGTTTGTGCATGCCGGCTGTGTGTTGCACTAGCCGAAGAACCAAGTCTCCTTCTTTAAAAACTCTTGGATTTACTTTTTTGCTATGGTATCGTCTGAGGTTTTGCTGATAAACAGCTGATCTTGATAATGCCAATTCCCTTGCTTCCTCTAGCAGATCCACATCATCTTGCCATGATACTTCGTTTACTTCGGCCGTTGTGTATTGGATTACTCTTGGAGAGTCATGCATTATGTTGGCTCGAAGCACAAATTCTGCCCCGTATACTAGAAAGAACGGGGTATACCCTGTCGACCTGTTTGGGGTGGTCCTGAGGCTCCCCAGTACTGCTAGAAGCTCCTCAATCCAGCATCCTGCCGACCTTTGCAGTGGTTCGATAAGCCGGGGTTTTATTCCTGACAATACCAGTCCATTTGATCTTTCTACTTGCCCGTTTGATGCTGGGTGAGCCACCGAGGAAACATCTAGTCTTATGTGTTTTTCTTGGCAGAATCTAGCAAAGGCTCCTTCAGCAAAATTTGTGCCATTATCCATGATAACACTGTGTGGATATCCATATCTCAAGATAATATCTTTTAGAAATTTTACCGTTGTTGGTCCATCATATTTTCTTATTGGTTTCACCTCGATCCACTTTGTGAATTTGTCTACCATGACTAGAATGTGAGTCATTCTGCCTCGGGCTGGTTTGAACGGACCTACCATATCCAAGCACCATATAGAAAAGGCCAAGTGATTGGTAGCGTTTTTAACTCAGACGAGGGCAGATGTATCTTGCTGGCGTATCTCTGGCAACCATTACATTTTTCCACTAATTCTTTTGCCTCCTTTAATGCTGTCAGCCAATAAAACCCATGCCTAAATGCTTTGGCCACTAAAGCTCTGGATGAGGCATGATGCCCGCATTCTCCCTGATGTATATCCAGGAGTATTTCCTGTCCTTCTGCCGAGTCAACACATCTTTGTAGTACGTTCGTGACGCTTCTCTTATACAACTCATTGTTTATGATTATGTAATCTTTTGCTCTTCTTACTATTTGTCCGGCCAGTACTTCATTACTCGGCAAGATTGCCTCCTTAAGGAATGAGAATATGGGTTGCGCCCATATCGGCGTGATTTTCTCCTGTATAATTTCACTGTCGATTTCCATATTTTCCGCCGACATAACAGCTTTGGATTTTTCTGTGTTCGCTTGTGTGATGGCCGGGTTCACCTTTAGAAAACCCGGGTCGCATTTTTTGTCGATTTCCATTGGCACATTTCCTTCTTTTAGTTCTGCCGAGATACGAAGTGACTCGGATTCTGGTGATGGTGTAATCGATGGTTTTCTCAGGTGCTCTAGGGCAATACCTGGGGGAATTGACTGCCTATTTGATCCGAGTTTTGACAGTGTGTCTGCAGCGTCAATCTCTGCTCGAGGTATATGATGAAACTCGCATCCATCGAAGTAACCACTGATTTTTTGCACATGAAATCTATATAGGGCCATATTCGCATCTAGTGCGTCCCACTTGCCTGATACTTGCTGTACTACCAGATCTGAATTCCCGTAGCATAGGATCCGACGTATACCAATCTCTTTTGCCACTTTTAACCCATGGACGAGTGCTTCATACTCGGCTACATTGTTTGACGCGGCGAAATGTATCTGCAGCACATACTTCAGCTAATCTTTTTTCGGCGAAGTTAACACTATCCCTACCCCCAAGCCATTTCTCAGCTTGGATTCGTCAAAATGCATTGTCCAATAATTCGGATCTGGTAATGGTGGTTCATAGTGTACCTCGTCCCAATCCACAAAGAAGTCGACCACTGCCTGAGATTTGATTGCATCTCGCCTATCGAATTGCGGAGCATAAGGTGATAACTCGATTGACCAGTTTGCTATTCGGCCACTTGCATCTTTGTTGCTCAATATCTCGGCTATGGGCGCTTCACAAATCACTTTTATAGGATGCTCTTCAAAGTAATGTTTGAGTATTTTCACCGACATGTACATTCCATAAGCCATCTTCTGGTAGTGCGGGTAGTTCTGTTTTGAGGCCGATAATACCTCGCTTAGGTAATATACCGGTCTTTGTATTGCCTTATCCCCTTCATTCCGTTCCACGACAACCACCGCACTTACCACTCTGTTAGTGGCAGCTACATAAAGTAACATAGGTTCTTTTTACAATGGAGAGTCCAAGATTGGTGCTGTGACCAACATCTTTTTTAACTCATGAAACACATTATCTGCCTGTGGTGTCCAGATGAATTTATCAGATTTTTTCATCAGTTGATATAGAGGTAATGCCTTTTCCCCCACCCGACATACGAATCGACTCAGCGAAGCCAGTCATCCCGTGAATTTTTGTACATCATTCAGACACCTCGGAAGTTCCATTTTTTCAAGTGCTCGGATTTTAGTTGGATTTGCCTCTATACCTCGGCTGGACACGAGGAAACCGAGTAATTTTCCAGCCGGCGCACCGAAGGTACATTTTTCCGGGTTAAGCTTCATTCGGAATCTTCTCAAGTTTGCGAATGTCTGCCGAATATCATCAAGGAGTGTTTTGCTCTCTTTGGTTTTTATAACCACATCGTCTACATATACTTGTACATTTTTTCCTATCTGGTCATGTAGACACTTTTGCATGCATCTTTGGTATGTTGCTCCTGCATTACGCAGGCCGAATGGCATGATGCGATAGCAATAAGCCCCGTACAGGGTAATAAACGCAGTCTTTATTTGATTGGCCGGATTTAACGGTATCTGGTAGAAACCAGAATACGCATCTACAAATGACAATAGCTCACAATCAGCGGTTGAATCAATGACTTGGTCTATCCTAGGTAAAGGAAAAGGATCTTTGGGACACGCCTTGTTTAGGTTCGTATAATCGATACACATTCGCCATACGACGGCTACATTTGGGTCATCCTTTTTCTTTTCCACTAACACCGGATTTGATAGCCAATCCGGATGAAGCACTTCCATGATGAACCCGGCCGCAAGGAGCCGAGCTATCTCATCCCCTATTATTTTTCTCCTGTCTTCGGAGAAGCGGCAGAGAGGTTGCTTCACCGGCCTTGCTCCTGGCCTTACACGCAAAGAGTGCTTAGCCAACTCCCTCGGCACACGTTGCAGGTCTTGAGTTGACCATGCAAAGATATCCCGATTCTCACGGAGGAAGTTGGTGAGCTCGCCTTCCTATTTGGCATCTAGGCCGGCACCAATCGTGATGGTGCGCTCTGGGAACTGCTCATCTATCTGGATCTTTTTTGTCTCTTTAGTCGGCTGGAAAGAAACACTTCCATGGTGGTTGGCTAGTGCCGGCATATTCAGCTGTGCTGACTGAGCCAGAGCCGCTACCTCCTGAATCCTTCTTTTTTTCTCTTGCAATCACCAATGACTCGGCCAGGTTTGATCCGGCCAAAGCACACTCCATTGACTTTCTGTAATCGCCGGCTAATGTTATCACCCCCTATGGCCCGGGTAACATCATTTTCAGATAAGTAATGTGACAGCTGCTCATGAATTTAGCCAGCGTTGGCCGTCCGAGTAAAGCATGATAGCAACTTTCTAGGTCCACCAATTCAAACTCCAAATTCTCCGCTCTGCAATTCTCCCTTGTGCCGAATAACACATTTACTCGGACTTTCCCAATGGGTTCACACGAGAGACCCGACACTATTCCATGGAATGTGGTTCTTGTGGATTGTAACATATTGTGTGTGATTCCAAGTTTGTGCATTATGTCCTTATACATAATGTTGATACTACTCCCATTATCAATGAGTACTTTTGAGAATTTGACGTTAATGCTGGGTCTGACAAATGTCGGATCCAGTACCAGTGCATACGACCCTGGATTCGGCATTATCTTCGGGTGATCTTTGATGCTCCAGGTTATTTCCTGATCGGACCAAGGCACGTATCTTGGTACTGCCGGCATAACGGCATTCACTTCCATATGCCGGCATTGTACACTCTGCATGTCTTGCTGTTCTGTTGTGAACACAAAATATGATTGATGATGCTCCCTGTAATCATTACGTCCGTTATTTCCGGGGTTTTCCCTTCCATCTTGACCTTGACTTATCACTTGATG
Source organism: Avena longiglumis (assembly GCA_030063025.1). Lineage (NCBI taxonomy): Eukaryota > Viridiplantae > Streptophyta > Magnoliopsida > Poales > Poaceae > Avena > Avena longiglumis. The sequence continues at coordinate 16,275,182 of CP125979.1, read as the reverse complement.
CACTGCATCCCTCCGGTCCGAGTTATCATACCTCGGAGGAGGTGGTGGTAACATTAACTGCTGCGCATTTGCTCCGGTTAGCTGTGGCTGCTGCTGCTGAAGCACTTGATGGGTTCCCCATTGCATTTCTCATCCAAGCACATTGACGAGTTGTATGATTAGCTAGCTTGGCCGGGTTTGGAGTGTGGAACTTACACGGTTGATCCAACATGGATTCAAATGTGTACTTCGGCCTTTCCTGCCACTACTTCTCCTGTTCTGGCGTCCACTGTCTTTTACCTTCATTCCTCGGCGTCCACTGATGAGGACCATTCTTCTGTCGCTGACTGTTTCCATGACTCGGCTGATCTTGTACCACCGCTGCCACTTGATTGGAAGCATATCTGTAATCTGGCCTCTCTTCCCTTCTTCTACCTCGGAATTTGTTGCGCCTCGATGATCCGGCTGCATCTCTTGCATATTGATCTTGATGCTCCCGATGCTCTGCCGACATCAACTCTGGTTGCGTTGGATCCCCTAATGCATACGAATCTGCTATCCTGATGGTCTCTGCCAACGTGTTAGGCATATCTATTTGCAGCCTCTGCCATAATACTCTTCCATATCGGCAGCCTTGAGCAAACCAAGCTATCGCTTGAGACTCTATGACCCCTTCAAATGAGTTTCTCAGGTTACACCACCGAGTCAAGAATTCCCTATCTGTCTCATTCGGCTTCTGTTTGCACATAGCGAGCTGTTGAGGCCTGTTTGGCCTCTTATAAGTACTGGTGAAATTGCTAACGAACATTTCTTCAAAATCTAGCCAACAATTGATACTACCTGTCGGCAGATTGTTCAGCCATACTCTGGCTGGTCCTTCCAGCATCTGCGGGACGTATCTCACCGCCCATCGTAGGTTTCCACCAGCTATTTTCACCGCAGTGGCACAATCAATCAACCAATCCTATGGTTTTGTACTTCAGTTATATGTTTTTGTGCCCCTTGCCAATTGGAAATTTGGCACTGGTGGTTCGCCCATGATCTGAGGTCTGAAACATGCCGGACCTGGTGGACCCTGTTCTTCCAATAACTCGGACCGATATAATCTGTCCAGTTTTAGTCTTGCGTCACTTAACGGCAAGTTTCTGTAAACAGTCCTTTCTTGTATTCCATAATGGTTATTCCCACCATTTCCTGCATGCTCCATATCCGAGTAACCATTATTGTACCTCTCATTTGCCTGATTATGGTGAGCTGGTCTCACTTCTCGATCTTGTCGAGGCTCATACCTCGGCTGAGGATCTGGTGGAGGGTTTCTCCTTCCCTCCGTCGGGTTATTGTTCTCATGATTTCCCCTTCCGAGGTCCCCATGCCCCTTGTTTGCACGGCCGGGGTTTCTATCTCCACTGTTACCTCAGCTGCCGTTGCCTCTGTTATCATTGACTTTTCCGGCTACCGCCGGATCATACGGAACAATTTGCTTATTTCTTTTTCCTGAAATCACCGCTCTATCTTTTCGCGCGTTGTTTCCAGGTGAGGATGCTGCTGCTGTAGATAGTGCGGGTGCTGCCCAGCCAAATGAACCATACGCGAGGCTCCCGGTCTCGTCGGGTCTGCCCTAAGCATTTCCTCATTCTGCTGGTTCGTTATGCGCACCAGCTCATTCACTCTTTCTTGCTGTTTCTGCCGGGCTTCGCCGCTTAATCCTTCTAGCTCCAAAGTAGCGGCATTTGCCGCCCTTAGGTTCTTTGCCGGGGTACTATACCTCGGCAGGCCTAGATCGACTGAATCACCTTCACGAGCTTCATGCTCTTTGTTTATATCATTCATGAGGTTCTTTCCTCTCAATCTCAATTCATCTACCCGCTCGGGGGCCACATCTAGTTTGTTTTCCTTAGCATATTCTCGCAGGGTCCTGTTCAAGGACTCCCGCAAGGCCGACACCTTTTTTGCCTCTACTAGTAATTTTTGTCTAGTTTCTTCTAACTCTGCCTGGGCATTAGCCGGATCAAGTATCGACGCCACATGCGTGGTTAGATTATCTATAGTTGCCTGGAGAATATTCTCTGGTCTTTCCAGAGGCAGCTATCTTACCCTTGCCTCCTTTGGGGTCGTCTCTTGCACCTCAGCTGACTTGGATGCTAGCTGTCACATCCCAAGATTTTCCAAATCTTGTAATGTGAGAATAAATGAATAAAACAAAACTATGTTCAATTTTCAGAGCCAGAAGAAACTTTTTGAATTTAATTGGAACCTCAAACCACATTTAAAATAAATAAAATAAAAGGGTGCATAAAGAAAAACATTTAATAAAGGAAATTAAAAATGTTTTGGAATTACTATTATTAGATCCTTTAATAAAAGATTTATTATCAAAAGAAATGGTGGATTTATAAATAAAGAATATTTGATAAAGCCAAATTAAATCTTGACCAAAACTTTGGGAATTAATAACACTTAGTTTTAAATAAAAATATGAAAGGTTTATTTAAATAAAATAACAGGGAATCAATGTCCAATTTTATTATGAAAGGAATTACCATTTTAAATTAAAACATCAAGACATATTAAAGTTGTTTAAATAGGTTTACCAAGTATTTTTATTATTATTTAATAAAAAACCTACTAAAATGTTTTGGCTCTACTTTAGATTTTAAAATAAATATCTCAATAAAATAAATCCTATTTGGATTAATAAACTAAGGCCATTTTTATTTAATTATTAATGGACCCTATAATAAAATATTATTTTATTCTAACAAAGTTTTGCACATATCTTATGTTCTCAAATAAAAAAACCTACTGATTTGGTTTTTGTAAATATTTAGAATTCAAAAGGGGGATTCTAATAATTAAACCATAGCCCATTTTATTGAATTAATAAATAGAACCTAGAAAAATTTAAAATATTATTTTTATTTTTGAAAGTTGTTTTATACTACTAAACAGAACCAAAAACACAATGCAAGGTTTAATGAATGTTTGAAATTGTTTGAATGATTGAATAAGTTGATTGAAATTTAAAACAGAAATTCAAAAATAGAAAAGGAAAAATGATTCAGTACAAAATAAAATAAAATGAAACAACAGCCAGCCCAGATGCTCAGCCCAGGAAGCCCACCTAGCCCAACTCTCCCTCCCCCGAAGCGTTACTTTTCTCACCGCCAAAACAGCCCATAGAGTCAATGGCGTGGACCTCCTCTCCTCTTCTTTTCTCACCGACAGTGGACCACCGCCATCGTTCTCCTTCTTCTTCCTCGCTTTAACCACGCCTTTTCCCCCTCGCTGCCGTTAGGCATTGATTCAGCGATTAATTCACCTTAACGCGTTGATTCCTCGTCGTGGCCACGCCCATTTAACCGTCACCCTCTCCTCTCGTTTCCCTCGGACTCCCCAAAGCTCGCCTAGGCCGCTCCATTTCTTCCCCGAACACCCTGCTCCGGCGAGCCGCAGCAATTCCCAACCGACCACCCTCTGCCTCTACTTCACGCGAGTGGACTCCTCTCGACCTCACGCACCTCCTAGTACTCCTGGGCCCGGCATGGTGCACTGTAACCCGACTTCGACAACGACCACCGCCGCCACGTCTGCTTCATCTCGTGGCCACAGGTGTATCGACCACCCGCGCCTTCTCATTCACGCACGCACATTCGCTGTGTCCTTGCGCATCTAACCACATCGGCTTCTTGCCCTCTGGTGGACAGCAGACCCATCCCCGTTGTCAGGCAGAAGATCCCTACGCCGCCACGAACTCCGGTGAGGAATTGCCGTAGAACCCGAGCGCCCCTCGTCCGACTAACACTTCCTCGAGCAACGCCGTGACCCCCTGAGCCCGGTGAGCAACCCCTCCTTCTCCCCCACCTCCTGTAACGTCGCCTCCGTCGTCGACCGACCGCTCCGCCACCAGACGCCGCCGCCAGCGCCGCTGCTTTTTGACCAAGCGATAGGAACCGTAGGATGCAGATCCACCGGCTTGGATAGAATGACTAACCGAAGGGGTAAGGATGGATCTGAGCCGTGCAATCTAACTTAATCTAACGTTCCACAGAGCCGATCCGGCCGAACCGGTATCGACCAGTAAGAACACGCCGCGTGTCGCCTATTAGGTTTAAAAACAGTTTTGAAAACAGAAACTTTTGCAGACTTCAAACCCTTGTATCTTTGGATCCACACGTCCAAAAATTACAAATTTGATGTCGTTGGAATCAGCAAGACAAGCCCTAACCAACCATGGCCTTAGTTTAGAAAATAGTATCTGTTAACTTGTTTGAAATTGCAGAAACTTTTGTATGCTTGTTTAGAGTATAAAAATTGTTTAAAATCGAATTTAGGGTTAAAACCTTTGCAAGATGGATTTATGTGACCTTACTGACCTTAGGAACCAACCCATGGTTTTGGAAATAAAATTAGAAAAATTTAGAATGGATTAATTGAATTAGTCTAATTCTAGCTAAATAAAGATAAGGGTTTTATTATGAAAAAGATTTTTGGAATAAAAACCTTGGGAAAATATTTTGATTCAAAGCTACTGAACCAAAACACCAAGACTTGAGAGTTAGAAACTTTTGGTGAGAAACTTAAAGATTTTGATTTAATGAAACCATTTTTCCACCATATAAATATTGAATGGAATTTTAAAATAGTTTTTGGGCAAAACTCTCTAACTAATGACTTTGCCATTTTGGTAAATGACCAATGTGGACTTTAAAAAGTATAAACCTAGTGGAGACCATCCTGACAATAGAACCACCCTTTGCATACTTATGCATGACTTAGTTTCCTTCTTGCCTTGTGTGTGAGATTTTGTTTGAGTAATGGTGGTTTGGAATGTTAGTTGAATTTGTGTCTTGCTTGATTGACTTGTAGTGAAATTAGCAAAGTGTGAGACTAGCAAGATCAAGGAGTGAACCCCTATTCCCTACTAAAAAGGCAAGTGACACTATCATTTAAAGTCCTACTATTTTCATTATACTTAGTGGATTATGAAAACATGCATGAAAAGATTTCTTTATACTTATGCTATGCTAAATCCTAATAGGATTCCCTATACACTCCTTAGTGAAAATATTGAAGTTGTACATGCTTAGCCATGCTTTATTTTGAAAAGAGATAAATGTTGAGATTTTACAAAGGTTGAGAAAAGACTTATGTTTTGCATAATAAAACAAGGACTCAATGAACCACCTAGGTGGTGGACACTTTAAATTTTGGAGAAGGTGGCAACAAAAGGGACCATGTCTATGGGGATCACTTTGTGTTGTGCTCCAAAAGAAAACCACCTAGGAAACTTAGAGATTGAACATGTTTCTCCAATTGTGGCTTTCGTGTACAAACACATGCTATTATGGCTCTGGCTTAGTCCATTACATTAGGAAGACCCATACATTGTCTTTAGTTACCGGACATGGGGATCTGGAATGCTTCATGGGGGCTGAAGGCAAGCTAGCAATGATGTATGGGAGGACCTTTTGGAAAGACTTCGTCACACTCTCGTCTGCAGACTCCATCTTGGTGAGCACTAATCCAATAGGCCACCGGTGGCAACAAGATGGGATTGTGTCATGTGGGTAAAGTGTACCTTCCAGAAGTTAATAAAATCTAAGTACTTAGTGTCCCGGTTATGGACGATCTTGAGCAACTAAAGTTTGAACTATGGGAGATCTCGACATTCCAATTTCTAATATAAAACTTGATGCACTTGGGGTACCAAGGAATTCAAAGAGATTTGTTAAGATTGTTGCACTTGGGAGTTACCAAGGTGCTCAAGAGTATGATGTACTTGGGGTTACCAAGGAACTCATGAGTTTTGATAAAACTTGTTGCACTTGGGGTTACCAAGTGGATCAAGAGATTTTTGATAAGGACTTGAACACTTGAGTTTCTACCAAGGAGTTCAAGGAACTTGGAAAAGAAATTTGAAAAAGACTTAAAACCCTTTTTGAAAAGATAGGATAAAATATTGTTTTATGCAAATAAGCCTCGAACTCTACTTAGCCAAATATGCATATAATGATAGGATCCACTCTTATATACATAGAAGTGAAGCTTGCCAATACAATTCAAATGTATTGACCCTTGTAATGTAACTTGTAATGTTGCAGGTTGATTGTTTTAAAATGAAGATTGTTTGATTGACTAGGACTACAAAATCTACAACCAACATCTGCCTGTGGCACTTCGAAGATGAAGGACCCATGACTATAGTTATTCCGCTGCAATGCAATGTAATGTAATAGCCAAATGAGCTATGTTCGATGTAATAAACTTATGTTACTCCTGGTTGTAAATTTATAATATGACCATTGTATCTTGATATTACATCTTAACTGTGGATGCTAGCTATTGATCCAGGGACTAGCATTGTAAAACACAGGAGGGATCTACCTCTCAGGTAGGGACCTCTACACTAGCGGATCTACCTCGGTGGGTTGTGGAGCTGCTTGCTTCGTGGTCACCTATCCTCCTGCCGCCGGGTCCTTGCTTGGTCTGGCGCCTGCTCCTGCCGCCTGTGCTGCGGCTGTCACCATCACCTCGACGCTACCGACAGGGCATGCTCCATGCAGACCGTTAGCAGCACTGAGGGGAGGTTCTCCTGCTTCAATGACTCGATGAGGATAAACACATGATGTGTCAACGCCGACGTAGACCTTGTGCGTGCCCAGGTTGATGAAGACGCCGTTGCGCGGAGGCGCTTTCCTCCTGAAGCTACCCGCGTTGTCGCTGACATAGTCCCAGAGACAACCCGCTCGCCGGTGTGGATGAAGTTTCCCGTCCGGATCTTAACTCCAGCTAGCACCGCTGCTAGCCCCACGATGGGCGCCAACTATGGTCGTGGGTTCATGCCCCACGGTCATAAGTCGAAAAGAACGCACGCCTCCTCTGAAAGCGGCAGATCGTCGGTCACCATACATCCATGGATGGCTCATCTATATCATACAAATATATATCAAACGCAATCATGATGGTAAAATTAGTATCACGCGGTCTAACTGAGAAAATAGTTGCTAACCTTTTATTACACTTGGAAACAAAGATGAGAAAACTTAAGTGTGGCTCAGGCACCTCATATCATGTCTGTATTGTGTGACCTAAAGTCGCATCGCTCTAATGGGCATTTCACCGAACACCTCTAGTGCATATGAACAAGAAAAAAAATTGCACAATGATACGTCGGAAATGTATCAATAATTCTTGATGTTCCATGCTTGTTTAGTATCTACTTTGCTTTACTTTGTCTACACTTTGAGGTGTTTTTATATGTTTTCTGGTACTAATCTATTAACAAGATACCACCGTGCCAGTTGCCCGTTTTCTTCTTTTTTTGGTTCAGAAAGGAAGAAAATCAGTATTCTCGGAAATGGACGGGACAAAAGCCAAAGTCAATATTTTACTGTGGGGAACACGGAGCCAGAGTACGAGACGGAGGGGTGGCACCAGGGGGGCACACCCCTTGGCGGCGCGGGCTAGGGTTAGCCGCGCCTAGGGGGGTGTGACCAACCTGGCCGCCCCCTGCCTCGCCTCTTCGCCTATAAAGACCCCCCGATGCATAAACCCTAACTACCCGATCAAAATTCCACGAAACCGTCTATAGCCGCCACCACCATAGTCCCTAGATCGGGGGTGGTATGAAGCTCTTCCCGGCACCCTGCTGGAGGGGAGATCATCCTGGAGGGCTTCTTCTTCATCATGCCAGCCTCCGGTATGAAGCGTGAGTAGTTCCACCTTGGACTACGGGTCCATGTAGTAGCTAGATGGTTGTATCTCCTCCTTTGTGCTACCATGTTTAGATCTTGTGAGCTCCGTTCATGATCAAGATCAGCTATTTGTAATCATGCATGTTGTGTTTGCGGGGATCGATGGATATTGATATTACTATATCAGATTGATTAATGGTTTTTTCTTATTTGATTCTATCATGTCTGTTTTGTTTGTGATCTTGCATGCTCTCCGTTTCTAGTAGCTATCTTGGCCAAGTAGATGCTAGTGACTCCAAGAGGGGGTATTTATGTTAGATAGTGGGTTCATGCCTCTATTTAATCTAAGGGAAGTGACATAAATCTCTAAGGTTGTAGATGTGTTGTTGCCACTAGGTAGAAAACAACGGTCTCTTGTTCATGGAACAAGTGGATTGTTTACCTTACACACTTTGCTTAAAGAAGTTATCTGTTGATTGCAACTTAATACTAGAGGGGGTTCGGATGATAACCTGAAGGTGGATTTCTAGTCATAGATGCAGTTGGATGGCGGTCTATGTATCTTGTTGTATTGCCAAATCGAATCTCATAGGATCATGAATGTCTAGTATTGCATTGTTATGCCTTGATCAGTCATGTCAATTGCCCTACTGTAATTTGTTTACCCAGCATGCCATGTTCGTTATCTTAAGGAGAACACCTCTAGTGAACTATGGACCCCGGTCCAATCATTACCATTGATACAAGTTCCACTGTTCCTGTTTACTTTGTGCAAACCACTATTACCTTCCACACCATACAGTTAATCCTTTGTTACAGCAACCGGTGATATTGACAACCTCACTGTTTGTTGGGGCAAAGTCTTGAGTTTGTTTTGTGTAGGTCTCCAAGTTGCTAGCAACACCTTTGAGACGTTTCCTTCCTCCTACTGGTTCGATAACCTCGGTTTCTTACTGATGGAAGACTTGTTGTTGTGCTCATCACACCTTGCTCTTGGGGTCTCCCAACGAAGCGCTACCACGCGCCATCACACAACACCACCTCTCCCACCATGAAAAAAACAGTTGAGAGGGGGAGGGGATGTGCCATATATTGAGGGCCAGACCACTAGTCCCGGTTTGAGATATAAACCGGGACTAAAGGGGGTGACCGCAGCGAGCGGCATGCCCTAGACCCTTTAGTCCCGGTTTGTATCTCACACCGGGGCTAATGGGGTCTAACGGGCCGGGACCTATGGTTTGGGGTGGCTCGGGCTGTCCGGTGCGGACTATTAGTCCCGATCCCAGCCACAGCCGGTACTAATGACCTGGACGAAAGGCCTGTTTTCTACTAGTGTGAACTTAGCACCCCGGAGTTCGCCTGGGGGCGCAGGATGGAGAGGAACTGGCGGAAAACAGCCGAACGCCAAGTGGGGCCAAGCTGTCGGCGAGTGAGGCCATTCGTCCTCATCATCTCGGCTCCCGCACGAATTAATGTCACCGGTGATGGGATATATACTCTTGGGTATACCCGGCAAGGCGTTCCGTCGCCCGTGGCGAGTGGGCTGCAACGGGCGAGTGGATTGAAGCCCAAAGGTACCAAGCGATTGAAGTCAAGGCCTAGGCGAGTAGATAGGCCCAGTCGGACTGGGTTAAACGACTATTGAAGTTGTAACCGAATCGGTTGAGATATGTAAACCCTAGGGGAGGTGAGCCTATATAAACCTCTCTAAAGGGTGAGTAGAGATACGTTCCCTCATACACCCAAGCGACTCGCCGCCTAGCTGCCGAGCTCGCCCATTGTAACACCTCCATAATACAATCTAGCAGGAGTAGGTCTTTACCCTCAATAACAGGTAAAATCCTGTGTCTTTGCCCTCATCTCGCACCGCAGATGGCTGGCCGCCCTTGCCCCTCGTTCTACTACTCGCTGCCGATAGCAGCATCTGCCGTGATGTAACACCCTCAGAATCGACCCTATGCAAGTTTTAGCGAAAACCCGCCAAACCCGCATAGAAATGATTCAAAGGTTCCCACCAGGCACTTTCGCGCGGGTGGAAAACGAAGTAATAACATTACACAACAGTCCTCTATGGGACCCACAGAACAGATATATACAACAGCGACTCCACGAGTCAAGAATACAGATATAATATACAAAGATCCAAATCACCTTGAAAATGATAGAGCGTCCGACTACGGACAAGATGCAAATGGGGCTAAGAGCCCCGAAGAATAACCAATGGCGTCCATAACCCTGCTGGCCAAGCGGAAGGGTAACCCCGCTAACGACGTCGATCTCAAAACCTCTTAAACAAACAAAGGGGTGCCGACAAGGGCAAGGAAAAGAGAGCGCCAAGATCGAGGCCAGATGCACAGCGAGACTAGAATGGCGGTCCTCATGACATAGGTATGGTGGATCAAGGCAGCAGCATGCACTAAACAACCTATAGAGACTCGATACAACTGGCGGCGATCAGAGAGGGGTAAGAGAGACCTAATCGGTACCAACCTGAATCTAACACCAAACAAACCCATCCTGGTATTTCCCCCTCGAGACCAAACGAGGAAGTCCACCGAGGAACTCACACCGTTGGCAGTTTTACTTATTCGATCGTTAAAAGAATTACTAGTCAGGTAAAGATAGTCGTCCTGATAAAATAAGCAGTGGGCACTTTTAGTTAATCATTCCGTTATAGTGGCGACACTTACTAGTCAAATACATTTAGCATGAGATAACCCATAACCCAGCAGTTTTTGGTACTTTTATTTAGCCATTCCGTTGTAGTTGCAATACTTACTAGTCAGGTACAATGGTCGCAAGCGACAACCCAAGCAAGCAATTGTTGGCAGTTTTATTTGGCCATTCCATTATAGTGAAGCTGATTACTAGTCATTATAAAGTCAGATTTATAGCACTACTTTAGTTATAGTTGTCTATGATCGAGATCTGTGTCCAAGTCGTCCATAATCATGACACGGCTTTCATAAAGTTTTACCCGGCGGTGCACCAATAGCAACACACACCGATCAACCTCGAAAACCAAATCAAAACCCAACGAGGCCTTCACGACAAAGCAATCACAGGATTCAGAAATATTTTGGGGCCACCCATTGAGTAGACCCAATTAAGCCAACTGACTTCGAGACGGACTCAAGGTTTGCGACAATGGCTGTAAACGACTGGGAACCCAAAACTGGGCTTGTCGATACCGCGAAAACACTCCGCTTACCTAAACAGTACAGGTGCTATCCATCGCACAATTTAAATAAAGCAGTAAAACATGGCATAAGTACAGGATCGTAAATAAAACCTCAAACTAGTTTGTGGCCCCAAGAAATAAGAATGAATCAAGCTCTGGCTCAGGGGGGTCCCATAATCCTCCCGGATGTGGATAGCGAAATTCAAGGAACAGTATCAAGTACTGGGTCCTACGGGACACAAGTGGACGGTTAACAACCAAATAACATCTATTGCCCACCTGTGCCTCTGCTTACTTACTTCAATTTTAGTTGTTAAACAGGAATTAAAGTGAACGATAAGTAAAGCCATGATCATCTCCAACATCAACATGCGGCAATACACCGACAACTGTGGCACTTGACGACACGCAACAACACTTGAGCAAGCGACTACGACGCGCAAGTCCAACTATCTGCCAAACAACAGGTAATAGGATGTGTCCAAGGCAATATAAGGCTACAAGGGATATCACGGGTACGAAAACTAGAGCATCGCGACACGGATAGCAATAGATCAACAGGAGAGAATAAATACTATAAAAGTAAGATAGGTAGAAAGGGGGAGATGCTCGCCTGAAAACATTGTCGAAGGTTCATCCGAAGATCGGGTCGACACTCACATCAACTCAACGGCCTTATCCGCGAAGAAGCAAAACACTAGAAGAAACACTGGATGCACTATTTAATACTACGGCAAAAGATCGGGCATGATGCATGTATGATGCATGACATGGCAAAGGTGCGATGCAATTAGGTCATATTAAGCGGAACCGGGGTCCCCGACAATTAGATATATGGTTCTAGTTGTTTAGATACCCGCCATTTTAAATGTTGTGTTAACAAGGCACAATATATCACCGGTGCGCTACACAATTTTAAATGAGGCCAATATGAGACTAGATTTGCCCGCATATGGGCCCCATATTTAATTATATGGTGAATCGGCATAAGGCCCCCAAACCACATGATATGAATGCGAGATGAACAATTAATATGCAACAATTTAATTAGATAGCATTTAGAAAATATAGGCTCGGATCAGGATCACACATTAGGGTTCGGCAGATCTTGGTTCCGGGGTTCTCCGTCTCGGGTTCGTGGTTCGACGGAAACGTTCTCGACTCGGGATTTAGGGTCTTGAATCGGGTGGTAGATCTTGTCGCACGAGCGTCGATGCTTCCGGGAAGGAGAACTTGGTTCGGTGTCGGGGCGCATCGGATTCTTCCGGGTCGGTGCCGATCTTGTCGTCGCCGTGGTCTTCGGGTCCACGTAGACGGTCATGGCGTTCCGAGGAGAAGATCTTGGCGTGCCGAGGTTTCGGTCTCGGGTATCGGTCTTCGGGGTCCGGGGCGTCGGGGCTTCGGGGTCTCGACCATCGGATCGAGAATCTTGGCGTTCTGGGAAGGAGATCTTGTGACGAGGATAACTTGGACGTGCCGGCCTTCGGGAGATCTTGTGAAGCTAAAAACATCGTCAGGCAGATCTTGTTGATTCAGGGGCCCTCTCTGCTACAACGTCCTAGCAACAAGGCACGCAGGCAGGCCCGGTGCCATGGCACCGGGAAGACCGGAAGACGGCGGGAGGTGATGCTCGAGGAAGAGGGAGGCGCAGGCGACAAGGACCTGGCAGCAGGGGCGGCAGCGAGGGCGGGCGGGCGGGTCGGCGAAGGGGGTCGGAGGGCAGGGAGGAGCCGGGCTGAGGAGGAGGGAGGCGGCGGCGTGGTGGCGGCGCTGGCCGGGAAGAGCAGGCGGCGAGGCGTGGCCCGGGAGGCGAGGCGTGGAGGCGGAGGGTGCAGCGGCAGCCTGGACGGGAGAGAGGAGAGGGGTCCGACGGGCGGCGACGCCGAGGAGGTCACGGTGGCGGAGGCCGACGTGGGACGAGGCGGAGGCGCAGCCGGTGGCGCTTCGGGGCGGAGGGAGCGGTGGAGCAGCGGAGGGGTAAGCTGTCAAGCAGCAGCAAGCTCGGGAGAGGCAGGCGGCGGTGCAGGCCTTGGCGGCAGCTCGAAGGAGGTGCCGGAGGAGGCGAGGGGCCGACGGTGGAGGCGGTGGCGGAGGAGCACGCCCGGAGGCGCGGCCATGCGAGGAGGAGGAGGTGTGGAGGGCCGAGGGCGGCGAGTCAAGCCAGTGGGGAAGGAGGAGGAGGCGGGAGGTAGGGAGGAGGCGTGGGGAGAGAGTGGGGCCGGAGGGGTGGGTCCAGGCGAGTGGGACCCGCGGGGCTGTGAGGGCCGGTTGGGGGAGAGGGTTTGACCAGGGAGGAAGGTGGGGAAGGAGTAGGGCTGGCATGTGGGGCCCGGTGCAGAGAGAGTGGGGGAGAGGGGAGAGGTGGGGCTGACGGGTGGGGTTGAGCCAAGAGGTGGGGTCAGGGTGTCGGTGAGGGAGAGGGAGAGGGGGTAGGTGGAACTGTGGTGAGAAAAAGAGGGGGAAGAGAGGGTGGATTCATGAGGTGGCAGGTGGGTAGGGATTTGGTCCAGGGGTGAGGTGGCGAGCTGGGATAGGTGGGTAGGATAGGTTTGGGTAGATTTAGGACTTTGGGTGGGCTGGTTTAGGTGGACCGTTTTTGTACTGGGGGTGGTCGACTGGGTCGGATCGGCCCGTTCGACTGCCCCACTAAAAACAATTAAATAATTTATTTATTCCAAACAGACTTTTGCAAACCGATAGCAAACAAAACAAAATAATCCGGGGACCCGGGTTTTGCGTTTGAATAAAGATGGGGCGTTTAGAAAACAAATTAGGTTTTCCCGAAAATAGTTTTATGCGAACAAATGCAAGATGATGACGATGCTCAAATGCAATGTGGCATGATGACATGAGCATGCGGTCATGATGATGCAATGCACAAAACCAACGCGATTTTCTAGTAGTGGTTCTGCGGGATGCCACACGTGACCATTCCCACGACAGGCGGTCAGACTTTCTCCAGGCGCAGCAGGCCAATGTCCAATCGCCCTCCATGTGATGCGGTTATGGTGAGCTAGCTCCTCACCTTCTACACCCCTCCCGTCATTTTTACCCGCGCATGTTACACCATTCCTGCCTTCCCGACGCTGATAAATAGGCCCCTCTCCTCACCGCCTCTAGCCCATCTCTCCTACTCCTCGAGCACCAACGGAATCTCGGAAACCATGGTGGAGCGCTATCCAGGCAATGGCGCCGCAGCGAGCAACTTCGGTCACCTCTCTATCAATGAGTGGGAGGGTCTCCTCCTGTATGAATCCAACTACCTAGCGTCGCCGGACTTCTGCGTGCAGCAAGGCCGGGCACTGAACGTCGGTGGTGTGCCTGCCCCCTCCTCCCCAGGGTATCGCCATGATAGGCGAGATCCAGACAGTGCTTGCCGGGATGCCTGACGAGGCTGTGTCGATCTGTGACACTTCCCCGACAACTACGCCACCTGGACGGAGTTCTTCCACGGCACAAGTGGGAGATGGAGGCCTACGAGGGGCCATCGCCGGCGCCGAAGTGGAGGATCGCCAAAGGATGGCGCCAATGGTGGGGCGTGCCTAGGCGCACGCTGACCGCCGTCCTGGAGCACATCGAGGCCGGCAACTCACCGCGCCTCACATACCCGGCAAGGACGCCGACGACCCTCTCGCATTGGCGTGGCATCTCCTAGTTGACAAGGAGGATGGGAGGCTTCTCCTTATCATACTCGGCCTCGGCCTCCCGCTCCTCTGGCGAGGCGTGGCGCAACACGTCACCGCTTCTATCGGTGAAGCGCGAGCTATCTTCTGAGCCATCTTTGGTGATTGCCCCGACGCGCCGCTAGCCCCCTCGGGGACTGCGTGGCAACATCATCTGCGTTTCCGAAGCCTCACCGTCGCCCCAGTACTCTCCCCCCCTTCCGGATGCCTCCGCCTTATCCGAACAAAGAGAGACCTGGTGGACATGCCGGATGACGAGTAGGAAAACTCCGTCCTCAAGATGGCGCTAGAGGCCTGATGACCCACAAGTATAGGGGGTGTATTGTATTACTTTTGATAAATAGGAGTGTCGATCCCAATGAGGAGCAGAAGGTGCTGAATAGTGGTATGGAGCAGGAAATCCCTGTGAATACTTAGCAAACGGATTTTTAGTGGTTTCCTGACAAGGCAACAAAACAAGGAGCAAGTAACAAAAGTAAAGAACAAACGGAGCAAGTGGCCCAATCCTTTCGTAGCAAAGGACAAGCCGGTGTAAATACTTATAAGGACCAAACATTCTCGAGGACACATGGGAATTCTGTTAAGTGCTTTCGCTTCAAATAGCTAAGTACTCTTCTCTGGTGTTGTAAGTGTTGTGTGGGTGAACCTGTGCTAATGTACCGACCTTACTTGGACTAATACATACTTTTGATTAAACCCCTACAAACATCTGTAACTACAGGAAAGTAATTAAGATATAAATCGAACCACAACCTTAAACTTTGAGATCCTACGCTCCCTTGTGCAAAGGTGTCCTAACGGGGGTTCAGGTTTCTGTCACTCTGGGAACCCCACAATTAGTAGCCAAATACACAATGCATCCCCCTAGGCCCATAAATGGTGAAGTGTCATGTAGTCGACGTTCACATGACACCACTGGAAGAATAGCACCACAACTTAAATACTAAACCATTGAATAATAACTCATCACAGATTCACTACTAACAACATGACTTCTCCCATGTTCTCAAGAACTAAACGAACTACTCACAAGACATCATATGGATCAAGATCAAAGATGATATGGTAATGGATAAAAATCTGAACATAAACAATAATCCAATGGTTCCACTCACAAGCATCAACTACAATAGTAATCAACATCGGGAAAGTTTCCCCTAATGAACTAAAGCAATATCCAACACAATTGTTACAGCGGGACAGAGTGGTGATGATGGTGCTGGTGGGGATGATGGTGTGGATGATGATGATGATCCCGATGAAGCCTAGATTGATGATGGTGTTGATGGCGATGGTCTCCCCTCTCCGGGAAGGAATTCCCCTGGCAGAAATCTGTCTATCGGAGAGATCTTTCTCTCTCGGTGTTTTCCGCCCCCAGAGGCGGCGAAAATCTATCTGTGGTCGCTCTCCTAGGCTTAGGGTTCCGTAGGGAGATATAGGCGAAGGGGCGGAGTCGGAGGCCGGGCAGGTGGGCCACTCCTGCCCTAGGCGCGGGGTCAGGTGGGCCCGCGCCTAGTGGGGTGTGGCCCCCTGAGGACCTTATTCGTCCCTCCTTATGGATCCCTCATTGTTACGGAGAAATAATATGTTTCCTTATTTTTTTGTATTTTTCTAATCTTTGCAAAATTGCACCGATGCGCCTTTTTTCCATCAGAATCCAAACTCCGGCAGTCCATCCTCCAAGAATCATCCAACATGCATAAACAGATGAAAAGCCATAAGTAATACCTCATAATAAGACAAATATCAATGAATAGAGTTAAATTATGATATATAATGGTGATGCAAATTGGGCGTATCAACTCCCCCAAGCTTAGACTTCGCTTGTCCCCAAGCGAAAACTGAGCTCAGTAAACATGTCCACGGGTTTATGGAGTGAAGTGTCGATAAAAGAATATGAACAAGAAGCATCACACTTACCATTGCACAACTCATAGAAGAGAGCAACTCACCATTATATAACTTAGCTTGCAACCAAGTATAGCAGTCACAATACAGATGCATAAAGAAAAATGATAATTAGAATTGACAAACTTGTTCTTGGTCAGAGAACAACTGGCAAACAGTTTCACACAAGCTTTTTGTAGAAGTTTCAAAACAAGAACACACTTTTCTCAAAAAGGTTTTTCACAAGTGAAGGCTTTCATAGTAATACTCAATAGATAAGAGTTTTGTGCAAACAAGGAAGATAAAGAACATGATTGAATAAATCACCATATGAATGATTGAAACACAACAACTCAAATGCTTGCTGAAGATAGAGAGGAAGTAGGTTTAGTGACTCAACTGGTAACTAGGAGAAGGGTCCCTTCATAGAGGGTAAGAGGGATTACAAGTAATAAAGAGCTTCCAAAAGATTATGGTACTTACTAGCTTTGAGCCCTCATTGCCCCTATCATAGGCATCTTGAGATGATTAAGGTTAAAGTGAACAAAGATGGAGTATATGCTTGACGAAATATAAGTTGGCAATCTCATGTCCCTTGAATATGAGGGCCACTCATCATGCTACTCAACTTTGGTCACAGGTAAGTTCTTGTGATTGTAAGTATTTGCATATCATTGAGAACCGCCAACGGGGTACCCCTTGCACATGGTATAGGAGCTTTCCCATAACCAAAATGACAAGGCAAGCAGACAATGAGCATCTCAATGATCTTTTTATTTACTATGTGCATAGCTTTTTATTTAGGATGCTTCATAGATGACTCACTATGGTGATGTTGCAAGTTTCCACCATGATTAAGCATGGCTTAGGCTATCAGACGTTTCTCTAACACAGGATACAAACTCCATGGAATTACAAGTTCCCTCTTTATTTCATACCGTTGACATCCATAGACAAAAGAGCACGATATCAACTATGTATAGAGTACAAGTGCAATGTTGAAAACGTTCGCGTGATAGCACGGTTCTGCTAATTCCAACGTATAGATGCAAGCATATACAACTTAGATGTTCACAATGGTTCAAGTCTATTAAGGGCAAGTAAATAAGGTGTGCCATCAAGTTCGTGAGAGCTTTACTAACTAGTTTTCACATAACAAAATACTTTTTAATTCGAAAGGTAGATGAATCTTGAGAACTTACTTGGAATAGCAAAAGCTACAAGGTAGATATGGTGGACACAAGTGGCAAAAGTTTTGGTTCAAAGGGATTTTGGAAACATGAGAAGTATGCCTTCTCAAAACAGGTTTTTGGCTAGCAAGGCTGGGTAGCAAGCAAGAGAGTTGAAAGAAACAAGAAAACATACAAGTAATAAAGCCAAACATGCAATCTTCCTTGAAGACACAAAAGAATCTTAAATAAAGAATACTAAGCTTATGATCCAACAAGAAAGAAAACATTTGATAGAAAATACCTGCAAGCTTTTTCTTTCTTTTTCTCTTTCATAGTAATGCTATTGACCAGAACTCCGTTTGCCAAAACAAATTTAGATCCACTTGATGATCCCAAAGTGGTGCCAATACTGATCAACAAGATCCATCATATAATAAAGATTGCAAACTAAAATAAGAAGTGCAAAAAGTAAAAGATGAGACTTATCATTAATATTCCAATAAAGGCACTCACACCAAGGGATACACAGATAATCAACTAAAGGAGAGATACTTCCACATGCAAACCAAACTATAAGTTAACATCTCAACCACAGATAAGAATCCACTAAAAAGGTAATAGATAAAAGATAATGGTGGTGATACCGCGGCACTCCCCCAAGCTTGGAACAAGCCAAGGGGATGCCAAACCTGATGACAAATTATTCCTTTGGTGGCGGCGGTGTTCTCTTGATAAGCTACTCAATAAGTTTCCTCAACTCCTTGAACTCAAAAGTAAGAGTACGGATTAGCTCCGAGTTTTTCTCTATATGGTTCATGATCATGTTAGTCCGAGAATCCCCATTCTTTTTATTCTTTCCCCACTCTTCATCCTTAGCATGATCCTTCTCTGCATTGTTAGAACGAGGCATATACCAAACAAGGGCAAATTCCCTTTGGGCACATGTTGATATTGATATTCATGTATAAGTGTATGGAATGGTCTCTTGTTACGTGGAGGAGATGATCATGGAGAGAGAGAGTATGACGTCGAGATTTCCTTCCTGTAGACATCTGTGCTGTCCTCTTAAGCTTGGTAGGTCATGCCACCAAACCAATGCTTGTGACGGTAGCGCGGGTGTCCGGATGCTTGTCCTCCTCCATGTCACCTTCATACCCTACCAAAATTTCCTCCTCCTTGGGGACTTGAGGTTCCTCTTCCTCGGGCTTCTTGCCTTTGTCGTTGGCAGAGGACATGGTGCTCTAAACTTGAGAAGATTTCGTGACAGAAACAGATTGAAACGAAAACACGATGAGAACATGATGCACGAACCTCGGGGGATCCGGGGGTTATATATTACGAAGTTTCAATGCATAAGGAAGGTTTTGACACGGGCAGGCGGAGGCGAGAGTTCGAGGGAACACCCCTCAGCGGCCAGCTGGGCTGCGCACAGGGTGGGTTTATCCACCCTGGGCTCCGTTTCCTCTTCAGTTTCGTCTCGTAACTTCGCTTATGTAATAAAAACATAAAAAATATAAAAAGATTGGAGTTTTACGAACTTTCTGTTTTCACCACTTTTACCTATACAAAGACAAACTCTGCAGATTCCTTTTCTCTTTCCCCTGAAAATTTCCTTCTTACAAAACCCTTGCACAAACTCAATGAAAACATTAGTATAAGCAAAAACAATAAACCTTTGGTACACACTTCAACTGAAAACCCATCAAAACAAAAGCTTTTGTAAGAGGAAAATGCAAATGATAGCAGAAATCTGTCAAAATAGACCAACAGGTAAAGATTGATCTTTTCGAAGACCTTCTGTTGCTCAAATCAAAAAGTGCAGAACTAATGAAATTTGGGTAACAACTTGGAGAAAAAGCTCAGAAAAATGCAGCTCCATCCGACGTACTGAGCTCCCTGAATTTTTTTTAAAATGCAGCACAAAAAATCTGGCTCAGGACAGCCACTTTTCACAACTCCTCTACTTCACAAAAGTAGTTCAACTTGACACAAAAACCAAAACAAAAAGGACAAGGAGCGGTTATTATGGAGGTAATAACTTCCAAGACTCGACAAAACTCTTGGGTTATCTCCCAACAAGTACTTTTCTTTAATGTCTTTAAGTTAGGCTTGAAACTTTCAAAGATGCTCACAAAGGAGATATATATATTTCAAGTGAAAGAGAGCATCAAGAAGCAAATAACCAACATACTTGAGTCTAACCCACTTCCTATGCATGGGGGTATCATGATAAAACGAATTGTTGAAACAAAAGCCACCAGCATAGGAAGACAAAATAGATGCAACTTCAAAGCTTTCGACATAAAACGGGGAAACTTAACATTGTTGAGATGCATAAAACTGTGTTTCCCTCTCTCATAATAACTTTCAGTAGCACTTTGAATAAAGTTGACAATATAACTGTCATGGAAACAACTTTATCATCAGAATAATAATACTTATAGTCATCAAAAAGAGGTCCAAGGTTATAAACCGGATCAATAGAAGCAAGTTGTTCCATCCTGAAATCTTTATTAGGCAAGCTGTTTTCACAAGGAGCTTTAGAAAATTTGGAAAAGTTAAACTCATAAGAATCTCCATCAAACTTAGTTAAAACTTTTTCCTTCTTACAATTAATAATAGCTCCACTAGTGTTCAAGAAAGGTCTACCAAAAATGATAGGACAAGTTTTAATAGCTACTGAATTAAGCACTAGAAAATTAGCAGGATACTTAATCTTACCGCAGAGAACCTCCACATCTCTTACAATACCAATGGGGAAAATGGTTTACTTATTAGCAAGGTCGATAACCACATCAATGTCCTCAAGCTCACAAGGACCAATCTCATGCATAATTTCCATGTAAAGCTCATAAGGAATAACACTAAAACTAGCACCAATATCACATAAACCATAGTAGCAATGATCACCAATTTTAACAGAAAGCACATGAACACTAGCTTTTATAGCCTTACTAGGATGAGAGATAATATTAGAAGCGTCTTCACAGAAGACAATATGCTCATCCTCTATATTTCTAGTGACAGTGTCTTTCACAATAGCTACCACAGGTTCAACATTAAATTTCTTACCAGGCTCCACAGTTTTCATTGTACCTTTTTTATTTGCACTAATAATCATAGAATACTCCTTTACCTTAGTTGGGAAAGGGATTTTCTCAACATGAGGTTCAGACACAATATGATTATAGTACAAACTTGAGTACTTCTAACGGGAGCATCATTAACAACATATTTAAGGAGCATGGTACTTATTCCACTTCTTTTTGGGAATTTCTATGTAAGAGGCAAATGCCTTAAAACAGTTGGCAATACTTTGGGAATCAAGACCAAACTGATTACTAATATCACGGAAGTCATCAATTCTCATAAAAGATTTAATGCATTCATAATCATAGTTTACACCTGACTTTCTTCCTTTGTCATTCTCACAAGCTTCAGTGTTATCTTGAATATGGTCTAAGAGATCCCATTTAGCTTCTTCCTTCATACGTGTGAATGATCCAGCACAAGAAGCATCTAGTAAATCTTTATCATGAAGAGAAAGCCTAGCATAAAAGTTATTGAGAATAATATTGTTAGGAAGTTAATGAATAGGACATTTAAGCATTAGTAACTTCAATATCCCCCAAGCTTGAGCTGTACTCTCTCCATCAAGAGGCCAAAAGTTATATATAAGATTTCTATCCTTATGAATCTCACTAGGAGGATAAAATTTTGAGTAAAAGAGAGATGCCATCTCCTCCCATACCATGGATTGTCCATTCTTCAGCAGCTTATACCATTCTTCAGCTCTCCCTTTCAAGGACATGGAGAGTAACTTCTTATTCACCTGTTTAATTGTGATACCTGCACACTTAAACAACCCGCATAATTCATGGATAAAAAGCAAGTGATCACCAGGATGGACTCTTCCATCCCCAAAATAATAATTATTCATAACAGGATTAACAATACTTGTAGGTATCTTAAAAGGATCTATCTCAATAGGAGGTGGTTCATATACCACCCTAGCAGTGGCAGTAGTTTTCCCAAACAAAAAACCAAGTGGGTTATCCATATTGGAAACAAAGTAACAAGCATTAACAAAAGGAATACTCATAGTAAAAGTTTCCCTTACCAGTTCCACTCTTCAATAGCGATTCACTCCCCGGCAACGGCGCCAGAAAATAGTCTTGATGACCCACAAGTATAGGGGGGTGAATCATAGTACTTTTGATAAATAAGAGTGTCGATCCCAATGAGGAGCAGAAGGTGCTGAACAGTGGTATGGAGCAGGAAATCCCTGTGAATACTTAGCAAACGGATCTTTAGTGGTTTTCTGACAAGGCAACAAAACAAGGAGCAAGTAATGAACAAACGGAGCAAGTGGACCAATCCTTTCTTAGCAAAGGACAAGCCAGTGGAAATACTTATAAGGACCAAATGTTCTCGGGAACACATGGGAATTCTGTCAAGTTCTTTCGCCTCAAATAGCTGAGTACTCTTCTCTGGTGTTGTAAGTGTTGTGTGGGTGAACCTGTGCTAATGTACCGACCTTCCTTGTACTAATACATACTTGTGATTAAACCCCCTATGAACATCCGTAACTACAGGAAAGTAATTAAGATATAAATCTAACCATAGCCTTAAACTCTAAGATCCTACGCTCCCTTGTTCAAAGGTGTCCTAACGGGGGTTTAGGTTTCTGTCACTCCGACAACCCCACAATTAGTAGCCAAATACACAATGCATCCCCTAGGCCCATAAATGATGAAGTGTCATGTAGTCGACGTTCACATGACACCACTTGAATAATAGCACCACAACTTAAATACTAAACCATTGAATAATAACTCATCACAAATTCACTACTAACAACATGACTTCTCCCATGTCCTCAAGAACTAAACGAACTACTCACAACACATCATATGGATCAAGATCAAAGATGATATGGTAATGGATAACAATCTGAACATAAACAATAATCCAATGGTTCCACTCACAAGCATCAACTACAATAGTAATCAACACTAGGAAAGTTTCCCCTAATGAACTAAAGCAATATCCAACACAATTGTTACATCACGACGGAGTGGTGATGATGGTGCTGGTGGAGATGATGGTGTGGATGATGATGATGATCCCGATGAAGCCTAGCTTTATGCTGGTGTTGATGGCGACGGTCTCCCCTCTCCGGGAAGGAATTCCCCCGGCAGAAATCTGTCTGCCGAAGAGATCTTTCTCTCTCGGTGTTTTCCGCCCCCTAGAGGCGGCGGAAATCTATCTGTGGTTGCTCTCCTAGGCTTAGGGTTCCGTAGGGAAGATATAGACGAAGGGGCGGAGTCGGAGGCCAGACAGGTGGGCCACACCTGCCCTAGGCGCGGGGTCAGGTGGGCCTGTGCCTAGGGGGTGTGGGCCCCCTGAGGCCCTTCTTCGTCCCTCCTTCTGGCTCCCTCATTCTTCTGGAGAAATAATATGTTTCCATATTTTTCTGGTATTTTTCTGATCTTTGCAAAATTGCACCGATGCGCCTTCTTTTCCATCAGAATCCAGACTCCAGCAGTCCATCCTCCAAAAATCATCCAACATGCATAAACATATGAAAAGCCATAAGTAATACCTTATAATAAGACAAATATCAATGAATAGAGGTAAATTATGATATAGAAGGGTGATGCAAATTAGGCGTATCAAGGCCTCCCTCAACGACGTGCTGCCGATGAGGCTCGCTGACGATCTCTCCTGGTTTTTAGTTTATTTTTACCATGTTGACATGAACTATGCGGCTGCGGCCTCCGGCGAGCTGCTTTTTAGTTTATTTTTACCATGTTCTAGTTAGATTTCGGCCTAAATAGTCTATGTAATGAATCAATTTCGCCTTATATGCTATGTATCACCAGATTAGTACGAATTTTGCCCAAATTTGATCTTTTCACCTAATTTTGATTTAATTGTCACGAATTCAAATGTATTTCGTCGGCATCATTGGGATCGTGATTGGAAAGTTTTAGGCTGAAAACTTCATCCATCCGTTCAATTTTTTTTGCCGGATTTCGGCCTAGGGGCCTCCAACGAGTGGAGATGCTCTTAGGCCTAGAACAATGACTGTCACTACTGCAAGAGGATAAGAGTTTTTGAAAACAGCGTTAGGAGGGTGGGAAGGAAAAATTATTTTTGGTTTGCAATGGGTCCAATTCTATTATGACTTGGCAGCGACTGGATGCTGGAAAACGAATGGGCGAAGGAGTAGGGGTTCCACTAAACACCCAACATCGAATGCCCGCCGATGCAAGAAAATTTAGGAAGGGCATAGTTAAAGAAGATACGAAGCCGATTCAGGCCTCTTGCGAAGAGCACAAAGACCATCTGATGGGCTGTGTCCCTAAAGAAGTTTTTTATTTTTACTGATTAAACCAGACTTTTTATTAATCAGCAAGAATTATAGAGAGTTTAGCTACGAACTCCTGAAGGATAACATCACGATCCGACCTAAACAAAAATCTAGTTATGTTCTCTATCCTTGCCCAATTAGCAAGCCAATGGCTAATTCTCACCTGACTACGGTCTATTTTTGCAAAACAACACTTTCTATTACCTCTAACCAAACTTCGAATCTCTAAAACAGTATGCAGATAGGCAGAACGATCACGTTCTTTTGATAGAACAGCCGAGACCAGCTGTGCACAATCAGATTTCACAATAATGGGTAAGGCCTTCCCTGCAGGCCATTAGTTCTGCTTCATGAGCATCCTCACAATCCAATAGAGAAAACGACACGCTGAAAAAATTACCGCACCAGTGTCGTCATGAAGGACCATGCCAGTGCCCGCATATCCATTATCTTCTTTAAACGAGCAGTCAATCGTTAGTTTTACGCACCTAGTTGGGGGCTTGATCCAGCAATTACTCTGTGGTGCTTCCTTCACAAAAGCAGCCGAAGCATCCATAAGAGGTACATACAACATATTTCCTTTCAGCATCTGGTCAGTTGAGACAACCGAGATGGAGCTAAGGGTGTTTACATAGCTGGATAGAAATCACCGTGAACCTTCAGTAGACGGAAGGGGTTTGTCGTGGGTAATCGCATTCCTCTCATACCAGGCCCTCTAAGAAATGAGCAGTGTTTTGTCCACTAGGATGGAGTGGATAACCGACTTGAACCATGTAGGCGATGAAATATGAAATTCCGTTATAAAAGGAAGGGTCCAACGGTCCCTCATCGCAATCCAAAGTCGTTTTGCATGTGGACAGAATACCAGCGCATATGCAACATCCTCCACTTCCTATTCACAAATCTTGCAAAGGCCTGTAACAGGTATCTTCCGTCTCACCTTGTTTTCTTCTGTGGATAGGACATTGGAAGCATCTCTACAAGCAAATGATTTAACTTTCGGAGGTACATAGGCACTCAAAATTTTATTTCAGCACAGATCATCACCCGACGGCCTAACACTTGAGCATCCAAAGGAGAATTGGCCTAGGAGATCATTGAAGATTCAAGAGGAGTCTACCTTGTTATTTCAATCATCTCTCTTTTTTGACAAAAAGAATATATTAATGTCGTTAAGATACCAATTACACCTAGCCTCTGCAATAACGCAATATCCTAATGATAATATGGATACATGCATCCAAAAAATAAAAAATTACCCCCTAAAAAGTCCAGCTACAGTAATTTATTCCTTGCAACAGCCGACCAAACACCATCAAGACAACACCGGAAATCGAACTTCTCCAAAGCGACACCTTGAAACGGTAAACCATCCACAAACACCGTCATCACCCGATCATAGATCATAAGTTTTCGCCTTAGAGAAAAATCCACGCTCTCAAAGCAATTTCTTCAACAAGGTCATTGACAGGCACTGGTGGGGCGTAGTGTAGGCGAAAGTGGGCTGCTGCCCCCCAGCTTTTAGATAATTAGTGACGAATTTTTTTCTACAAGGTATACATTAGGAAATTTAGAGCATTTTGCCTGCCCTAGAAATTGAAGTTTTGTGTCCCCCCACCCCCTCCCCCCCAAATTTTATTTTCACGCTCCGCCACTATGGACAGTCACAACAAATTAATGTCAGATAATGGGTTTTTGTAACACCCTCAGAATCGGACCTATGCAAGTTTGAGAAAAATTCGCCAAACCCGCATAGAAACGATTCAAAGGGTGTTACAGAGTGGTATCAGAGCTCAGCAGTTGCGATACCCCACAAGTCCAGCCTGTAGGATAACCTAGCTAACGGCCGAAGTAGAGTGTCAAAACTATTTTTTCAAAATCGGTTGGATAGTTCTGATTAGGTCTGATTTTTATTCCTTACCCCTCTGCTATTCTCCTCTTACCTCTACGTGTTTTGAATACGCTCTCTTCTCTTTCTTCGAGTCCAGGAATTCTCGTGGTTGGGTTTCCGTCGTACCTTTAGGGTTTCGCTTCCTCCTTTGATAACGGTGATGCTACATCCGGTGTTCATGCTGCCTGAGGAATCCTTTATCTGTGGTACCATTCTTTGTTCCTTGTTTGTGCCTTCCGGTGTTTCCCGACGCGACGTCATCCGCTATGCCAGATCCAAAGCAGAGTCTGCATCACTCCTTTGTTCCGAACCTCATTTGTCGAGATCTTCAGTCTAATTCCGAGAATGGTTGCACTCCCTTCTACTGATTGTGCGGAGTAATAGTTTGGGTGCGTGATGGATTGGCCCCCATGCCGACTACCCCTTCTATTCGTTTTTGTACATTGCAGTGGATGAGAATGCATCGGTTCCCTCTTTCCATCGAAGCTAGAGGTGGCTTTATTTGTTGATACCTCTACCTTCGCCCTTTTGTTTCCGGAGTGTTCACTTGACGATCAGGAACAACGACCCTTTGTTGGTGGTGTCGCCGTTTTCCAGATGAAGAAGGAACCCTCGTTAGTGGTGTCGCGAGGATCTACAAGAAGTGAGAAGATTCAGATCACCGACCTTCCTTCCGGTACCATGAGGCGGATCTCGAGGGCGAGATCCATTGTTAGTGGTGTCGAATTGTGGCATCCCGCAAAACCACTACTAGAAAATCGCGTTGAATTTGTGCATTGCATCGTCATCATCATGCATTGTTTGCCTAAAACTATTTTCGCAAAGCCCGATTTGTTTTCCAAACGCCCCGTCTTGTTTTCAAATTCAAACCCGGGTCGCCGGAATATTTTGTTGTCTACTATGTTTTGCAAACGGTGCAATTTAGAATTAAATAAAATATGATATTATTTTTTTTGCGGGGCAGTCGAACGGGCCGGATAGACCCGAACGACCACCCCCTTTTTCTAATCGGTCCACCCAAACAGCCCCTCTAAATCCTAAATCTACCAACTAACCTACCCACTCCCCCCTCCACATCACCCCACCCAATGGCAGCTTGCCACCTCACCTCTCTTCCTCACCCCTCCAATCCAATCCTGCCACCTAACCCCTCCCTCTCTCCACCTAGGCTGAACCCACCCCACCTGTCCCCACACAACCACCCCCACCACTCAACAAAACACACGCACACAGTGGCAACCACAGCTCCCACACCTCCCGCCCGCACCCAGCGACTCCACGCCGCCCCTCTCTCCCTGGCCTCCCCTCACCCTCCTCCCTCTCCCCCACCCCCCCCACCCCACACCCACACCTCCCCCACGCCCTGTTCCTCTTCTCTCACGCGCCTTCTTCCACCTCCTCACTGGCCCCTGCCTGCCTCTCTCCCTCCGCCGCTTTTCCGCTTCCTCCAAGGCCGACCCGGCCATGAAGGCCCTCGAGCTGGCCGCCGCCTCGCCTGCCTGCCCGCCTCCTGCGTTCGCCCGCCTCCTCCCTCCTCAAGCTCGCTTCGCCAACCACCGCCCGCTGCGAGATCCGCCATCTCCCCTCGGCGCGCGCCACCTCTGGTGCTCACCGCGCCGCCTCGTCTCCGCCCCCTCGCCGCCCACGATGCCGCCAGAGTCGCCTCTCCGCTAGCCGCGTCGCCGACCGCCTCCTCGGCCTCCTCCTCATGAGCAGCCCGCCTCTCTCCGACCCGACCCGCGCGGCCTCTGCGTGCCCGTCTGCCTTGCTGCGCGCAGCCCACCCGTCCCGACCGGCGCGCCTCTGCAGCTGGCCGCCCTCCGCTGGCCGGGCGTCAGCACGCCAGAAGCCGCCGCCCGCCTCCGTCGCCCTCAAGCACCTCCGCTGCGGCCCGCCTTCGCGCCTCTGCCCGTGCCGCCATGGCCCCTGCGTGTGCGTGCCAAGTACGACCTTGAGGACCCCGTGGCCTCCCGAGCTCCTCCGAGCCCGTCGCCCGCAGGCCAAGCCTCTGCCCTGTACCGCATCGCCCCACCACTAAGACCAGCAGCGCTGCCACCGGCCCCTTCTGCCTTCGCTCGGTGTACGTGCGAGTGTCTCTGTGTGCTCGTGTAAGGGAGCCATTGGGATGTTGTGTTCTCTGTGGCCGACTGAGGCACCCAAGCTCGCCAACGACCATAGGCGTCGAACCCGATGACCGCCAAGCTCGGCACCAAGACGGCTAGCCTTCACCGCGGAACACCGAGAACGCCTGTAACACCAGTGTCGACACGGATACGACATGATCTTCTTCTCAGACGCCAAGATTCATCGAGGGCCCGGAACGACAAGTACTCCCTCGAGAACGCCGAGTGCTTTGCCCCGGACACCGAGACCCCGACGCGACAAGTGCTTCGTCCCGAACGCCATAACCGACAACATGACCCAAAGACCCCGGATGCACCAAGACCGACCCCGGAGTCCGAGAACGACCTCGCCGAACCCTGGACCCTGAGACCGATCCCGTCGAACCCTAACCAAGATCGGCGAGACCCTCAATGTGTGAACCCTTCCCGAAACCCTATTTTATAACATAATAACAACTTGTTGCATATTGAATTGTCACACTCGCATGCATATCTGTGGTTTGGGGGCCTTATGCCGATTCACTTAATAATTAAATATGGGGCCCATATGCGGGCCAGTCTAGTCTCATATTGGCCTCATTTAAATTTGTGTAGCGAACCGGTGATATATTCTGCCTTGTTAAACAACACTTAATTTGCGGGGTAGATAAATAACTTGAACCATCTAAGTAATTGCCGGGACCCCGGTTCCGCTTAATATGACCTAATTGCATCGCACTTCTGCCATGTCATGCATCATACATGCATCATGCCCGATCTTCTGCCGATCTTCAATATCGCAACCGGTGTTTCTTCTAGTGTTTTGCTTCTTCGCGGATTGGGCCGTTGAGTTGATGTGAGCTTCGCCCCGATCTTCGGTTGAACCTTCGACAATGTTTTCAGGCGAGCATCTCCCCCCCTTTCTACCTATCTTACTTTTATAGTATTTATTCCCTCCTGTTGATCTATTGCTATCTGTGTTGCGATGCTTTAGTTTCCGTACCTGTGATATACCGTGCAGCTCTATATTGCCTTGGACACATCCTATTACCTGTTGTTTGGTAGATAGTTGGACTTGCGCGTCGTAGTCGCTTGCTCAAGTGTTGTTGCATGTCGTCCAGTGCCACAGTTGTTGATGTATTGCCGCATGTTGCTGATGGAGATGATTCTAGTTTTACTTATCGTCCACTTTAATTTCTGTTTGACAACTAAAATTGAAATAAGCAGAGGCATCGGTGGGTGATAGAAAATATTTGGTTTCCGAACGCCCACTTGTGTCCCGTAGGACCCCGAGTACTTGATACCTGTTCCTTGTTTTATCGCGCTATCCACATCCGGGAGGTATATGGGACCCCCCTGAGCCAGAGCTTGATTCAGTCTTATTTCTTGGGGCCACAAACTAGTTTGAGGTTTTATTTACTATCCTGTACTTATGCCATGCTACTTATGTATTTAAATTGTGCGGATAGCACACTGTATCTGTTTAGGATCGTGCACGATTCCATGTGTCGATAAGCTCAGTTTTGGGTTCCCGATGTTTCCACCGTCCCCACAACCTTGAGTCCGTCTCGAGCTTGCTTACTTCGCTATGGTTCTTTAAGGGGCCCTGAAATATTTCAATCGTGATTGTTCAAATGTGAAAGCCTCGTTGGGTTTTGTTTTGGTTTTTCCGAGGTTGATCGAGCGTGTGTTGCTATTGGTGCACCCCGGCCGGGTAAAACTTTCTGAAAGCCGTGTCCGCGGATATGGACGACTTGGAGCACAGTATCTCGATCATAGACAAGCATAACTAAAGTTTATTGCTATAAATTTGACTTTATAATGACTAGTAATCAGCTTCACTATAATGAAATGGCTAAATAATACTTCCCACAATTGCTTGTTTGGGTCGTCGCCAGCGACCATTGTACCTGACTAGTAAGTATTACAACTACAACGGAATGGCTGAATAAAAGTACCAACAACTGCTGGGTTTTGGGTTTATCTCATGCTATCTGTATCTGATTAGTAATTGTTGCAACTACAACAGAATGGTTAACTAAAATGACCCACTGCTTATTTTCTCAGGATGATTATCTATACCTGACTAGTAATTGCTGCAACGATAACTGAATACGTAAAACTGCCAACGGTGTGAGTTCCTCGGTTGACTTCCTCGATTGGACTCGAGGGGGAAACGCCAGGATGGGTTTGTTTGATGGTAGTATCATGTTGGTTCCGGATAGGTCTTCCTCACCCCTCTCTAATAGTCGCCAGTTGTATCGAGTCTCTATAGATTGTTCAGTGCATGCTGCCGCTGCCGCTTCAGTCCACCATACCTATGTAGGCGAGGACCGCCGAATTCTAGCCTCGCTGCATCGGCCTCGATCGACGCCTCCTCTTTTCCTTTGCCCTTTGTCGGCACCCTTTTTGTTTAAGCAGGTTTTGAGATCGGCGCCGTTAGTGGTTACCTTCCGGCTTGGCCTGGGCAGGGTTATGGACGCCATTGGTTATTCTTCAGGGCTCTTAGCCCCATTTGCATCTTGTCCGTAGCTGGACGCTCTATCGTTTTCAAGGTGATTTGGATCTTTGTATATTATATCTGTATTCTTGACTCTTTGAGTCGCTGTTGTATATATTTGTTCTGTGGGTCCCATCGAGGACTGTTGTGTAATGTTATTACTTCGTTTTCCACCCGCACGAAAGTGCCTGGTGGGCACCTTTGAATCGTTTCTATGCGGGTTTGGCGAATTTTGCTCAAACTTGCATAGGTCCGATTCTGAGGGTGTTACAGTTTTCACCCTAAAAGCATAGAGACTGAACTTCTCCTGTGCTATCATCCCCACTTTTCGATGTCGTTGCTACAAGTCAACAACCACCGAGAAAATTCCTCATCGCCACCAGGACTTGGACCAGCATTACTAGTTCTCAGATCTCGGCTTCCATAACATTCTCTGGACACTGATTTCACCATAGAACTAAAGACATGTCCCACGATGACAACAGACTACATAGCTTCGCCTCGCTCCCTCTAAAACCAAACGGTCATAAAAACACGGTTGTTCGCGATCGAATCCCATTTGGTCCGGCATCCTCCAGGCATGATTCGCCCACGGGAGTCCGCCGACAGCGACTTTAGAAACTCGACAGTCCGGCCAAATCACTGAAGACAGGAATCAAGCATATCAACGTCTTGACATGAGAGGAATCCTAGGACCACCTCCTTAATTAGACCCCAAGCTGGCAGCCCCACGCCGCCCGCTGGCCTCCACCAAGACTGGCCACCCCAAATCCCACCGACAACCCGAAGGCACGACTGGCAGCAACGGCGACCCGCGCCGCTAGATGGCCTCATGACTTCGATCACGCCGGAGGCGAGCCACCACCACGTTGTCGATGCAGCGCATCGCGTCCGCGTCACCACCGCAGGACCACACGCTGCTGCGCCCCTCACTAAGCGCCCTATCCCAGCCGGCGAACAGGGCCCCCATTGCCATCTTCCATGGGAGGATCAACATAGCCTCTCGGGCCTGCCACCACGGTTCCCAACCTTCGTCGTCATGAGCGTGCCGTCCGAGGTGACGCACCAATGCGATCGAAGGGCTCTCCGCAGGGAAGAGGCCGCCACGCGAGGAGAACTTCCCACCACCGCTATCGATCGAAGGCCTTTGACCGCCGGCGTCCTCTGGCAGTAGTGGATGAGACTAGAGAGGAGATGCTGGGGGTGGCAGCTAGGGTTTCCGCCCGAGTAGCCCGCGGGTGCGACTTGTGTTAGGTGCGCATCTGCAACCATCTCTTACAACACAGATTTAATAGTACTGATGTTAAACAACTTATAGGATATACAAAGTCAGATCGAGCCATATGGTCTATCAAAGAATCTTTCCGTAACCCACTAAAATAAATTTCGTTTTGTCCCGGTGAGGTGTTTTGTAAGTGTGTGTGGCTGTCTGTGTGTTATTTTTTTGTTTTTAGCTACCTCAGCCGTCCCAAGTCCCAACCCACGACCTTGGCAGCTTGGCTCTCTCTGCGCACTTTCTCTTCTACATTAATGAAGTCCGGCCTATGACCCTTCTAGTTCTAACCCCAATTGAGTTTTGGTCTTTAAAAGAGTTCTCATTGCAAAGGGAGCATCTCCATCCCCGGGTCCAGATTGAGAGAGCTAGGAAATTCCATGGAGTCATCTCCCCTATCTTGCACCTCCTCTACATCGAAAGCGGACGACGAGGCAGCGTCCCACAAAGAAATCTACGACCAACTCCGAGAGGTCGTGTCCACCTACCCGGCCGTGCCCACCGGCACCGGCCGCCCATACATCCGCCACCCAGATGGCTGGTACGCGTACGCGCCGAATGTCGTGAACGCCATGGTCATCAAGCAGCACCTCAAGGCGCGGGACACCGATGTCTTCCTCGCAACCTTCCCCAAGTGCGGCACCACGTGGCTCAAGGCGCTCGTGTTTGCGGCGCTCCGACGCTCCACCGCCGGGCCGGCGGTGGCGCCGCTCGCAGCCCACAGCCCCCACCAGCTCGTACCTTTCCTCGAGTCCCAGGTCTTCACCAACGGCCGGATCCCCGACCTGAGCTCTCTCCCGGCGCCCCGGCTCCTGATGACACACATCCCGTCTGTGTCGCTGCCGGAGTGCATCTTCGCCTCCGGCTGCAAGGTGGTGTACCTGTGCCGGGATCCCAAGGACTGCTTTGTGTCCCTGTGGCACTTCTTGAACAAGTTCGCGCCGTCGCCGTGGGACATCGGCGAGGCGTTCGCGCAGTTCTGCGACGGCGTCTCGCTGTTCGGACCTTTCTGGGAGCACGCGCTGGGCTACTGGCGGTGGCAGGTGGAGAGGCCGGAACAGGTGCTCTTCCTCACGTACGAGGAGCTCGCCGCTGACACGCTCGGCCAGCTGAGGCTCCTCACGGAGTTCATCGGGTGCCCGTTCACGGCGGAGGAGCAGGAGGCTGGTGTGGACAGGGAAATCGTGGAGGCGTGCACCATGGAACGCCTAGCTGGGCTGGAGGTGAACCGGTCGGGAAAGACCCAAATGACCGAGTCGTCGGTGGCAAACAACATATTCTTCCGGCGCGGCGTGGTCGGGGACTGGAAGAACCACCTGACGCTGGAGATGGCGAGGAGGATCGACGAGATCACCGAGAGCAAGTTCAGAGGATCTGGGTTGGTCTTGTTATCTGATCTGAACTCTCAAGTTCTGAACTAGCTAGCAGTAGTGCAATCTTGATGGTAATCTATTTGAACAAGTGTAAGGATATGGAATGATGCACCAGCACAACATTTGTTTTTTTAATCAGAAGGGCAAATGTTTTGCAATCGATTCCACATGCTGTCAGGGCCGAACGATGCAACACAACTTCAGACTTTCAGAGTAGCAGTCGGATTCAAAACATTCTGTGGAGACCTCTTTGGGGAGAATACGACTGCATCCATTCAAGACAAACCTCCAAATTAATGATTATCCTTTAGCATCATAAGCATATTCTCAAGTGTTTACGAACATGTACAAATTATGCAAGCTATGTGGTAGCAGCAGCTGAGGGGTCTAGAAAGAATAAAACAGCAGGAGCACTCCCTGAACTCTAGTGGCCAGCGCGCTACTCTACTCGGATATCAACCAGACGGAGAGCAAAAAACTAGGATGTATAGTTTGTATGGTTATTCGTCTCTTATAAACTGTACAATGTATAGTTTGTATAGTTTTTGACCCAGTTTTTCTTATAAACTGGGTCACTCTCTTCTATCTAATCAGACAATGGATTCGACCGCTTTAGTCTTAAAAAATACTATGAGAATTGGGGTTAGGGCTTCAGAAAACTACGACAACAGGGATTGCTGCAAAAAAAACATACAAACTTTGGTCTACCAACTACAAAAATAACATACACACTAACCAGTTGTGTTAAGTTATCTGACACCGTTTCTGATAAGACGGGCCCACTGGCAGCCTGACATGGCATGGGGAGCCGGTGTGTTTTTTGCAAAAAAAAAAAACCTTATTTGTATATTTCAATCTTGTGTCCCATTTATATTTATATTTATAAATAGGGCACTTTATTTTTTATTTCCTTTGTTTTTTTTTTTCTTATTCTTGGCGAGCGTCCTCACCTGTACACGCGTGAAGTCGTGGTGCGATTCCTGGCGAGCTTGCTGCGCTTGCTAGACGCCGCTGGCCGCCCCGCTGACAGCTACTCGCCAGTCGCCACCCTCGCGCCCGCCACTCTTGGCGCCGCAGCTCGGTCCCCACCTGCACCCGACGAAGGCCGGGATTCCTCCGGCCGTCGCTACTCCGGCCCACCTCCACCCACCATCGCTGCTCCACCACAGCTCCCTACATCCATCCGCCATTGCTCCGGCCACCTCCATCCGCACTGCATGACTGCAGAGCTCCACCGCCTCCATCCGCCTTCTCTGTTCCGGCGAGCGCTCGGGACAACTGTCGAGCTATTGCAGGCCGGCGACGGAGCGGGGCCAGGGAGGCGCCAGGCAAGCTGCTGCAGGCGACGAGGGCACGGGCGGCACGCCAGAAACGGAGCTACTGATTTGAGTGTCATGGCATCGATGGCTATAGGTTAGGGATGACTTGACAGATGGGGCCCATTTTGGAGAGAGAGAGACTGCAACTGGGTTCCCCACATTTTTGCAAAAAAAAAACAAGATTTTACATTTTTGCAAAAAAAACAAGATTTTACATTTTTGCAAAAAAAAACAAGATTTTATAATCTATCGTATGTCTTTTTAACCATTAAATACTTAGCCTGACAGTGGATCCACCCGTGTCAGAAACGCGATCAGAGGAGCTAATTGCTCGATTACACGAAGTTGGTAGCTCTTTGTAGTTGGTATCCGCAAAGTTCGTAGTTTTTTTGTAACGATCCCTAATTGTCATAGTTTTATGCAGTCCTCGTCCCAATTGATGTAGTTTTCTGCAATTTTCTCCCAGACCGATCTCCCCTATGTCGGACGGAGCCTGCCTGCCTATTGCAACTTCTGGGCGCAGGAGGAGGCGAAGTGTGGCAGTGGTAGAGGTGGCCGCCGGCGCCTGACACCTCGTCGTCATCCATCATTGTGTCGAAGTCTCACGGGCAGCTAAGCGGGGTATATTGGTGGCACCGTGACACTACGGTTGGCTATGTGCCTGATACGAGCATTTTACATCATCAATATAGTGACTTATATGATCTGTTTTGAATGATATTTGCCATGATCCTTCATTTATTTAAGTTGATTTATGAGAATTTCCTACAAAGTCTCTTTCATTGTTATTTAATTTCTGGGAGAGAGAAAACCTCCTTTTTCGTATTTTACTATTTTGGGGACCTTTTGGACACATAAAAATAAAAGGAAAAAATACCTTATCAGTTTTTTACCTAGAGAAGGACCATGAGAGAAAGAATCAAGCAAGAGGAGCTATAGGGCTCAAAAGAGCCTAGGTGACGCGCCCTACCTTGCTGGACACGCCACCCATGTTAGCTTGGCCCACGAGCATCGCCTTGGCTCCTACTTTTTACAGATGTCTCTGTCTCGCCAGAAAACCTAAGTCATATTTTCCCATGATCTACGGAGGTGACGGCAGAGGCGAAAGTCCTCTCCTACTCTGGGAGAGAGCAAATCCTGCAACACTGGAGCCTACGATGAGAGAGAAATTGACGCCATCGTTAGCATCACTCCTCATTGGCATAGGGGGAGGCCTCTCCATCAACATCTCCATCAGCATCATCATCACAATCTCCAAGATCCACCTCGTTCCCCTCATAGTTTGTGATTGATTGAATCCCCAGATATTGTTTGAGTGCTATTTGCATGTTTGTGATTAGCAACTTGTCTTTATTTGGTACATATATTATATTTCCAGATTGTGTTATAATCCATATGCCACTGATCCATATCATGTTTTTCACACTTGTGAGTAGATTCCCATGTTCTCGAGGGCATAGGATAAAATATTTCCATATAATATGCAATGAGTATTTGGTCAATTTTTTATCTTTTATGTGGTTCTATGATAGTTTTATACGAACGTCGACTGCATATTAATTCACATATATGGGTTCATAGGGCTACACTTTAATGCAATGATGAGGGTTGGAAGGGACATAATGACAAAAACTGTTCTCCGATACTTTGAGTTGCATTAGAGGGATTTTTGTCGGGGACCAATGAACTAACTGATATGGTGGGGCATTTATGTCTTAATGTTTCCTATAATTGCTCATGAAAAATGGCTGTAGGGCCCATCATAACTTTTGTAGTTGCTCATATGTATGGCTGCATCTAATTTAGGCTACGCCCTAAAGGAATGAAACTTGATGAGATGTTCACCTAATTGTTCCTCTTGCTGCATAGAGGATTAGGCTTTCTCTCATTGAGAGCATTTACTTGTTGCTTTTTACTTTTGGTACTTTATTTCATTGCAAACTATAAACACAAAACACCAAAATCACTACACCCTTTGATTGTTTTACTTGTCAAATTTACTAGCCAATACCTTCAGCTCCTCGTGGGTTCGACAACCTTTCTGATTGAAAAGAACCGCAATTGATCTCTGATGGCAAAAATCGTGGACACTTTTCGTTGGGACTCCAAGTGCAGAGTATTGTAGCAAACTTCTTTTCCCCACAAGGGTGACTCGAGGGTTTATATCAAACTCTTGGGGAATTGGTTGTGGAAGTTTTATTCGTCTTCTCCTCTTCAAGCAACTTGTAAAGTAAAATAATCTGTCTTGTGTCCCCAACTCCACCAAGTGGTTGTCAAGCATAAGGTTTCTTATTAGTAATATGAAATATAATATAAATTAAACTAAAATAAAAAAGTAAATAAATTGAAGTAATGCAAACTATATGATATGGAAGATAATAGAGTTAATTTTGGGTTTTTATGGATGATTGCAAGTAGGAAAAGTGGTTTTGTATTTCGAAATAATAAATTGCAGAAAATATAAAAGGTAGTAGTTGCAATCAAAAGGTGTTTCTTATGATTAAAATTGAACTGGGGTTCATGGGTTCACTTGCCTACTCTATTTTTAAGTTGTAGTGATCATAAAACAATTCACCAATGATAAATATTCATAGAACTTCTATAGGTGTATGATAAGCATTCATATGGGCATCATTTCCTAACATAGAGATGAAACACATATCTCTTATACTCCTCAAGAAAGGGAAACTCCGTGCAATCTTGAATTAAGAACAAATCAGAGTATAGCTTTAAGTAATATGACATGATGTTTGAAATACAAATATGCTATCTTGATCTAACAAGATTATCTCACTGTCACTTGATAATTATAGAACATGATTTCACTTTATCCCGAGTGTGGCAGCAAAAGAAAGGTAAAAACTAAAGTAGATCTTGAACATTGTTCTCACAATTCAATCACTACCACCATGCTACTACTCCATCTAATACACACTTCTCCCCATACAAGTTTTTTCATACAAGTTGGATCAAAACAAGAAATTAAGAACGGGGTACATGATATGCATCTACCAATACATCTTACACAAAATAGGTTCCAATACATCTTACACAAAATAGGTTCCAATCTCATATATCAAATCATTGAATAAAGATCCACCACATAGGAATTACATATATGACCATAATCATGTTGGGCAACTCATACGGTACTAGATCTATGAAGAATAAGAGAGAAATAGATCAAGCTACTGCCACAAACCTATAGTCTAGAGGTAGACTACTCCCTCTTCATCATGGTGATGACGCTGGAGACATTGGAGAGGGTGTAGATCCCCCGGAGGCGGCTCCGGCGGACTTTCCCCCTCCAATCTTTGCTAGATCTGACTCTGTTTGGTGGTGTTTTTGTCTCTGATGTGCTCCGTCTCAAGGACTCCTTGGGGGATCCTTATACAGGGGTTTTAGGTCAAGAGAACTCCGTGGGCAAAAAATCAAGGCGATCGAACGGTCGAGGAGGAAAAGAGGGTAGGTGCCGCACACCTGGGTTGGGCATGCCACCTAGTCTCTTTTGGGCCTCCTGGCCCTCCAGGTGAGGTTCTTGCGCTCCAGACGCTTCTTGTGGATAAATATTGACATCCCGAAAATCTCAGATCCATTTGACTTTGTATAGGTCCTGAAACCTCAAAAACATTGAAAACAGGGTTTTTCTGCCCTACCGGGTTATAGCCAAAATAAAGGGGATCATTTGTAAATCCCCAAAAATCAATGTAAAACATGGATATAACACTATATATGATGCAAATATGTGGATAAACATGCTAACAAACTACAAAGTTCATGTATGCATTTTAGATGCATCAACATCCTCAAGCTTAACCTATGCTCGTCCTTTAGCATGAAGGTGATAAAAATAAAAATGGACTTTGGATTTTGTTACTTTGGCTTCTTTCATTATCATGTAAAGTTCATAGGTTTAAATCATTTCAATGAAACATAATATGTAAGTGTACTATGAAGTTGTATCTTTTGCACATCTAT
The DNA here is from genome assembly GCA_030063025.1 of Avena longiglumis. Classification (NCBI taxonomy): domain Eukaryota; kingdom Viridiplantae; phylum Streptophyta; class Magnoliopsida; order Poales; family Poaceae; genus Avena; species Avena longiglumis. The sequence continues at coordinate 16,236,774 of CP125979.1, read as the reverse complement.
AAACATGTTGAACAATAAGTAATGGTGTGATAAAATAAATGAAAGGTAAAACAAACCTTCAAGCACACTTTTATGAACCTATATAATAACAGACTCTCCCTATCATTGGCATTGGTGTTTTATGCCTCTACTTTTATTTTTGGGATACTTCTTAGTTTAATGCCCGACTAGAAGACTCACTTCTTACTTTCATGTCTTCCCTTGAGATGTTTTGCATCTCGTACCGAATTTAAGCATGGAATACATATGTTAAACCTCCATAAAGAATGTAAAATAAAGTTTTGAGCTATATAGTTCATGTCAACAATACTAATAAGGATGGGGTTCCAAGTATATTTTATTTCAAAGCTTCATATGGTTTATGTGTTAAATATATTGCAAGTTGATTGTCTCATGCACCTTACCTATGATATTGCACTCCTCATGCTACTCAACTTAGGCCTGTCATTGTAGGTCATATTTATCACTAAATCCGCATCACTGAAGTACCTCTTGCTCCATGTTTTGCTATATGCCCCCTTATGTTTCCTTAGCATAGGAGTTAATATAATTACTTGGTCATTTTCATGGGGGATGGGCAATATCTATACTCCATAAGAACAAGAAAAACATACATATGAATCATATCCACAAGGATCATCATGCTGTAAGTTTCCACCATGAGTGCCGCATGGCGCATGGCTTTGACTAGGAGCATTTTCTCTAAACATGCCTACTCCAGTATGAACACTTTATTTCACATCGATGCAATCCATAGGCAGAACTAACATGATTTTATCAACACTCAATATTGAAAGCTTGTGCCATGATAGCATGGTTTGGTCAACAACAACTTATAAGATGTAAAGCACATAAAGTTCTATAGTGGTATCATCCCAAACCTTACTTTCTTATGAGCTTTAAAATATATCAAAAATATGTTTTAAGAATGTTTGGAGGATTAACATACATATTGTACTTGAAAGTAGCTTTTGCCACAAATAGGTGGATAAGCTTAGTCTAGTTTAAGAGGTTTGGAACAAGTCTTAGTTTGTTATAGAGAAGGCTTAGCAAAAGGGGTCTAAAGAGTGTGTCATCAAGTTAATAATGCCAACCATTTATTTTATCACCTTGTTCCTAAATGTTGAACATAAATATACATGAACAAAGGATAAAAATTAATAGGAATAAACAAATCATACTTCATATAAAGTACTTGAGCTTAAAAACTAGACACGACATGAATTTTAGCCTTTTTCTTTTCTTTCAAGGCATTCATATTCAGTTTTAATCTCATCATGGAAAAGTTTCTTTTCAGTATCTTAATCATAAACATGCATAATTATTCATGATGGTGGTCCTTTATTGCAAATAAAAGTAAAATAAAAAACATACGCTCCAAGTTTGTACTATAGTTTTATGTTGCTCAAAAAATAAAGTTTAGAGATTTGCAAACCGAGAGTTTAGTAGGTCCAGTGGGGTGCCTTGCGCATCCCCAAGCTTATGGTTTTTACCATCCTTGGATTGCTCTTGGTGTGATGTTCCTCTATTCCATGTCAAAAAACTTGAACAGAAAACTTTTCTCTCATCTCTTTTTTGAGTGGTGACATTAGTTGCACAAGAGCATAATAGTTGCTGCATATATGTCAAAGAAAAAATTCTTTATAAATGTTCCAGCAAGAATATAATTTTTCTACATATCCCTAGCATATAATATGACTCATAACAATCATTTTAGGACACTTGGAAATGGTTAAAACAAAACATGGCAGAATCTGTCAAGATTTTCAACAGCAGCAAAACGAATTTTTTCGCCAACTTAAACATGTCAGGAATTTTAGCCAATTTTTTTTTCATATAGAAGATGAAAAGTTATAAATACTATGTAAATGTGGCATCCCGCAAAAACCACTACTAGAAAATCGCGTTGAATTTGTGCATTGCATCGTCATCATCATGCATTGTTTGCATAAAACTATGTTCGTGTTGTTTTCTAAGACGCCCCCTCTTTATTCAAACATCAAAACCGGGTCCCCGGAATATTTTGTTTTGGCCGCTATCGGTTTGCAAACGGCCCGTTTAAAACAAATAAAAATTATATTATTTTTTAGTGGGGGGAACGTCGAGCAGAATCCAACGACCCCCGGATTTTAAAACGGTCCAACCAGTCCCACCCATAATCCTAAACCTACCAAACTATCTACCCCAACCCAGCCTCCACATCACCCTGGCCACTCACACGCTGCCACCTCACCCTCTCCTCTTCCCCCCACCAACCAGAAACTGCCACACAGCCTCCTACCCTTCTTCCCCTCTCTCTCCTCTCTCCCCACCAGCCCGCGCCTGGGCCCCACTCGGCCCCACCCCCACTCAACCCAAACACCCACGCAGCACTACACGCACGCACCCAATCCCGCCGCCCCTGCCCGATCCCCACGCTGCGCGGGACCCACCCCTGTCGGCCCTCCACCCACGTCTCTCTCTCCCGCAAGCTGTGCTCCCTGCTCCTCCTCCACTCATGCCTTGAGCCCAAGGCCACACCGCCTCGAGCTCTGCTCGCCCTCCTCCTCTGCCCAACCAGCGTCCGCCGCTCCTCCGCCCGCCTCCCCGCCCGCCTCCTCCCTCTCGGCCAGCCGGGCTCCTCCCTCCGAGAGCCTCTCGCCCAGCTCCTCCCAAGCTCGCTCATGCTGCTCCCGGCTGAGCCAGCGCCTCTCTCTCCGCGCGTGTGGCATCCCGCAAAAACCACTACTAGAAAATCGCGTTGAATTTGTGCATCGCATCGTCATCATCATGCATTGTTTGCTAAAACTATGTTTGCAAAGCCCGTGTTGTTTTCTAAACGCCCCTCTTTATTTTCAAACATCAAAACCGGGTCCCCGGAATATTTTGTTTTGGCCGCTATCGGTTTGCCAACGGCCCGTTTAACACAAATAAAATTTATATTATTTTTTAGTGGGGGCAGTCGAACGGGCCAGATCGACCCGAACGACCACCCCCAGGTTTTTGAATCGGTCCAACTGCACCGCTCCTAAATCCTAAAGTTACCCACTAGTCTACCCAACCCAACCCTCCACCTCACCCTGGCCACTCACACGTTGCCACCTCAGCTCCCCCTCTCCCTCACCCAATCAATCTCTGCCACTTGGCCAGACCCCACCCCCTCTCTCTCCTCCCTCACCTCTCTCTCTCACCAACCCCCACTCACGCCTGCCCTTCCCGCCTCCCACCTCTGCCAGTCCCCACTCCTGTCAAGGCCCACTGGTGGCCCACCTCCACCTGGCCCCACCTCTGTCGGCCTTCCCCACGCCCTCTCTCCTCTTCCCCCGCATGATCCCTGCCTCCACCAACCTCCCGCACCGCCCGGCCCCTTCTCCCAGGCACCACCTGCTGCCCGGCCGCCGCTGCGCCTTCGCCCGCTCAGCTCGCCCCTGGAGCGTCGCCCGTGCCGCCCGCTCCCCGTCCTCCTCCAACCGCTCACGCAACCGCCATGGCCCGACCACCCGGCGCTTCCGCCCCCTGCAACCTCCCTCCTCCCGGGCGCATCACCGCGCCTCACCGGACCCTCCGCCTCGAGCTCGTCCCTCGACCCACTGCCGCCCCGCCTCGCCGTGGCCATGGCTTCGAGTCCGCTGGCCCATGAGCCGCCTGGCCAGCCGTCGCCCACCCTCCTCTCCTCGACCCCGGCCCGAGCACGTCGCCCATGAGTCCCTCCTCCTGCCCGGCCAGCTTGCGAGCCTCCACCACATCGCCGTGTCAGTGTCCGCGACCAGCGCCCCAGCGACCTCGCCACCGCAGCACCCGTCGCCCGCCCTCTGCTTCCCAAGCTCGTCGGGCCGCTGGTCCGCCTCGCCAGACTGCTGCCGACCGGGCGAGCTCCCCAAGCCTCGCCTTCCCTGTCACCGTCGGCACCCTCCTCCGGACTGCGTTCGGGCTCCTGCGTGTATGTATTGGTGCTCGCTCGATGTACCAAGACAACGTACGAACCATGGTTGCAGTACCTGTACTCTGTCTCCAACCCGTCAAGGCCATCTACCCCGAGAGGCCGCGGCACCAGGAGGACAACAAGAACCCGAAAAGATCTCCATCGTGGACTTCAAGTTCCCCTTCGGACGCCTAGACCGCACCAATGGGTAACACAAGTACTCCATCGACCTCAATACCGTCCCTGGAGCGGAACGTCGAACCCCGGAGTCCGAACCCCCGAAGGCCGGACCCGCGGACGTCAAGTTCGCCGAGAACCTAGGTACCAAGCTCGTCTCTTCGACAGGATCGACCCGAACCGGAACGCCAAGTACCACCCTCGACACGCCAAGATCCACCCCAAGGACGCCCCGACGAGTTGCACAAGGCCCTTGGACTCGACACCCTCGAAGCGATATTCTACACGGAGCATTGTCCGATGGTCCGAACCCCCGAAGACCGAACCCGGAGCTGGGACCGAAGGCCATATGTGCGACAAGTACTCCGTCATGTACCCGAACGAAGCAAACCCGAGGACACCGACGCAGAACGCCAAGCTCTTTTTCCCGAACCCCAAGATCGCCATGGAGCGGAACAAGTACCACAACGCCAACGACAAGAGGCCGAATAAGACCTTCGACACGGAACGCCATGATCGCCAACCCGGAACACCGAGAGCGCCGACACGAACCCTAAGACCACACCTCGACCCGCCAAGTTCACCAAGAACCGTTCCCGGAGTCCGGTTGTCGAGTCGAACCAGTGGAACCCCGAACCTCCCCAAGATCTACGCTAAGGCACGACAAGGTCTACCTCACGGACACCGAGAACCCCCCCTGAACTCCACGACTGACAACATGCCCCGAGAACCCGGATGTGACAAGATCTACCCCAGCAATCCGAGAACGTTCCCGCCGAGACCAATCCGTCGAACCCTGGACCCCGAGACCCGACCCCGGAACCCCAAGATCTGCCGAACCCTAATGTGTGAACCCCTTTTTCCGAAACCCTATTTTTTATAACATAATAAAACTTGTCGCATCATAACTGTCTTGCATGCATACATTCATGTGGTTTGGGGGCCTTATGCCGGTTCACCTAATAATTAAATATGGGGCCCATATGCGGGAAAATCTAGTCTCATATCGGCCTCATTTAAACTTGTGTAGCGAACCGGTATCTTATCTTGCCTTGTTAAAACAACATTTAAATTGCGGGGGTACTAAACAACTTGAACCTACTAATTAAATGTCGGGACCCCGGTTCCGCTTAATTTGACCTAATTGCGTCGCACCTTTGCCATGCCATGCATCATACATGCATCATGCCGATCTTCTGCCGTGTATTGAATATTGCATCCGGTGTTTCTTCTAGTGTTTTGCTTCTGCGCGGATAAGGCCGATGAGTTAATGTGAGCTTCGCCCCGATCTTCGGATGAACCTTTCGGCAATGTTTTCAGGCGAGCATCTCCCTCTTTCTACCTATCTTACTTTTATAGTCTTTATTCCCTCCTGTTGATCTTTTGCTATCTGTGTTGCGATGCTTTAGTTTCCGTACCCTTGTTATACCGTGCAACCCTATATTGCCTTGGACACACCCTATTACCTGTTGTTTGGTAGATAGTTGGACTTGCGCGTCGTAGTTGCTTGCTCAAGTGCTGATGTGTATCGTCATATGCCACAGTTGTTGATGTATTGCTGCATGTTGATGTTGGAGATGATTCTAGTTTTACTTATCGTCACTTTAATTTCTGTTTAACAACTAAAATTGAAATAAGCAGAGGCATCGGTGGGTGATAGAAAATATTTGGTTTCCGAACGCCCACTTGTGTCCCGTAAGACCCTGTTATCGCCATATTTTGGCCTACGAAGGAGATGGGCCGTGATCAAGATGGGCTTAGAAGATACATATATTCAACGTGTTGTTGGATCGGCCTAGTGCGTAGATTTGGGCTGGATTGCCCGTGTATTTTGTATCTTAGTAGGATTCGTATTTGTTTAGGTTCCGTTTATGTTTAGATAAAGATAGAGTTGTAGAGTTATTCCAAAAGTAGAGAGTCTCCGGACTATAAATATGTACCTAGGGTTATTGAGAAAAGGAGGACAATCACGTTCACAACCAACACAATCTCGGCGCATCGCCACCCCTTGTTTCTAGGGTTTTTCTCGTAGTGCCATCTTTGCCTAGATCGCATCTTGCGATCTAGGCGATTTACTATCGTTATCCGTGTTACTCGTCTTGAAGCCTTGTTGATGGCGGTAACATCTTTACTACAGATTTGTTAGAGCTAGCATCGACATCTTACTATAATTGCTTATTTATGCTACCTCTAGCTATCTCGCCTTTGCACCTTCTCCCGTGTAAAGGTGGCATCTTGCTTGATTTCGCTAAGTCGATTTGATCTGTTATAGTTGTGCCTTGTTCCTCAAGGTTTAGTTTAATATCCACGTGATTTGGCCTCACAAACGGGTTGAACGATCCGTGTACGTAAGGTACGGTTTATTGATCTTAGAGGGATGTTCCGGAATTGACGTTATGTTGGTTTTAGGCCTTCTAGGATCGGTTTTACGCTACTTTCGTATCTATTAGGCTCAACTACGCGTGGGACGTTCGGCTATGCGTGGTGAAAACACCAAACCGTCGAGATCGATTTAGCTTGTAGTAATTAAGCAAAACCCCATGTTATCACAAGATCCAATGCAAAGCCATGGGGTAATCGGCTCAAAGCCGATTTCTGTGGAAACAGGAGCCGATCACTCGAATTTTACGATACTTTTTACCGTGCAGAAACCAATCGGAACAATCCATCACCTTCGACCAGGTATAGGTCGGTGACACGCCTCGAACCAAGACAGACGCGGCGTGCGTGCGGAAGATTTGCGGCCGTCGTCGAGGGACCAGGGCCCGGTAGCTCTGGGAGCCTCCCGGCTCTTCGTGTTGCTCGTCGCTGCCCGGTGAGTTTTGACAGCAACATTCTGGCACGCCCGGTGGGACCTTCAGCAACGTCTACATCGATGTCCGACGCTACGATGGAGAACAGGCCGGTCACGTACGACGAGCTTCCTGCTGAGCACAAAGCGAAGTATGACGAGATCAAAGAGCTCTTCGAAGCCGACCTCATCGGCTCTTTCGAGAGGACCCGTACGCGTGGCATCAGTGGAAGGATTCTCCCCGAGGGTGCTCTCGATGAAGTGGATCTGCATTTCCTTCGGAGGAACGCTCGAGGCTCTGACGGGAGGTCAACTACATGGTGGCTCATTCTCTACACCGCCACTCGAGAGCTCGTGAACGCTTTCGGAGCGGTCGCGTTCGCGTGGTCCGAAATCATGAAACATCGGTACTCTCTCGGGGCCCACTTTAGGCACCCACCAAGGAGAAAGACCGCTCCACACCAGCCGCAATCGCCATTCACACTCGGCTCCAGAGCCGCCAGATCAGCGATACATTGTCTACAAGGCCGGAGGCGATCCAGTGATTGCCAATTCCTGTTCGAGCCATCAAGGAGATCCCGCATGGGTACATATGTGCCCTACGTGCGATCGCAACAACTTGGCGCACCAGCAGATCGCAACCGCAGAATGTCCGCGGGGTTCCTCTGCAGGATCTTGAGAGCGGCGTTCGAGCAACGATGTGCAGGATGGACGCCGACAAACAGCGTGGCTAGCCAAGTATGCCATGGAACAAGCCATGAGAGTCTAGCCTCAGCTCAAGCAGTGGACCAAATCACCGCCATCTTGAGAGATCAGTTCGCCGTGCGAAAAGGCGCCTGTCGGCTACTCAAAGCCGTACCCAACGAGTTTGACGATTCCACTACCGCCCAAATATAAGCTCCCTAAGTTCTCAAGATTCAGCGGGTCGGAGGGTCAAGCTTGATCGAGCACGTAAGCCGATACAGCACAGCTAGGTATGATTTCGACATCGGATCAAATCGCGTGAGATTTTTGCACAATCTCTAAGGACCAGCCTTTGGGTGGTACACCTCGCCACGATTCAATTCAGACTGGAAGCAACTAGAAGAACAGTTCCACATCCAATACCATTCGGAGGCTACCGAGGCTGGCATTGCGGACTGGCGCAGAAATCTGACGAGCGGGGAGCGTGGCGAATACATCCAGCGCCGGGACCATCAAACAGATGTTACTCGGCTCGTTTAGCGAGAAGGAAGCAATCGAGCTGGCGATCAGGCCTCTCGGCACCCATCAAGGGCGTGGCATTCGGTAGAATACAACTCATTGGCGCACATGGCTCGGCCGGCGATGTATGAGCGCCACCACGAGTTGTACCAAGACAAATTCAGACGTCCGATAAGCACGGTCGATGCGGAAGAGGAAGATCCTACGAGGACCGAGGAGGTGGCTGAATGGGCTCGGGGCAGATCTGACACGTAAATGGGTGAAACAGCAAGGGCCTGCGAGAGGTTCGACTTGATGTGAGCAAAGCTGAGCGGATATTCGATCTCTGCTGAAGGAGAAGCGGTGAGGTTGCCGAAGGCCACAAAATCCCCGAGAGATGAGCGGAGACCATACGCAAGTGGCATCATTCGTTCACTCACCCCACCAACGAGTGCAAGGAGCTTCGCCGCCAAATCCGGATGGATATAGAGCAAGGCCGTCGATCCTCGGCGGTTGCCATGAAAGTGGACACGAACCCGTTCCCGGTGTCAACATGATAGAACTCGATCGCTCATGAGACGTCAAGCTGGACTTTTCGTTCGGTGTCAACATGGCTGGTCTGGGTACCACCATGACACGTACAAGGTAGGAGGCGATCACTCTCGGGCAAAGAAAGAGAGAAGGCTGGTCCACGCGACCGGCCCGCCCGCGATAACGGGCGATACTTATGAGAGGAACAAGTGAGGAGAGTGCGATATCGAAGCCCCATTCCACGCATCTCCTTAATAAGTATGGGCGCCAAGATGACCAACGTCGCCAAAGACGTAGCGACGGAAGATATGAGCACCTTGCTGGGGACCGTCGAAAGAGAAGGAAGGCGTGAACAAACATTGGGATTGCCCTTTTTCAAGCATTCTTTGGGGCGTGGGAATGAGCCGATTGCCTACCGACAAGCGCGAGAATGTGGACAACAAAAGGAGGGCACGAGGCGATGTCGGTGTTCGAGCGTCTAGGACCTCTCCAACCTCGAGCCGTCCTAAGGAATCCGCTCGGCGAAGGGCCTTGAGAGGCCAGGATGACAAAGAAGAAGACAGGTTTCACCGTCCAAGGTGGTGCCCGATGGACTCGGACACACCCGAGCGTAGAGTACAGCTGCGTAACTTAGAAGAAGCTGAGCGCGATATCTCCAGCGCTAAAAGCACGGCCTGATCGGCGGCAAAGTAAGGCGACTACGGAGACGGAGGACCGCGACAAGGAAAGAGTGGCGCCCCAAGCAATAAAAGCCGATGCAGGGCATCGGCTGGCACGCATGGTGTTCGTGCTCCGTCCAGTGCGCGCCAGAACCGATGAGTTACTCGTGGCACAACAGCTGACCCACGGCGGTTATCTTTGAGTAGCCACGTGAGAAGGGTTACAAACATCTGAAAGCTCTGTACCTGCGGGGCTACATCAATGGACAACCCGTCAGCAAGATGTTGGTGGACACCGGCGGTCAATATCATGCCATACTCCATGCTACGGCGTTTGGGGCGCTCTCTGCGGACCTGATCAAAACCAACGTCACGTTAAGCGACTTCGGCGGTCTTGAAGCATAGGCGTTACGAGCGTGGATCGGCGTGGGCAGGAAAACCGTACCCGTCATTTTTCGTCGTGAACAGCAAAAGTACCTCGCCGTCTTGCTAGGAAGGATTGGATCCACGCTAATCGCTGCATTCCATCCACGATGCATCGATTACCCTGTCTGATGGGGCGGGGATGAAGTGGAGGTCGTCCATGCGAGCGATTCTATCGAGGTTTCCACGCTGGCATGAACATCCGGGAAGCGGAAGACCAAGAGCCGATCTGGAATCAATCTAGACGGCTGCGAGCGTGAAGCTACAAAAAGCGGGGTGAGGCTGGTCTTATCCGCGCCTTACAGTAGAAAAGCCCACGATCATCCGTGGTACGGCGCCGATCCTGCGATCGGCCACAAAAATAAAAGCAGCGATCATAACGACAAGCGGTTCATGTAGTCGTAGGAGGATACTACCTTTGTAAAATAATAAGGTGTAAACCGTTCTTGACAGATGCAAGCAAGAAGGGGGCCGATTCAGGCGATCGGCCCAAATTATTCTTGTTGTCCTCACCCAGTGCTTGCCCTGTGTTTAGCATCGGTTTGACGGGATGAGTATCGGATGGTTGAGAGCCGATATCTTCAATTACTTGAAGGATTCGGCTCGGGGGGCACCTAAATGGAGGATGGATAGTAAAATATGGGGGCCGATGTGGAAAATCGGCCGATTAAAAAACACAAGTTACGAGCTACTGCCAGTTCACACATATGAGCTACTGAAGAAGGCATCGAAGGCGTGGAAGGCGTCAGCACGGATACGATCCACCTCGGCGATCTCGGCTTCGTCATCTTCATCCTTGCCCGACACTAGCTGCTTGCTTAGGGCGCGTATGCCTGCCAGATCGGTCTTCAGTTGAGCTTTGAGGCCTTCCGCCTCGTCTTGGGAACGGGCTATGGATTCTTCCTTGTCACGGATGAGCTGTTTAGTCACCCGGGCTTTCTCCTCAAGATCTTCCAGCTCCTTTTTCAAGGATGCGAGCTCGGCAATGCTGACAGAAGTGTCAGTTCTAGCATCCAGAGATGCCTTTTTCTCATTAAGCTGCTGACATCTTTCTGCAATATCGGCTTTCAGCGGGAGTTGGGCATGGCGCAGGTGGATCCTTTCACGGGCTAGTTTCACCCGTGGCCCGAAAAGGGACAGATTTGCAACCGACCAAAGCTTCACTTGTAATGTGCCTGGAAGATGATCACGAATTTGGCAAGAACGCCCTTCACTTCCTCGGAACCTCGATCAACTCCTCGGCGGGGAAGACGGCAAGGTTTTCGGTATGGAATTGAGGTGGAGCAATCCTGGCTTGTAGTTCAGCGTGGTCAACAGAGGGAGTAGGTTCGATGGATGCAGGGTCGAATGACAACAAACCTGAAAGATCGCAACCCTGGCAGCCAGAAAAGCGTCAGTATGCGTTTAAACATACAAGAACGGACGCGAAAAATAGTATGTAAACGTACCTTTCCTATCAAGGAGATAGCCGATGAAGAGGCCATCGGTTCGTGTGTGGTCACTGGAGGCTCGGCCAGATTGGCAGCCGTTCCATCTACACCTTCGGGATTCCCGGACCGGCGTCGGCCGCGGCCGACCTTCCACTAGAAGCATCGGTTGCTGTATAAAGGGTAATTTATCAATATCGAAAGGGAGTAAGGGCGCGGAGCATAGAAGATGAGGATTTTTGAACCTCCTGGCTCGGCGAAGAGGCTTGCGGTCCTTTGCGAGCTCTTTTGGGGCCAGAGATGGCCCCCTCGTGATGCTCGGGGCAGCGGTTCGAGGCCAACCTCTTCTTGAAGCCGATGGTGGTGAGTCCGGCTGGTTCGGTGTGATGGTCCTCTCGAATCCGTGGGACCTAACTCCCCTCGATTGGTGCAGGTATCCTCATTGGAAGAATCTTGACGAAGCCTGCAAAGGAGGAGTCGATGGCGTGGGTGTGGCTGCAAGAATAAAAAAGTAACAAGGATCGACTAAAACCTAAAAGTTAAGCTTACATGCGAGTATGCGAGAAGGGCTCCGGCGCCTCAAGGTTTTCGCGCTACCTTCCTCACCATCGTCCGGTTTTAGTCGAACTCGAGGGCGTGACTTAGGAGTTGCTGGTTTCTTGGAAGCCGATTGTGGCATCGTCGGCTTCATTTACGCATTCGACCTTTTTCGAGGTGGCGAGTCTTTGCGAAAAAGAACCACAGTGGCGAGAAGAATTGAAGGAGCCATCGGCGTGCGTGGGCTCGAGGCCATCTTGTTGCTGCGAAGAGAAATAGTGAGTTAATAAAGGATCAATTGCAGGCTGCATCGAGAAAATTTGCAAGATGGGCGTACGGTCCGCAGGGGATGTCATAGTCGACATCTAGCTGTTTGACAGCGGTCCCGAGCTCTCCTAAAGGCGTGAGTCTTCCACATCAACCACCGGTCTTCAAAGCCATCGGTTGATGAGGCAAAGGTGGTCGGTGGGAATTGGGATCGAGCATCAAAGAAAAGTAGCACCTCGGTGGTGAGAGGATCGAGCGGATCGGCTCTACACTCGTGAGTTGATGAAGAAAGAAGTGGGAGCTACTTGCCCAAGGCGAATTGACGAGCCACTATTGGTGGTAGAATTCGTACCAGGTTTGATTATCCGGTTAGATGTGCTCATGCCATTGGAAGGAACAGGCGGATAACGGTGGAAAAGAGTTGCGGTGCGGTGTCATCGGCAAAGTTGTCCGACTGAAGGAGAGTGGATTCTCAAAATGTTACGCTTCTTCCATGTAAGGGAAGGAGTTGGGGTTATCCAGCCTTGGAAGAAGATCTTGAACCATTTTGGCGCCTCTTGAGGGTCAGTTTACTACGGCAATCGATACAAAGCTTGGCCATAGCTGGTGCATCGGATTTGCCTCCCTTAACGTCGGGAAAGTGCAACTCGCGGAAGGGAAGTCAGGATGCGGTTTTGGAAGTACAGTGAGCCTGACTGGATGAACCACCAAGGACCACTGTTACGATTGCTGTGCACGAGAACGACTTAAGACATCAGCTGGAGGTATCGGTAGACCTCTCAAGGAGCAGTTTGCGATGCCAAGCTGGTACCTTTGGCGGTTCGTAGGCTAGGAAAGATAGTTCTTAGTGGGAGCAGGAAGGGCCACGAAGATGAAATGCTCTAGCCGAAGTTGAGAAAGGCTGTATGTTCTTTCTCGAAGCAGGCCCTTGGTTTTCATATGGCGTTGGATATAAGCGCCCGAGCTTGTGCACTCTGTTTTGAAGATAGTTTGTAAGGACTGTGGTCAGTTTGAAAGCGAGAGGGTGGGTGATGTAACATCCGGACCGATAATCATTGCCACGTCTAGCAAGGTTGGCGACATAGGGCCATGGCGAATATGAAACAATTCAGGCGTCGGACTGAAGTAGCCAATGGTTTGAGAAGGTTCTCGTGTTTTCAAGAGGAGACAATGATAGATGCAAGGCATCGGCTATTCCCAAAATTTCCCATTGGGGTTGGTGAGCTCTAGCTACTCTCTTGAACCAAGAAACCCAAATTTCAGGGATTAGGCCGGGCTATAGCGATCGGCCCAAGAATTCAGATCTAGGTCACGGCTTACGAAGGGATTCTATTGGCCTGCAAGAGATTAGATGGGCGGGACTAGAATGCATGCGAGGCCAAAACGGAGAATTGGGGAGAGAAGGATGCGGCGAGATATACGAAACCTAGAAGATTTAATGGTGAAATAAAGGCATTAATTCAAGTTTAGCCATCAAGTTTTAACTTTGTGTTAAAATTATGAGGGTAAGCGTACCTTGAGACGGAGACCTCCGGATTGGTGGTGGGCGATTACGCCATCTGGTTTCTTGCGGAGATGGATCTGCGGAGTAAGGATTGAGGTTCTTGTTGCTATGAGCTCGATCTGGTCGGTGGCGGTTGGGGATCTAGGCCCTTTTTGAAGAGAGTCGCAGTTACCGTTTGAAACTTGGAAGTGGCGTTTGGTTTTGCCTAAATATCTGGTGGGTTGACCTTGTCAACAATTTGGGAAAAGCGATATGCATCGGCTTTTGAGTTGTGGTTTGGTTGGTGTGAAAACATGATAAGGTAAAAGCCGATGCGTTGCTATCGGCTCTTGGGCATCGACTTGTTTTCAACATCGGCAAAATTGGGACGACAAAATTAGCATCTTTGAGGAAAAGATTCTCATTCATTTGGAGACGGATCGATTACAAAAGGGGTCCGCTACTACTACTACTATTGTTGCTAATTCCTAATTTAAAAGGCGAGATCGTCATTTTGTCGTCGCCCGTCTTCTTATTTGTCTTGCTGCTACGGCGTCGTTTCAGCTTCTTCTTTGAAGAAGCGATGGGGGCTTCATCGTCTTCATCGTCATCTTACGTATCTTCGCTTGACCCGAAGCGCTTCATCAGCGGATACTCGCCGGAGGGGTCTTCCTCCGATTCTTCCTCTTCGTCGAAGACTCGGCGTCCCGACCGAGCATCGTCACTACTTTTCGCCTCCAGCTCCCGTCGACCGGCGAAGGTTTTCTTCGCCGTCTGTCGAGGGCGCGTCCTCGACCGACGGCAAAGTCGATCCTGACATCCCACCATCGTGGGCGAAGGTACTATATGTGGTGGCCGTGGTGGGTGCTCTCGGTCGGCTCACGGTCACTAATGCTATTGGAGGCATGAGAGGATAGACGGAGGAAGCGGTGGAGGCCATGGCGAGAAGGGTTTTCGGTGGAGAAGAGGGTTTTCGCTACGGGAGGAAGATGGGGACTGAACTGTTGGTGGAATTAAATAAAGAGGAATAGTGAAAGCGGTTCAATGCCATAGCAGTTTCCCAGTTACTTGTTGCCAAAATCGTCAAATCATGCCTTTGCGGAGGAGTTGAGAAGGCGGGGCATCATGATGAAGGGGTGGCGTGGCGATCCTGTTACGCCGCAGCGTTACGGCGTGCGTAACCGGTATATAAAAAAAGAAGGAGGAAAACCGGGAGAAGAAAAACACACAGTGGTTTTGGAATTATCATTGCCAAAACCGGGGGCATGTTATCGCCATATTTTGGCCTCTGAAGGAGATGGGCCGTGATCAAGATGGGCTTAGAAGATACATATATTCAGCGTGTTGTTGGATCGGCCTAGTCGTAGATTTGGGCTGGATTGCCGTGTATTTTGTATCTTAGTAGGATTCGTATTTGTTTAGGTTCGTTTATGTTTAGATAAAGATAGAGTTGTAGAGTTATTCCAAAAGTAGAGAGTCTCGGACTATAAATATGTACCTAGGGTTATTGAGAAAAGGAGGACAATCACGTTCACAACCAACACAATATCGGCGCGCCATACCCCTTGTTTCTAGGGTTTTCTCGGGTAAGTGCCATCTTTGCTAGATCGCATCTTGCGATCTAGGCGATATTCTATCGTTATCCGGTGTTACTCGTCTTTGAAGCCTTGTTGATGGCGGTAACATCTTTACCTGATTTGTTAGAGCTAGCATCGATCTTTTACTATAATTGCTTATTTATGCTACCTCTAGCTATCTCGCGTCTTTGCACCTTCTCCGGGTGTAAAGGTGGCATCTTATGATTTGCTTAAGTCGATTTGATCTGTTATAGTTGTGCCTTGTTCCTCAAGGTTTAGTTTAATATCCGTGATTTGGCCTCACAAGCGGGTTGAGCGATCCGTGTCGTAAGTACGGTTTATTGATCTTAGAGGATGTTAGGGAATTGGCGTTATGTTGGTTTTAGGCCTTCTCTAGGATCGGTTTTACTACTTTTCGTATCTATTAGGCTCAACTTCTGGCGTGGGGCGTTCGGTTGCATGGTGAAAACACCAAACCGTAGATCGATTTAGCTTGTAGTAATTAAGCAAAACCCCATGTTATCACAAGATCCAATGCAAAGCCATGGGGTGTCGGCTCTGAAGGCGATTCTTTGAGAAACACAGGGCCGATCACGGCTCGAATTTTCGTATACTTGTTTACCGTCGGGAAACCAATCGGAACAATCCATCACCTTCGACCAGGTATAGGTCGGTGTGCATCTCGAACCAAGGCAGGACGGCGTGCGTGCGGAAGATTCTTGAGTCGTCGAGGGACCGGGGCCCACCAGCTCTGGAGCCTCCGGCTCTTCGTGTTGCTCGTCTGCCGCGGTGAGTTTTGACGAACAGACCCAGTACTTGATTCCTGTTCCTTGTTTTATCGCGCTATCCACATCCGGAGGTATATGGGACCCCGAGCGAGCTTGATTCGTCTTATTTCTTGGGGCCACAAACTAGTTTGAGGTGTTTTACTATCTGTACTTATGCCATGCTACTTACGTATTTAAATTGTGCGAGGAGCACCTTTGTCTTGTTAGGATCGGGACACGATTCCGCGGTGTCGACAAGCCCAGCCACACTTCGGGTTCCCGATCGTTCTGGCCGTCCACCCAAACCTTAAGTCCGTCTCGAGTCGGTGGCCGTTCTTGCGGATTCTACTTAAGGGTGGCCCCTGAAATAATTCTGAATCCTGATTGTTCATCGTGAAAGCCTCGTTGGGTTTTGATTTGGTTTTCGAGGTTGATCGGCGTGTGTTGCAATTGGTGCACCCGGGTAAAACTTTTCGAAAGCCGTGTCGCGGATATGGCGACTTGGAGCAGTTTCTTGATCATAGACAAGCATAACTAAAGTTTATTGCTATAAATTTGACTTATAATGACTAGTAATCAGCTTCACTATAATGGAATGGCTAATTAATACTGCCCACAATTGTTTGTTTGAGTTGTCGCTTGCGACCATTGTACCTGACTAGTAAGTATTGCAACTACAACGAAATGGCTGAATAAAAGTACCAACAACTGCTGGGTTTTGGGCTTATCTCATGCTATCTGTATCTGATTAGTAATTGTTGCAACTATAACGGAATGGTCAACTAAAAGTGCCCACTGTTTCCTTTATCAGGACGATTATTTAAACCTGACTAGTAAAGTGCCGCAACTATAACTGAATAAGTAAAGCGCCAACGCTGTGAGTTCCTCGGTTGACTTCTCGATGGTCTCGAGGGGAAAGCCGAGATGGGTTTGTTTGGTGTTAGCTTGAGTTGGATCCGGATAGGTCATTCTCACCCCTCTCGATATCCGCCATTGTTTGAGTCTCTATAGGTTGTTTAGTGCATGCTGCTGCGCTCGATCCATACCTTTGTGGCGAGGACCTTGAATTCTAGCCTCGCGTGTCTTGGCCTCGATCTTGGCTCCTTCTTTCCTTTGCCCTTTGTAGGCACCTTTTGTTCAAGCGGGGTTTGAGATCGGCCGTTAGCGGTTACCCTTCCGGCTTGGCACAGGCAGGGTTATGGGCGCCATTAGTTATTCTTGGGGCTCTTAGCCCCATTTGCATCTTGTCCGTAGCTGGACGCTATATCGTTCTTAAGGTGATTTGGATCTTTGTATATTATATCTGTATTCTTGACTCTTTGAGTCGCCGTTACATATATCTGTTCTGTGGGTCCCATCGAGGACTGTTGTGTAATGTTATTACTACGTATTCCACCCGCACGAAAGTGCCTGGTGGGCACCTTTGAATCGTTTCTATGCGGGTTTGGCGAATTTTGCTAAAACTTGCATAGGTCCGGTCTGAGGTGTTACATGTAGCCCGACGTCACCGCCCGAGCCAGCGTCGTCGACCCGGCGCCTTTCCGCTTCCCCCGCTCTGGCGCGTCGCCTCATTCGCCGCCAGAGCAGCGACAAACGCCGCCGCCACCAACCGCCTGCTCCACCTCTCCGCGTGTTCCGCCCCCGTCGCGACCCCCTCGCGGCGGCCTCCTCGCCTGCTCGCTTTGCCTCGCCGGTCGACGACCCGCGTGCCCATCCTCTTGGCCGCGTCAAGTCCGGTGGTTGCCTCCTGACGAGGGTATCTTGTCCTTTTCGTGCTGCCGACGTGTGCATGGTGCTGCTGCTGTTCACTGCAGTAGATGATGTGCATGATGCAGGTCTGCCCTCACGAGATGACAAGGTCAATCTGCGACAAGAACCTCCTCGCACAACCCCGGCCAAACAAGTTCGTCCATGGATAAAACCTTCTATGCGGAACCCCAAGGCCTTCGACAAAACAAGAAACGCCAAGTACTCCTTCCGGCTCTGAAGCCCGGCCCCGGGGACCGACAGGATCCCCAACACGGCCGCTAGTAACCTCGTCGTGGAACGTCGAGCTCTTTCTCGCGGATCTCGAGAACGCCAAGTGCTCCTTCCGAGTCCGGGGCGCTCGCCGAACCGGACGCCAAGATCGCCGATGCGAAAACGCCAAGCCCGTCTACCCCGGACATCGCACGACAAGTTCTTCTTCCCGGACGCGAAAACCGACCCGACACACGGGCCCAACAAGACCCTCGCAACGGCAAGCTCGACCCTGTGGGACCCGACAAGATCTGCCCGACGACTAGAACGACACCGACCCGGAAGACCCAATGCGCCCCGACACCGAACCAAGTTCGGCTTCCCGGAACGCCAAGCTCTACCCCAGAAACCCGAGAACGCTTCCGCCGAGACGTTTCGTCGAACCACAGACTCTGTGGAAACCCGAACCCGGAACCCCAAGTTCGTGACCCCCTCATGTGTGAACCCCTTTCCATAAACCCTATTTTATAAATGAAATATAACCTTGTCGCATATTAAATTGTCATTCATCACGCATGCATATCATTGGTTTGGGGGCCGTATGCCGATTCACCTCTAATTAAATATGGGGCCCATATGCGGGCAAATCTAGTCTTATATTGGCCTCATTTAAACTTGTGTAGCGAACCGGTATCTTATCTTGCCTTGTTATAACAACATGTAAATTGCGGGGCTTCTAAACAACATGAACCACCTAATTAATTGTCGGGACCCCGGTTCCACTTAATATGACCTAATTGCATCGCATCTTTGCCATGTCATTCATCATACATGCATCATGCCGATCTTATGCCATTGTATTAAATATTGCACCCGGTGTTTCTTCTAGTGTTTTGCTTCTTCGCGGATAAGGCCGTTGAGTTGATGTGAGCTTCGCCCCGATCTTCGGTTGAACCCTTCGGCAATGTTTTCAATGAGCATCTCCCCTTTCTACCTATCTTACTTTTCTAGTATTTATTCCCTCTGTTGATCTTTGCTATACGTATTTGCGATGCTCTAGTTTTCGTGCCGTGATATCCCTTGCAGCCATATATAGCCTTGGACACATCCTATTACACATTGTTTGGTAGATAGTTGGAACCGCGTGTCGTAGTCGCTTGCTCAAGTGTTTTGCTTGTCGTCAAGTACCACAATTGTTGGAGGATTGCCGCATGTTGACGTTGGAGGTGATCATGGCTTTAATTATTGTTCCACTTTAATTCCTGTTTAACAACTAAAATTGAATTAAGCAGAGGCATCGGTGGGTGATAGGTAAGTTTTGGTTTCCGACCGCCCACTTGTGTCCGAGGACCGAGTTCTTGACACTGTTAGAGATCGGCGCTAACCACGGTGGGGAGATATGGGCCCCCATTGATTATTACCTGATTTCAAAGTATTGTCTTGGGGGCCAAACTAGTTTGAGGTTTTATTTACTATCCTGTACTTATGCCATGCTACTTATGTATTTCTGATTGTGTGAGAACCTGTTTGTCTTGTTTAGGAAGCGGAATGTTTTGTGTATCGACAGTCCCGATTGGGTATCTGTCGTTCTGACCATTAGCATAAACCCTAAGTCCGTCTCGAGACCGGACTTCGTTCTTGTAGACTTAGTGGGGTGGCCCCGTGCTTGCTTTGGGTGCAGGAACGTCGTGACTTAGGCCCGCCGACATACCGATGGGTGTATGTTAAGCGATCGGCAAAAGGGTCGAAGTGCTGTGGATACTTTGGTGCACCCTGCGGGGTTAAATCTTTTCGAAGCCGTGTCATGGTTATGGACGACTTGGAGCACAGTGCTTGATCATAGACAACTATAACTAAAGTTTATTGTTTTAAATTGACTTGTTTCCGATATGATTAGTAATCAGCTTCACTACAACGGAATGGCTAAGTAAAAGTACCAACAACTGCTGGGTTTTGGGTTTATCTCATGCTAAATGTATCTGACTAGTAAGTGCTGCAACTGTCACGGAATGGTCAACTAAAAGTGCCCACTGCTTATTTTTATCAGGATGATTATCTAAACCTGACTAGTAAAGTGCCGCAACTATAACTGAATAAGTAAAACTGCTAACTGTGTGAGTTACTCGGTTGACTTCCTCGTTTGGTCTCGAGAAACACCGGGATGGGTTTGTTTGGTGATAGCTTCAGTTGGATCCGGTTAGGTCATTCTTATCCCTCTCGATATCCGCTTGATTGTATCGAGTCTCTATAGGTTGTTTAGTGCATCTTTTGCCGCTTGATCCACCATACCTATGTGGCGAGAACCGAATTCTAGCCTCGCCGTGTCTTGGCCTCGATCTTGGCGCTCCTCTTTTTCCTTTGCCCTTGTCGGCACCCTTTTGTTTAAGCAGGTTTTGAGATCGGCGTTAGCAAGGTTACCCTTCCGCTTGGCACAGGAGTTATGGGCGCCATTGGTTATTCTTGGGCTCTTAGCCCCATTTGCATCTTGTCCGTAGTCGGACCCCATCGTTTTCAAGGTGATTTGGATCTTTGTACCGTATATTTGTATTCTTGACTCTTTGAGTCATTGTATATATATCTGCATTACGGGTCCCATCGAGGACTGTTGTGTAATGTTATTACTTTGTTTTCCACCATGCGAAAGTGCTGGTGAGCACCTTGAATCGTTTCTATGCGGGTTTGGCGGTATTGCTCAAACTTGCATAGGGCGATCTGAGGGTGTTCTGAGTGGTATCGAGCTCGGCGATTGCGATACCCCACAAGTCCAGCCTGTAGGATAACCTAGCTAACGGCCGAAGTAGAGTGTCCAAAACTATTTTGCAAAGTCGGTTGGGTAGTTCTGGTTAGGTCTGATTTTACTCCTTACCCCTCTGCTATTCCCCTCTTACCTCTACGTGTTTTGAATCCGCTCTCTTCTCTCTCTTCGAGTCCAGGATTTCTCGTGGTTGTGTTTCCGTCGTACCTTCAGGGTTTCGCTTCCTTCTTCGATAACGGTGTTCTGCCATCCGGTGTTCCAGCTGCCTGATGAATCCGTCTACGGTGTTACCATTCTTTATTCCTTGTTTGTGCCTTCCGGTGTTTTCCGACGCGACGACATCCTCTACGCTAGATCCGATGCAGAGTCTGCATCACTCCTTTGATCCGAACCTCGTTTGTCGAGATCTTCAGTCTGAATCCGAGGGTTGGTTGCATAATCTATCTGTTCGTGTACAGGGTAATGCTTTGAGTGCGGGATGGAGTCGCGACCATACCACTACTCTTATCATTTGCTTTGTATATTGAATGGGGGATCGATGCAATTACTCCTTCCAGGAAAGTTAGAGGTGGCCTTACCTTTAACTTCGTCCGTTGTTTATCCGGAGTGTTCTCTTGTGACGAGGACAACGACCCTTGTTAGTGGTGTCGCGAGGATCTACGAAGCGAGAAGATGCGGTCGCCGACCTTCCTTCCGGTACCATGAGGCGGATCTCGAGGGCGAGATCCCTTGTTAGTGGTGTCGAATTGTGGCATCCCGCAAAAACCACTACTAGAAAATCGCGTTGAATTTGTGCATTGCATCGTCATCATCATGCATTGTTTGCATAAAACTATGTTTGCAAAGCCCGTGTTGTTTTCTAAGACGCTCCCTCTTTATTCAAACATCAAAACCGGGTCCCCGGAATATTTTGTTTTGGCCGCTATCGGTTTGCAAACGGCCCGTTTAAAACAAATAAAAATTATATTATTTTTTAGTGGGGGCCGTCGAACGGGCCAGATCGACCCGAACGACCACCCCCCGGATTTTAAAACGGTCCAACCAGTCCCACCCATAATCCTAAACCTACCAAACTATCTACCCCAACCCAGCCTCCACATCACCAGCCACTCACCACGCCACCTCACCCTCTCCTCTTCCCCCACCAACCGAGCGCCACACCTCCTATCCTTCTTCCCCTCTCTCTCCTCTCCCCACCAGCGCCTGGGCCCCTCGGCCCCCCTCAACCCAAACACCCACGCAGATTACTACGCCACGCACCAATCCCGCCCCCCCGATCCCCACGCTGCTTGAGACCCACCTGTCGGCCCTCCACCCACGTCTCTCTCCCCATAGCCTGCTCCTCCCCGCTCGCCTTGCCCAGCCTCTGCTTTCGCCAGCCTCGCCCTCCTCCTCTGCCCAACCAGCGTCGCCTCCGCCCGCTCCTCGGCCCGCCCCTCATGCCGCGCCCTCCAGCCCCGCTCCTCCCTCTCCGGCGCCGCCGGCTCGCTCCCTCCGACCGAGCCTCTCCGCCCAGCTCCTCCCAAGCTCGCTCCGCCCGCTCAGGCCAGGCGCCAGCGCCTCTCTCCTTGGGCCCAGCGTCACCGCCCGAGCCAGCGTCGTCCTCCAGCCCGGCGCCCTTTCCCCCCGCTCGGCGCGTGCGCCTCAGCGCCGCCGAGCAGCGACAAACCCGCCGCCACCAACCGCTCCCCCTCCCGCGTGTTCGCCCCGTCGCGACCCCTCGCCGGCCTCCTCCGCCTCCTTGCCTCGCCGGTCGGCGACCCGCGTCGCCAGCGTGCCCATCCTCTTGGCAGCGTCAAGTCCGTGGTTGCCTCGGAGGTATCTTGTCCTTCGTCTTTGCCGTGTGCATGGGTCTGCTGCATGCTTCGCTGCGATAGATGATGTGCATGATGCGGGTCTGCCCTCACGAGATGACAAGGTCAATCTGCGACAAGAACCTCCTCGCACAACCCGGCCAAACAAGTTCGTCCACGGATAAAACCTTCTATCACGGAACCCCAAGGCCTTCGACAAAACAAGAAAGCCAAGTACTCCTTCCGGCTCGAAGCCCGGGACCGACAGGATCCCCCAACGACGCTAGTAACCTCGTCGTGGAGCGTCGAGCTCTTTCTCGCGGATCTCGAGAACGCCAAGTGCTCCTTCCGAGTCCGAAGGGCGCTCGCCGAACCGGACGCCAAGATCGCCGTCTTGGCGAAACCCGTCTACCGGACGCCATACGACAAGTTCTTCTTCCCGGACGCGAAAACCGACCCGACACACGGGCCCAACAAGACCCTCGCAACGGCAAGCTCGACCCTGTGGGACCCGACAAGATCTGCCCGACGACTAGAACGACACCGACCCGGAAGACCCAATGCGCCCCGACACCGAACCAAGTTCGGCTTCCCGGAACGCCAAGCTCTACCCCAGAAACCCGAGAACGCTTCCGCCGAGACCGTTTCCGTCGAACCCTGGACTCTGTCGGAACCCCGAACCCCAGAACCCCAAGTTCGTCGCGACCCCCTCATGTGTGAACCCCTTTCCGCAAACCCTATTTTATAAATGAAATATAACCTTGTCGCATATTAAATTGTCATTCATCACGCATGCATATCATTGGTTTGGGGGCCGTATGCCGATTCACCTCTAATTAAATATGGGGCCCATATGCGGGCAAATCTAGTCTTATATTGGCCTCATTTAAACTTGTGTAGCGAACCGGTATCTTATCTTGCCTTGTTATAACAACATGTAAATTGCGGGGCTTCTAAACAACATGAACCACCTAATTAATTGTCGGGACCCCGGTTCCACTTAATATGACCTAATTGCATCGCATCTTTGCCATGTCATTCATCATACATGCATCATGCCGATCTTCTGCCATTGTATTAAATATTGCACCCGGTGTTTCTTCTAGTGTTTTGCTTCTTCGCGGATAAGGCCGTTGAGTTGATGTGAGCTTCGCCCCGATCTTCGGTTGAACCCTTCGGCAATGTTTTCAGGTGAGCATCTCCCCCTTTCTACCTATCTTACTTTTCTAGTATTTATTCCCTCCTGTTGATCTTTGCTATCTGTGTTGCGATGCTCTAGTTTTCGTACCCGTGATATCCCTTGCAGCCATATATAGCCTTGGACACATCCTATTACCTGTTATTTGGTAGATAGTTGGAACCGCGTGTCGTAGTCGCTTGCTCAAGTGTTTTGCTTGTCGTCAAGTACCACAATTGTTGGAGGATTGCCGCATGTTGACGTTGGAGGTGATCATGGCTTTAATTATTGTTTCACTTTAATTCCTGTTTAACAACTAAAATTGAATTAAGCAGAGGCATCGGTGGGTGATAGGTAAGATTTGGTTTCGACGCCCACTTGTGTCCGTGGGACCCGAGTTCTTGACACACTCGAGATCGAGCGCTAACCACGGTGGGGAGATATGGGCCCCCATTGATTATTACGATTTCAAAGTATTGTCTTGGGGCCACAAACTAGTTTGAGGTTTTATTTACTATCCTGTACTTATGCCATGCTACTTATGTATTTACGATTGTGTGAGGAGCACGCTGTCTTGTTAGGAAGCGGAATTTTTCATGATGTCGGCGATCCCCGATTGGGGATCTGCGCGTTCTGACCATTGACGCCAAACCCTAAGTCCGTCTGGAGACCGCCGACTTCGTTGAGTAGACTTAGTGGGGTGGCCCCCATTACTTGCTTTGGTGCAGGAGCGTCGTGACTTAGGCCCCGCCGACATACCGATGGGTGTATGTTAACCGATCGGCAAAAGGGTGAAGTGCTGTGGATACTTTGGTGCACCCTGCGAGTTAAATCTTTTCGAGAAGCCGTGTCCGCGGTTATGGACGACTTGGAGCACAGTGCTTGATCATAGACAACTATAACTAAAGTTTATTGTTTTAAATTGACTTGTTTCCGATATGATTAGTAATCAGCTTCACTACAACGGTATGGCTAAGTAAAAGTACCAACAACTGCTGGGTTTTGGGTTTATCTCATGCTAAATGTATCTGACTAGTAAGTGCTGCAACTGTCACGAAATGGTCAACTAAAAGTGCCCACTTCTTATTTTTATCAGGATGATTATCTAAACCTGACTAGTAAAGTGCCGCAACTATAACTGAATAAGTAAAACTGCCAACTGTGTGAGTTCCTCGGTTGACTTCCTCGTTTGGTCTCGAGGGGGAAACACCAGGATGGGTTTGTTTGGTGATAGCTTCAGGTTGGATCCGGTTAGGTCATTCTTATCCCTCTCTGATATCCGCCAGTTGTATCGAGTCTCTATAGGTTGTTTAGTGCATCTTTGCGCTGCCTGATCCACCATACCTATGTAGGCGAGAACCAATTCTAGCCTCGCCGTGTCGGCCTCGATCTTGACGCTCCTCTTTTCCTTTGCCCTTTGTCGGCACCCTTTTGTTTAAGCAGGTTTTGAGATCGGCGTCGTTAGCAAGGTTACCCTTCCGGCTTGGCACAGGGGGTTATGGGCGCCATTGGTTATTCTTTAGGGCTCTTAGCCCCATTTGCATCTTGTCCGTAGTCGGACGCCCCCATCGCTTTTCAAGGTGATTTGGATCTTTGTACCGTATATTTGTATTCTTGACTCTTTGAGTCATGTTGTATATATATCTGTTACATGCGTCCCATCGAGGACTGTTGTGTAATGTTATTACTTTGTTTTCCACCCGCACGAAAGTGCCTGGTGGGCACCTTCGAATCGTTTCTATGCGGGTTTGGCGAGTTTTGCTCAAACTTGCATAGGGCCGATTCTGAGGGTGTTACAGTAAATATGAGCACAATTGGAGTTACATAAAAAATCAGAACATTCTTGCACTAAAATTGTTCTGCAAAATTTGCTACTCCATATGTTTAACAACTTTTATAACATCCAAAATGGGTTCTACTTGGTACTTTATTAAAAGTTCAGAAAGAAAACCAAAACAAAACTCTGTTTATACAGCAAGATTCCAAATCAAAAATACAAAATGATATCTATCTAATGTGATATATGGAATATATGACAAAGGTGGAGCCTTGGAGTATTTCGATCGATCGGTCATATAGGCCTGAGTCAGACATCAAATAGCTTCGATTTGCATTATCCGTAGGATGTAATATGAGTTACCATCCCTTGATCACTGATAGTAGTGAGGCGAAGGTGCGTCCATAGAAGAGGTAGCATGAGCACTTGATAAAATGTGGAGGAAAGTAGGGGAAATGGCCGATACTACTGGAAGAATTCCTCTTTGGCTGATAGGTACTGTAACGGGTATTCCTGTGATTGGTTTAGTAGGTGTTTTCTTTTACGGTTCATATTCTGGATTGGAGAGATTAGCAAAGCAGTCACTCCCAACTAAAGATGAAAACGATACCGACACATCGTATAGGATCACAAACGCTCTCTCCCCATGGCCTTTCGCCCCTCGCCCAGTGGGAAGTCATGAGGCTAGCCCCCCCCCCCTGAATGAAGAAGTAGAGCCGAGTGACGTGCCAGCGCTACTACTTGATTGAGTGCCAGCACAGGCTTTCAGCAAGAATTTCACGGGGCCTTTTCCTCCCGACCTGGGAAATTCACAGCAGGAAAGACTGGCGTTGATTTAGAAAGCGAACCCTTCAGTACATCGCGTTCATCCCTCCCTCAAAATCCCATTTGTTTTAGGGGTCATCTTTTTTTTATTCCACCCTCATGTACCCTTCTTTGCATTTTTTCGAAAGCTTCTGTCAAAACATTGAACTAGCAAGACATCAAAAGAAAGATTTTATCGACCATGAAAAACACTCAAATGGCAAAATGAACAGGTCTAGTTAAATTCCACTAAGATTAGAGCGACTCTAGCGAGAATCAGATTAAATAGGCCGATCCTAAGTTCATGGACTGGCTTCCACCAATCGGAGTTTCGCGCATTTCAGATGGTGGTAAAGTGAACTTTTCTCTCTCAGCAGTTAGACCGGCTATGGGTGGGTTGGTTATATACTGCGCCTTCCTTCCCAGATTCATAAAAAGGGAGCAAGAGGGCCTCTCGACGGGAGTGATTCCCCGAAAAGAGATCGTTCCCAGCAAACATGTATCTGTTTTAATTCTGTTCTTTATCCGACTACTAGTTTTTTCTTTGCCAAATTGCCCGAAGCTTATGCTATTTTCAACCCAATCGTGGATGTTAAGTTGGGGATAAAGTAGCCGGAAGACATGGGAATAAGGGGATCATTTCCAAAAATTTTCCTCGTTGAAGTGGCTAATTCCTCTAAATAGGGGGCGTTGAGAACAAATAAATTCTTGGAGCTATTGTTTTTTTCTAGCATTAATAAAATTCATTGGTGTTAAGAAAAACCTCTTGCGAAAAGGTTGGCTAGATATTTCTTGGAAAAATATAAAATAACCGGGTTGCCTCCTACAAAGCGCTTTCTTCATAGCCATATAGCTAGGCTTTACTTACTTGGTTTAAGTGATATAGAATTCATGGGATAGCTTATGTTTCTTTGCTACGTCCTTCTTCCTTGGAAAGTGTTCCATACATTTCTTATGAGTAAACTGAAACTTCACATTTCCTTTATTTATATCAATGATTGCACATGTCGTTCTCAAGAAAGGTATACCAAGTATTATAGGACTTGAGGTATTGCTCCCCATGTCCATGACAATAAAATCAATAGGTACAAATGTCATATGTAATTAAACCATGATATCTTTAACTTTTCCTAAAGCATGTTTGGTTAACAAGTAAAATATCTATAGAGCATTCTTCCATGGGTTTCAAATCAAGCAAATCAAAAAGATCTTTGGATAAAACTGAGACACTAGATCCTAAATCTAGAATAGCATGATATGTCTCTTTTCCAATAGTGGTTAATATCTTGGGGAGCCAAACATACCCAAGATTAGGTGGTATCATAGCTTCATTATTATATCTTTCAATTTTTCTTTTAAACATAATTTGCTAGGTAGGAACCAAATTCTGCTCGATGACCATTAAAAGATGGATCCTTTTATGTAAGGTGGAAAACTTCCCCCTGCAACATTGTTCGCCATCCCAAGACTCACATGCATGCACAATATGGGCACAATATCACAAACTATGTCGTGATTTTGCACATAACATTGGCCATTTGGACCGAAATCCATGAAAACGAATACATATTGCTCAATCAAACTAGACGATGACTCCCGGTGTCTGAGCCACGGGAGGTGAACACCCAAAGAGAAGGAACCATCACATGAGCATAGCTCGGGTGAGATCCCTGAAGAACCTGCTAGGTATCGGAGACCCTGACGTCCAATGCAACCATATAGCAATGGGCATGCTCGTCCTCCTCCCTGACACGACACTCTACCACCTCCTCTGGGGTCGGCTCCCTCTACACCGAGCCTGGACCACGCGACAGCCACCAAAGAAGCTCTGGGTCAATGACGAGACACAGATTCCTCACCAAGCGATGCGTCCCGGAAGGTAGCACCTCCCAGTGCCATCCCGACGGAGCCTGGTCTCGGACATGCCGTGTGGAGCCCAGTACTCCGTCATTTCCGCCGAGTCGACAACGAGGATGCGGGATGGGCATACTCAAGTAGGCGTCAAGGAATGTGTGTATGTGTGGGTGGCCATGATAGTCAGCCTATAAATATAGGTAAAGGGCGGGAGAACATGGTGGGAAACAACCAGGAAAACATGGAAGGAAATATCTTTAGTCGCAGACTTAAGGGGTTGTGGCAGGCTGGGGTCGGTAAGAGCTTGATTAGTCCCGGATGGTTTCTCCAACCGGGACTAAAGGTTCATGTTTAGTCCAGGTTGGAGACACCAACCGAAACTAAACATGGGTGTGATGCGGCTCAGATCACTGTAGAGCTTCGTTGGGAGACCCCAAGAGGAAGTTATGATGAGTACAACAGCAAGTTTTTTCCTCAGTAAGAAACCAAGGTTCTCGAACCAGTAGGAGGAAGGAAACGACTCAAAGGTGTTGCTAGCAAGTGGAAACCTGTACAACACAAACTCAAGACTTTGCCCCAATGAACAGTGAGGTTGTCAATCTCACCGGTTTGCTGAAAACAAAGGATTAACTGTATGGTGTGGAAAGTAATGGTGGTTTGCAGAAAGTAAACAGTAACAATGGAAGATGTATCAATGGTAAAGATTGGACCGGGGTCCATAGTTCACTAGAGGTGTTCTCCTTAAGATAAACAACATGGAATGCTGGGTAAACAAATTACAGCGACGCAATTAACATCACAAAGGAAGGCATAACAATGCAATACTAGACATTCATGATCCTATGAGATTTGATTGGGCAATACAACAAGATACATAGACCGCCATGCAACTGCATCTATGACTAGTAATCCACCTTCAGGTTATCATCCGAACCCCCTCCAGTATTAAGTTGCAAGCAACGGATAACTGCTTTAAGCAAAGTGTGTAAGGTAAACAATCCACTTGTTCCATGAACAAGAGACCATTGTGTTTATCCCTAGTAGAAACATCACATCTACAACCTTAGAGATTTATGTCACTTCCCCAGATTAAATAGAGGCATGAACCCACTATCGAGCATAAATACTCCCTCTTGGAGTCACTAGCATCTACTTGGCCAAGATAGCTACTAGAAACGGAGAGCATGCAAGATCACAAACAACACAGACATGACAGAATCAATAATATAGAACCATTAATCAATCTGACATAGTAATCTCAATATCCATCAGATCCCCACAAACACAACATGCATGATTACAAATAGATGATCTTGATCATGAACGGAGCTCACAAGATCTAAACAACCATCTAGCTACTACATGGACCCGTAGTCCAAGGTGGAACTACTCACGCTTCATACCGGAGGCTGCATGGTGATGAAGAAGGCCTCCAGCATGATCTCCCCTCCGGCAGGGTGCCGGGAAGAACTTTAGATCCCCCCGATCTAGGGACGATGGTGGCGGTGACTACGGATTGTTTCGTGGAAGATTGATCTAGTACTTAGGGTTTTGGTATCGGGGGCTTCTTATAGGCGGCGGGGGGGCACCAGGTGGCGCACCCCTAAGCGGGCAAGGGCTAGCAGCGGCCGGAGGTGTGGCCCCTGGCTCCCTCTCGTCAGAGCTCCGTGTTCCCCACGGTAAAATATTGACTTTGGCTTTTTTCCTGTCCAATTTAGAGAATATTGATTTTCTGCCTTTTCTGGAACCAAAGACAGAAGAAAACAGGCAACTTGCACTTTGGCATCTTGTTAATAGGTTAGTCCAAAAAACATATAAAAATACCTCAAAGTGTAGACAAAGCAAAGCAAAGTAGATACTAAACAAGCATGGAACATCAAAAATTATATATACGTGTTTGACGTATCAAGCATCCCCAAGCTTAATTCCTGCTCGTCCTCGAGTAGGTAAGTGATAAAAAGAATAATTTTTGAGGTGACATGCGCCATCAAAATCAAGATCAAACCATTTGCAAGCATTGAAAGCTGGGATCAAAGTACTCTAAACATGAGCATGAAAGAAGAAGTTCTAACAATAAGTCATAGTAACTATGCATGCAACATGAAAGGTTACAAACAAATATTCATGAATAACAATGCATTGAAAGACGTTTGTTTGTTTCACATATAGAAAACATAGCATAGTGGCATTCAGCTTGTCCCTCATGGAGTAGCAAATAGATGCATAGGACACCTTCAAAGTTCATAAGAGTGACTAGATACAAATAGTTCAAAAACAAGCAATATCAACAATATGCATCAATCAATAAGTTTTGGGACAATGCACATAGAACTAAGAATGACAACTATGCTCTCTTAATTTGTGCCTAAGGATAGAAGGTGGAGACTCAATATAATAGTGGATGAAAGGCCCTTCATAAAAGGGAAGTAGGGATTTCAAGTCTCATAAAGAGCTTTCAAAAATTATGGTACTTGTTAGCTTTTAGTTCTCATTGCCCCTATCATAAGCATCTTGAAGTGATTAAGGTTAAAGTGAACAAACTATGGATTATATGCTTGACAAAGTATAAGTTGGCAATCTCATGTCCCTTGAATACGAGGGCCGTGATACGTCCAATTTGCGTCACCATTCTATATCATAATTTGCCTCTATTCATTAATATATGTCTTATTATGAGGTATTACTTATGTCTTTTCCCCTGTTTTTGCATGCTGGATGATTCTTGGAGGATGAACTGCCGGAGTCTGGATTCTGATGGAAAAGGAGGTGTTTCAATGCAATTTCGGGAAGATCAGAAAAATACCAGAAAAATATGGGAAAATTATATTTTCCCGAAAGATTGAGGAAGCTAGAAGGGGAGGCGAAGAAGGGCCACAGGGGACCCAGACCCCCCTAGGCGCGGGCCCACCTTGCCCCGCACCTAGGGCAGGTGTGGCCCACCTGCCTGGCCTCCGACTCCGCCCTCTCGCCTGTATCTTCCTCACGGAACCCTAACACCAGGGTAGCGACCACAGATAGATTTCCACCGCCTCTGCGGGGTGGAAAACACCGAGAGATAAATATATCTCCAGCAGACAGATTTCTGTCGGGGGAATTCCTTCCCGAAGAGGGGAGATCGTCGCCATCAACACCGTCATAAAGCTAGGCTTCATCGGGATCATCATCATCATCCACACCATCATCTCCACCAGCACCATCATCACCACTCCGTCCTGCTGTAACAATTATGTTGGATATTGCTTTAGTTCTTAGAGGAAACTTTCCCGGTGTTAATTACTATTGTAGTTGATGCTTGTGAGTGGAACCATTGGATTATTGTTTATGTCCAGATTGTTATTCATCACCATATCATCTTTTATCTTGATCCATATGATGTCTCATGAGTAATTCATTTAGTTCTTGAGGACATGGGAGAAGTCATGTTGTTATTAGTGGATCTGTGTTGAGTTATTATTCAATGGTTTAGTATTTAATTTGTGGTGCTATTCTTCTAGTGGTGTCATGCGAACGTCGACTAGATGATACTTCACCATTTATGGTCCTAGGGGAATGCATTGTGTATTTGGCTAGTAATTGTGGGGTTCTTTGGTGTGAAACCTGAACCCCTGTTAGGACACTTTTGCATAAGAGAGCGTAGGATCTAAGAGTTTAAGGCTGTGATTAGGTTTATATCTTAATTACTTTCCTGTAGTTGCGGATGCTTGCAGGGGGTTTAATCACAAGTATGTATTAGTCCAAGTAAGGTCGGTACATTAGCACAGGTTCACCCACACAACACTTACAACACCAAAGAAGAGTACTCAACTATATGAAGCGAAAGCACTTGATAGAATTTTCATGTGTCCTCGAGAATGTTTGGTCCTTATAAGTATTTCCACTGTCTTGTCCTTTGCTAAGAAAGGATTGGGCAACTTGCTGTGTTTGTTCATTATTACTTGCACTTTGTTCTGTTGTTTTATCAAAAAAAACCCTAAAAATCCGTTTATTTTCAATCCTTTGGGGGTCTATTGAATCAGAAGCCTTATTAGAAAATATGCCACGATTCTGGCCATAACATTGGTCGTTTGACCCGAAAGCCATGAAACCTCGAACATGATAGGTCATTTCTGTAAAGCTTTTTTCGAGATATTTACAATATACCAAGTTTTGTATTTTCCTTACAACTATGTCACATAATATGACACCACACGAAGGATTTACCTTATTTGGACCTTTTTGAATTTCTTATGTTTGTTTCAAACTATGGTCAAAATGGCGAGCATGAAGGTTCTAAGCTAGGAGAGGAGCCTCGCTAAAATTTTAGTGGATCTCCGATGAAGCAACATGTTGTGAAGCTAAAAACGATTTTTGCAAAAAATCATGAGCATTAGATTATGTAGATGTATTTCAAATCGGACCCACTCCTACCGATTTGGCACATATTTGTGTTTTTGCGAGGGGTGGACGGAAAGGTTTGAGATACTCTCGTTTGTTAATATGTCAATTAAATGTGGCCTGTTGTTTATTAAAAATTGGTTGATACCATTTTAAACCTGATTCTTGGTAGATGCTTCACAAAATATCCCTTTTTAGCCCTAAAAAAATGAAAATAGCACCAGCCAATCAGAACAGAGAACCAGGCTAGCCATAGATTAGCCCACTGAAGCAGATCTCAACCGTTCAAGTGGCCTCGATCCAACGCTCCAAGATCACAGCGCCAGTATCTCCCACCTCCCTTCCCCCATACACTTTTAAGGGAGGGAAAACATGGCGGGAAGCGGTGCGAAATGGCAAAAAATATCTTTAGTCCCGGTTAGTGGCTACAACCGGGACTAAAAGCTCCGGTCAGACGGAAAGGGCGGGAAAACATGACGGGAAGCGGTGGGAAACAGCAGGAAATATCTTTAGTCCCAGTTAATGGCTCATTGTATGATGTATTAATTTTCCTTTTTCGGACTGGAGGACATGTTAGAATGGCAAAACGGTTAATAGTTTTACAAGTTAGAATAATTATTTTATAAAAAAGAAAATGGATTTGTATTACTTATTCAAATTCAAGCACTTTTTATGTTGAAAGTTTAATGAGATTCAAAAATATGCAAAAGATAATAGTTAATGCATTTTTTAATTGAAAATGGCAAAATGGTTAATTGTTTGACTAGTTAGAATAATTATTTTATAAAATATAAAATGGATTTGGATTACTAATTCAAATTCAACCTCTTTTCATGTTGAAAGTTTTCTCTAATTCATAAGTATGCAAAAACTATATCATTTAAATGTTTAAATGTTTTGAAATTTGGTGAGATTTTAAAAAACTGTACAACGCGCGCTAGTTTTGGCCCTTGTCCCGGCCCAGTTCACCAGTCGTGACTAAAGCCTGTGCAGCGCGCACTAGTACCCGAAAAGCCCTCCTATTAGTCTCAGTTGGTGCAACCCAGGACTAAGCGGGGGAGGGTATATATCGTGGACTCTTCCTGGTGAATCCACCGACCGGGATTTGCAACCATTTGGCGAAAACAATGCCGCCAGCTTCCCAATCTCCACGTCGGCGCCACGCCACCGCATTGCCACTTCCAGCCTCCCCCGCGTCGGCCGCCACCGCACCTCCCCGCTACTTCCCGCGCCTCCCGCCTGGAGCCACCGCCACCACCCGCCTCCCGTGCATCCCGTCGGCCACTGCGCCCCTCCGTGCCACCACCACCGCACCTCCCCCGTCGGCGCGCCTTGCAGATCAACGTGGTGGGGATTTCTAGTTTCATTTTTTAGTTGTATTTTTAGGTGAAAATATATGTGTATCAATATTAGAAAGAAATAGAAATAGAAATAACATTTTATTATTGCACTTTTAGTTGCAAAAATATTTTAGTTGTGTATTTTAGTGTAGAAAATAGGAAATATAAAAATAGATGTGTAGCAATATTTTTATAGATGTTTATTTTAGTGTAGAACATTTTAAGTTGTGCATTTTTAGTTGCAACTATATGTGTAGCAATATTTGAAAGAAATAGAAATAGAAATAGGTAAATACAAATAGAAATAGAAATAGAAATAACATTTTATTATTGCATAGGATTATTACATTTTTAGTTGCAAATATATTTTAGTTGTGTATTTTAGTGTAGAAAATAGGAAATAGAAAAATAGATGTTTAGCAATATATTTTATAGATGTGTATTTTAGTGTAGAACATTTTGAGTTGTGCATTTTTTAGTTGAATTTTTAGTTGCAAACATATGTGTAACAATATTTGTGTGCAAATATTTGTGTAGAAATATTTGAAAGAAATAGTAATAGAAATAGAAATAACATTTTATTATTGCATAGGATTATGCATTTTTAGTTGCAAATATATTTTAGTTGTGTATTTTAGTGTAGAAAATAGGAAATAGAAAAATATATGTGTAGCAATATTTTTATAGATGTGTATTTTAGGTAGAACAATTTAAGTTGTGCATTTTTTAGTTGAAAATATATGTGTAGCAAAAATATTATGTGCATTTTGAAATAATATTGTGTGCATCTCGCATTTTGCAGAAACTATGGATCCAACTAGTCCAATCCACAGAGACTAGCTCAACAAGAAATTCTTGAGGATATAATCCACGACGTTGATCCACCTGAATCTTCCTCTAGGTATCTGAACCCATACGGTGAGGGAGAGGAGGTCTACCAAAGAGAGGGAGAAGCCACCGGCTCCGATGATGGAGGAGCCGACAACTCCGATGATGGAGAAGCCGATGGACCATTAACAAAGACCGGCGAGGTATATATATGATGTCCGGTGATCACTAGATATGTAATGTCCGATAGGAGATGTATATACCGAGTTGTATATATATTATATTGACTAATGTTTCTTATCTTAGGCCTCCATGTCGAGCAAAAATTCCAAATGAGGCCCGGCCAAAAATTTGGATGAGCGTACGAATTATACAATTATCACGGTATCAGCACTAGGAGAACTGTTGGAACCTGAAAGGGCTAAAAATGTATTTGTACAACAATGCGAGTTATGGTTAGGGATCGCATCCCGATCATCGTTCGAGAGTGGAATAAGTCCAAAGGGGCGAAAGAGAGTGAGTATGTCTCCGAAAGGTACAAAGAGGGTTTTTGGAATGGCCTCATGGCACATTTCACCCTGCCAGAATATGAGGATGATGTCAAGACAGCTGCATTGAGGAAGAAAGTCAAGGATTTTGCTCTTAAGAAGATGGCCGAACTATTCCAGAACTGAACGAAATTATTATGGCTAAAGTATCAGAAGGACAAGACTGCTCCAAAATTCAAAGGCTATCTATCTAAGTAGCAGCCCTACTGGTGCATTTGTTAAGTACAAAAAGTCAGAAGATGCTAAGAAAAATCCAGAAAAAACAAGAAAAATGCTGCGAAAAAGAAGTATCGCCATCACCGGGGGCTAGGGGCTACGCGACTTCCATGCCAAAGTGGAATAAAAATGGAAAGAGCTGTGTGATAAAAGAATCATTCTAGAACAAATGCATGAGTAATGGGATTTGAGGGCAAGAAATTGGTTCCTTACACATGGGAGTGAGTATGGCAATATTACAGGGGCCTTGTTTGCAGTGACGGGATTAGGATACCTAGGGAGACATGGTTGAAAGTGGTGAAAGAAATTAAATAGGGGAAAACAAAGTTCCGTCCCGATAAAGAGAAAGGCTTTCTAATAAATGTCCTTGGGAATGATGAGCACGGAGGACGAGTACGAGTCCTTGTCCCTAGTTATACGTGGGAGATTGCGTTTCCCAAAGACAAAAGTACTTATAGAAGCCGAGCGATAGAAAACCAGCGACGGGAGGAGGAGGGACACAGTTTCAACCAGTTCCTAGCAAGAATTGACAAGTAGCAGCAGCAGATTGACGAACTTAGAGGAGTAGCACGCGTGCAAGATCCTCCACTCGTTATTACCGCCGACCCATCTCAGCAGAGAAGCAGCGTGGCTAAATCAGAGGTCCCATTTGACGATGCACGGATGATAGATGGCGGTCCTGGCTATCCTGTTGATGGAGTCAAGGAGCAGATATCTTGTGAGCTCCATCAGAAGGTGAACAACATATCCGTGAAGGTGGCGGTCAGATGTGCTTTACCTTGTCCACCTGACGCACACACTCAATGGAGCTTGATATCCCTGGACCTAAAGGTGAGAGGACACTCGGAGAAGTACTGGGTGGTATAATTCTATGAGACAAGAACAACATCAAGCTTGCAGGCTCGGCGCCAAGGCCAACACCGTCTCCGGGTAGTCGCAGGTCACCTTCACCTCCAAGAATCCCACCCCATGACTACGACCACCATAACACGAGTCCATCTCGATCTCCGCCGCAGGGTCAACCGTCTTCGCCACCCGCTAAGGACAATAAATGGAAATGTGCTCCATCGATGAGTACTAACCGACACAGCAGCCCAAAACGAAAAATGTTGCCCCTTTCAAGAGTACCTCATAAGAATCTTCCCATCAGACCTTACGATCATACTGACGAGGAAAACTCGGTGATCGTACCTCATAAGAATCTTTCCATCAGCCATACATTCACAATTTTATTTTATTACCATCACTTTTTGTTATCATAATTGATATTGATCTCCTTTTCTTATATAGTCTGAGGCCATGAGGGATAAGCTCCTACCAGAGCAATGCCTACTAGGAATTGCAGAGGAGATGGCAGGATTTTTGATAAAAGAGTTGGTAGACGGCAACGGATAATTTAGTGTAAATAGGCGCTTGTGATGATCCCCGACCGTGTAATCGAATAGACGCTGTAATTGTGATCTCCATGTAACTATCAAAATTGTATATATTTGTATGCTCGATTTCGTAAGACAAGTTATCTTATATATGCACAGACGTGTATGGAGTGGTAGCGTAGAAATATTCGAAAACTATATTGAAATGAAAAAAGAAATAAATAAAAGAATACAAAATAAATTCTCTACTGCGACAGAGAAAGCGCCCAAAAATGCTACCGCGGCAGAGAACCGTCACGGTCCATAACACCAACCAGGACAAATAGGGGTGCACCCCGCGCGCTCCACAGCGACCACGTGGAGGACCATTTGTCCCGGCTGGTAACGAAATAGAACTAATGCTTGGACCTTTAGTCCCGGTTTGCCAACCATGACAAAAGCCCCTTATGGGCCGGGACTAGAGGCCCATTCTCCACTAGTGGATTCTGATCAACAAGTCTTTCTCAAAGTTCCGTGAGAACAAAGCAACGATCTGACTCCGTACAAACAATGTACCGAACTCGAGTGTGTTCAAAGCGAGCTAGAAATGCATCATTTGCAAGCGCCCTGTCTAGTCTTGCTTTAACATTATTCTCTCCCTCCTGATGGTTGTCCCAGGTATAAGCAGTGGCGGACTAGCCAAGATCTTGCAGACAACAATCATCAACGGCGTCTCTAAAATTTCTTATTTGCCATTTAGGCCGGGTTTCTCGGGAGAAATGTTCATGGCCAAAGAAAGTCTCATTAAAATCCCCAATACACAGCCAAGCGGAGTGTGGTACTGAAAACAAAGTTCTAAGAAAACGCCAGGTATGATGTCTATTTTCAGCTCTTGGCGCTCCATAAAAACCTGTAAGCCCCCATTCCGCAGAACTTCGGTCTCTCTTCCGCACCATAACATCTATATGGCCGGAACTCGCACTCTTAAGATCCACTTCATACTCCGCAGACCAGAACAGACCAATACCACCGCTAAGTCCGTTACTGTAAACTGCCAAACAACCTGCAAAGCCCAACGTGCTCCACAGGTTTTCTACATGCTTACCACTGATTTTAGTTTTCATTACAAAATCCAGTGCAGGTGTTTCCTGCCTTGCAATATTACGAAGCTCACGCCTCTGCTGATGTTAGACGTACTTGGTGTTTTTCTCTTTTTATTTGACTCATTCTCATTTGCCGTACCCGGCTCCTTTGCTGACTGGTTAGCCGTGTATAGAACCATCTGAATATCTGAAGTCAAACCACCATCAGCCGGAGTAGGGGATTGCACATTGATTTTCCTATAGACATGTGTTTCGTGTCATCACCCTTTATCTTGAAACCTCCACCAGTTTTAGCCGGGGATGTCACCTCAACTCCTGCATCACCAGCAGTACTAGAGAATCTAGTCTCCCTATTGCTACTATGATTTGCAAAATTTTTACGGGAAGAATTATCATTCGACCCAGAATTTTTTCTACCATCTGTCGCTCTCAGTCCTGTACCAAATGGTCAATTTCCTTAAGCATCTCTATTACCAGGTGTAGCATGGAGGGCTTTCTTTCCCAGCTCTGGGTTTGCCCTTTGCATCCCATGTGCCAACAGCTGCAACCACCTCCCCCAACCCACAGGAAGACACCTGCCCCCACATGTAAAAACCAGGGGCTGCAAACCTTAGAGCTTATTCCCCGCCCCCTCCCTCCTGCTGGCGGTGGTGGTTGAGCTCACTTCGGGGATGCAGTGTTTGGGCCTGGAGGATTCTCTAGGTGCTGAAGCTTCAAGTGGTTCAGATATGGGAGATCGAGGTAAATGAGGCAAAGGGAGAGGAATGGGAGGTAATAGTGGCCAGGAGAATTGGTAGATGCAACAAGGTGGGCAACCTTAGATGCAACAACAGCACCCTACTCAACACCCTTATGAGTTTGGGAAATTCAACCCATAGTTCTTCCCCAACCAGTCACCTTTTGGGTTTCCCCCAGGTAACATGCCCCCTCCTTGGGGATTCAGCAACCCCTTTCCCCCTTTTCCACCCCAGCAACATTTTGGTTTGCAGTCCAACCGATGGATTGCTCCTCCTCAGCAGCAAAATCTACAAAGTGCTGAGCAGAGTGAGAAAGCAAAATCTCAGGGTCAGCAGAAAAACAAGAAGAAGCAGGCTGCTGGTTAGAAGGAAATTGCTTTGTCCCGGAATGTTAGTGCTCAGTGGAACTATGTTGATGCTATATGTTTGTGATGTGGAGAGCCTTGTCATGTGCAAGCTAGCTGTGAGAAGACTCTGGTCTGCTTCATCTGCAAAAGCTCTGCACATACTGTTGATAAATGTCCTGTTAGGAAGAGGCCACATCAAACAACAAAGTACATAGGCAGTGGTGCTCCAGGCTTAGGTTTTTATCACATTAAAATGCCTGAGAATGTGATAAATCCTATTGCATCTACTAAGAACTATGGGATTATTCTGGTGGAAGAAGGCTCATTGTCTGAAAAGAACTAGCTGCTGAATTTTCCAAGATTTACAAGACCAACTAGCCCTGGCAGATTAGAGAATTAGGCTCTGAGAATATCTTCCTGGTCAAGTTCCCCCCCACATATGCTGGAACAAGTGATTGGATACCCAAAGTTTGGTGTTTCTAAACCAGGGGTGTGGGTTAAAGTAGAAGCTTGGAGTGATGATCCATAGCCAGTTGAGGCATTGAAGAAGATATGGGTGATAATCACAGGTTTGCAGACTAAATGGTGTGAATAGAACACCTTGGATCATGCTGTTTCCACCTGTGGTATCTTAGAAGATGTAGACTGGCTGAGTATCTTCAAGAATAATGCTAAGGAAGTTAGGGTGCTCATCAAATGTAAAGACCCTACAAAACTCCCTGCTGGTAGGCTTTTCAACTTTCAAGATCAGCTCTTCCATTTGGGATTTACCCTAGACACTTCTATTCCACTGGTTGAGGAGGATGAAAACTTGATAGTTGAAGATCAGGGTAGACAAGATAAAGGTAATGAGGAAGAATCAGCTGGACAGAATGGAAGTAATGGACAAGTGGGTTTATCTGGGAATGGTGCCTCTTCACAAGCAAGTGGTGGGTTTCCTGTTAGAAATGGTGGTCAATCTTCTAATAGAGTCAGAATAGCTACAGATTCCCCAAGTGGCTCCAATGTTGTTTTCCAATTGCTAGTGCAAAGAGGATTAGTGGATATTGAATGAAACTTTATCTGGGATAAATCTCCTGTGGCTCCTGGGGCTGTGGCAGAAGATCAGAGCTTCTGGATAGATGGACAGTTTCAAGAATTGGAGTTCTCTCAGGGAAAAGTTGCTGAAACTTCACAGTTGGTGACTGATCATATTGGTGTTCTCCCTGATGAAATAATGCCAAGATTTAAGGAATTAGTGGTGAGAGAAAGAGAGGATTCAACTACCTTCTAGAAAGATGCAAAAAAACAAAAGCAATGGGGGCCTGTTCAACCAACTAGGGAGAGTGCCAGAGTGGACAGGTCCAGGACTATCTTAGAGAAAGCCATGAATCTAAAAAAAGTTAACAATTTGGAGGTTCCAAAGAGCATGAAAGGTATAATGTCTACAAATCCTTTCTCAGTGCTCTCTGTTACTGCTATAGAAAATTTATCTGATAATATAGGAGTAGATATTCCTTTTGACATGTCTTCTAGTTCTAGTTCTGTTTTACATAGCTCCCCATTGCGGCCTAGTCCTTCTTCTGAAGAGGATGTGGAAGAAGGGTGGATAGAAGTTCTAAATAAGTCGCGGGGCAAGCACCCCAGGAAGAAGAAAATATGATTAGTCTTTTCTGGAATAGTAGGAGTATTAGTGCTCCTGGTAGACAAAAATATATTACTGAGAATATCTCTCCTCTTAAGGTAGATTCGATTGGTTTCCAGGAAACTAAGAAAGATAGTTTTAGCAATTCTTTCTTGAAGAATCTCCTTGGAAATAGAAACTTTGCCTGTAATTTTCTCCCTTCTCAGGGAACTACAGGTGGTATTTTAGTTGGTGTTAACTTAGATATTTTTTATGTTATCTCCTGAGATATTAGATCCTTCTCTGTTAGTGTCATTATTAAGAATAAAGTTACTGCTTTTACTTGTAGAATCACTACTGTTTATGGGTCAGCATATGAAGAGACAAAGTAGGACTTTATCTTTGAGCTACATGATATTTTTGTGGGTTGGGATGGTCTTGCTATGATAGGAAGTGATTTTAATCTTGTTAGATCCCCTGATGACAAATCTTCTAGGAATGTAGACTATAAGTGGGTTGATAAGTTTAATGTTTGGGTTGATATCTAAGCCGTTATGGAGATTGGTTTATCTTGTAGATCATACACATGGGGGAATAACCAGGTTGATCTTATTATGTGTAAGCTAGATAGGATTTTCTGTACTACTGGTTTGATACTCAATTTCCTTTAGCTAGTGCTAGAGCTTTAACTAGAATTGGGAGTGATCACACTCCAATTGTCTGGGACTCAGGAAAAAAAATCTGCTGAAGCCTGCTAGGTTTAAATTTGAGAAATGGTGGCTTAGCAGGCCTGATTTTAGAGACATTGATATTAAAGCTTGGTCCCTAAAAGTAAATAATGATGATCCAGTAGAGGTTTGGCAATGTAAAGTTAGATTTTTTAGGAAATTGGCTAAGGGATTGAATACTAATATTGAGACTGCTGTTAGGAAAAATAGGAGAGAACTTATGGAGGAATATGATGTTTTGGACATTAAATCTAAAACTCAACCTTTGTCTGATGAGGAGAGAGGTAGACTAGATTTTGTCTATGCTGAGCTTCATAATTATTGGATTTTAGAGGAAACTAAGGCTAGACAAAGGTCTAGAGATAGGAATGTGCTGGAAGGGGATAGAAATACTGCTTACTTTCATGCAGTTGCCAACCAGCATAGGAGGAAAAAATTAATCAATGTATTAGATGGCCCTGATAGACCTGTCACAGATATTAAGGATATGCTTAAAGTGGCAATTGATTATTATAAAGACCTTTTTGCTTGGGAACCTAGGACTAATATTTAGTTGAAACAAATCTCTGAGGAGCAAAAAGTGAGTGATTCCGAGAATTTGGGTTTGGGAGCGGTTTTTACTGAGGAAGAAATTAGAATAGCTGTTTTTACTTCTTATGCTGACGGGCCCCCTGTTCCTGATGGCCTTTATTTTATGTTTTATCAATCCTTTTGGGATATCATTTAAAGAGGATCTTATTGCTATGTTTCAAGCTTAGCATGAAGATCATCTGAGCATTTTAAGACTTAACTTTGCCATGATAACTTTGATCCCTAAGGAAAATGATGCTAGAGTCATGATGAAGTTTAGACCAATTAGACTTTTTAACTGTTCTTTTAAGATTTTTACTAAAGTCTTGACTGACAGACTTGCTGCTATTATTGGGAGGCTAATCTCCCTTAACCAATCTGCCTTCATTAGAGGTAGATTCATTCTTGAAAGTGTAGTCACTGCTCATGAGGTTATTTATGAGGTGCATAGAAACAAAGATAAAGGTTTAGTCCTTAAAATAGATTATGAAAAAGCATATGATAGAGGCAATTTAGATTTTCTGTTTGAGGTCCTAGAAATTAGAGGTTTCTGTCCAATGTTTATTAGATTTATTAAGCAGATTACTTTAGGAGGCTCCATAGGAGTTAGAATCAATGATTTTGAGGGTGATTTTTTCTTGTCTGGTAAAGGTCTCAGACTGGGAGATCCTATTGCCCCCCTTCTTTTTACCCTTATGATTAATGTGTTTTCTAGAATGTTAATTAAGGGCTCTGCTTGTGGAGCCATTAGGGGGTTGTGTCCTAATTTCATACCAGGAGGGATTGTTTGTCTGCAATATGCAGATGACACACTCCTTTTCTTAGAACCTAATGAGTCAGTAGCTATTAATTTGAAGTGGATTCTTACCTATTTTGAACAGATTTCTGAATGCGCATTAACTATCACAAAAGTGAGCTTATTCCCATTAATAGAAACTAAGACCTTTTTAGACATTTTTGAATGTATCATGGGCAGTTTTCCTGTCAAATATTTGGGAATCCCTTTACATTTTGACAAACTTAAGAGAGAGGATTTGCAACCTCTGATAGAAAACCTATTGCATAGGATTACATGTTGGAGGTGTAAACTCCTTTCTTATGCTGCAAAAGGAGTTTTAATTTAGGCATGTTTATCTAGTATTCCTATATACCTTTTATGCTTTTTGAAATTTCCCAAGTGGGATCTGAAGCTTTTAGATTCCCATCTAGCTAACTTCTAGAATGATGAAGAAGGTAACCATAAGTTGCACTTAGCTAATTGACCTTGAGTTTGCATGAAGAAAGATTTGGGGGGTTTAGGTTTTCCAAACCTCCATGATCTAAACTTATGTCTCCTTGGTTCCTGGGTGAAAAGATACATCCAGGGAGAGGGAACTTTATGAAAAAAAGTGATAGATGCTAAATATAAAACTAAATCTCCAAATATTTTTTGTTGTCATGATGTTCATCCCTCAACCTTTTGGAAAGGGATCACGTGGGCCTCTAAGGCAGTTGAGATAGGATATAAGTGGCATGTAGGAAATGGCAAATCAATTAGATTCCTGGAAGATATTTGGTTTGGCAATTCTACTTTAGCTACTCAATTCTGGGAAATCTATTTGATTTCTAATCAACAGACTAAAATAATAGCTGAGTTGCGGGATGGAACACAACTTAAAAGTGATTTTAGAAGAACCTTCAATGAAAATTTGATGATGCAATGGCACGAGCTCTTAGGGATTGTTCAATCTATAGAGTTTTCTAATGAAGATGACAAATTAATTTGGCAATATGAAACTAAAGGTAGTTACTCCTCTAGCTCTATGTATTCCTTGGTCAACTTTAGAGTCATCACTCATGTTTATCTTCCTGCTGTGTAGAAATTACTTATTCCCCCTAGAG
Organism: Avena longiglumis; assembly: GCA_030063025.1. NCBI lineage: Eukaryota > Viridiplantae > Streptophyta > Magnoliopsida > Poales > Poaceae > Avena > Avena longiglumis. The sequence goes on along the minus strand of CP125979.1, from coordinate 16,193,303 downwards.
TCCAGATTTTCCTTTGGTTGCTTTCTCAAAATAAAATTCTGACTAGGGATAGTCTTAGAGCCAGAGGTATCCCAAAACCCCTGGAATGTAATATCTGTAGGGAGATAGAATCAGTTCATCATTTATTTTTTGAATGCGTAGTTTCGAGTTTATTATAGAAAGATGTCCAGGATATCTTTGGTGTTCTTATAGTAGATTCTGAATCTCTTGCTTCAAAATGGCTTGCAAATAAGAAATATCTACATTTAAATGTTCTTTTTTCTGCTATTCTTTGGAGCATTAAGAATAATAGGAATAGCATTGTCTTTAATAAGACATCTTGGATTAATATGAAGCAGATTTGGCGCATGGTTCTCTCCTTCCTCAAGCTATGGCAGAGGCCGTTCAAGGACCTGGAGGGAGGGAAAATCGTCCTCTTCATGGAAAAGATGATCAACAGTCTGAAAAATCCTCTAGCGCTCCCGGCGAGTTGATCTGCACTGGCTTCGAGTAGATCTCCACTTGGAAAACTACTGCATCGTTGTAACACCCTCAGAATCGGACCTATGCAAGTTTGAGCAAAATTCACCAAACTCGCATAGAAACGATTCAAAGGTGCCCACCAAGCACTTTCGTGCGGGTGGAAAACGAAGTAATAACATTACACAACAGTCCTCGATGGGACCCACAGAACAGATATATATAACAGCGACTCAAAGAGTCAAGAATACAGATATAATATACAAGATCCAAATCACCTTGAAAATGATCGAGCGTCCGACTACGGACAAGATGCAAATGGGGCTAAGAGCCCTGAAGAATAACCAATGGCGTCCATAACCCTGAGGCCAAGGAAGGGTAACCACCTAACGACATCGATCTCAAACCTGCTTAACAAAGGGTGCCGACAAAGGGCAAGCGAAGACAAAGAAGGGCGTCGATCGAGGCGATTGCAGCGAGGCTAGAATTCGGTCCTCGCCTACATAGGTATGGTGGTGGCGGCGGCGGCGACATGCACTAAACAACCTATAGAGACTCAATACAATGGCGGTTATCGAGAGGGATAAGAATGACCTATCCGGATCAACCGGAGCTACCACCAAACAAACCCATCTGGCGTTTCCCCTCGAGACCAAGCGAGGAAGTCAACCGAGGAACTCACACGTTGGCGGTTTACTTATTCAGTTATCGTGGCAGCAATTACTAGTCGGTTTAGATAAACATCGATAAGGTAAACAGTGGGCACTTTTAGTTAACCATTCCGTGATAGTGGCAACAATTACTAATCAGGTACAGATAGCATGAGATAAACCCGAAAACCCAGCAGTTGTTGGTACTTTTATTCAGCCATTTCGTTGTAGTTGCAATACTTACTAGTCGGATACATTTATGCGACGACAACCAAACAAGCAATTGTGGCAGTATTATTAGCCATTCCGTTATAGTGAAGCTGATTACTAGTCATTATAAGTCAAATTTATAACGATAAACTTTAGTTATGCTTGTCTATGATCGAGAATCTTGTGCTCCAAGTCGTCCATATCCGCGGACACGGCTTTGAAAGTTTTACCCGGCGGTGCACCAATAGCAACACACTCGATCAACCTCGGAAAAACCAAATCAAAACCCAACGAGGCTTTCACGGTGAACAATCACAGATTCAGAAATATTTCGAGGGCCACCCTTAAGTAGAACCATAGCAGTAAGCAAGCTCGAGGCGGCCTCAAGGTTTTGGGGACGGCTGTGAGCATGGGAACCCCAAGCGGGCTTGTCGACACCGAAATCGTGGTCCGATCCTAAGCGATGCGATGTCGACCTCGCTGTCGTAAATAAAGCGGTAAAACATGGCATAAGTACAAGATCGTAAATAAAACCTCAAACTAGTTTGTGGCCCCAAGAAATAAGAATGAATCAAGCTCTGGCTCAGGGGGGTCCCATATACCTCCCGGATGTGGATAGCGCGCAAAATCAAGGAACAGGTATCAAGTACTCGGGGTCTTACGGGACACAAGTGGGCATTCGGAAACCAAATATTATCTATCACCCACCGATGCCTCTGCTTATTCAATTTTAGTTGTTAAACAGAAAGTAAGGTGACGATAAGTAAAACTAGAATCATCTCCAACATCAACATGCGGCAATACATCAGCAACTGTGGCATATGACGACACACGTCGGCACTTGAGCAAGCAACTACGACGCGCAAGTCCAACTATCTACCAAACAACAGGTAATAGGGTGTGTCCAAGGCAATATAGGGCTGCAAGGAATATCACAGGTACGAAAACTAGAGCATCGCAACACAGATAGCAATAGATCAACAGGAGGGAAGTAAATACTACAAAAGTAAGATAGGTAGAAAGAGGGAGGTGCTCGCCTGAAAACATGGTCGAAGGGTTCATCCGAAGATCGGGGCGAAGCTCACATCAACTCAACGGCCTTATCCGCGAAGAAGCAACACACTAGAAGAAACACCGGATCGATATTTAATAAAGCGGCGGAAGATCGGCATGATGCATGTATGAGGAATGACATGGCAAGTCGCGATGCAATTAGGTCATATTAAGCGGAACCGGGGTCCGGCAATTAATTAGGTGGTGCAGGTTATTTAGAAGACCATAATTTAAATGTTGTTATAACAAGGCAAGATAAGATACCGGTTCGCTACACAAGTTTAAATGAGGCCAATATGAGACTAGATTTGCCCGCATATGGGCCCCATATTTAATTATTCGGTGAATCGGCATAAGGCCCCCAAACCACATGAAGGTATGCATGCATGACCAATTAAATATGCAACAATTGTTATTATGTTGTAAAATAGGGTTCGAGGAAAAGGGTCACACATTTAGGGTTCGGCAGATCTTGGGGTCCGGGGTTCGGGGTCGGTCTCGGGGTCCAGGGTTCGACGGTCGTTCTCGACAGGATCGTTCTCGGTTAGCGGGGGTGGGTCTTGGCGTTCCGGGAAGCCGGACTTGGCTTGGTGTCGGGGCGCGTCGAATTATTCCGGGTCGGAGCCGTTCTTATCGTCGCGTAGGTCTTGTCGGATCCAATCGGTCTTGCCGTTCGAGGTCTTATCGGTCCGCGCCATCGAGGCGTCTTGGCCGGGGAGAACTTGGCGTATCGGTTTTCTCGGCGTCCTCGGTTCCGTTTGTAGATCTCGGCGGCCTCGAGGGGTACTTGTCGTATCGGTGGCGGTCTTGGCGTTCCGGGAAGAAGGTTTTGTTGGTCCGCCGCGTAGATCTTGGGGAAGTTCGGTTCAGCGGTTGGTCGACAAGCTGGACTCCGGGAACGGTTCTTAGCGAACTTGGCGTCTGGGTCAGCGGGGTTCAGCGCGGGATCGGTCTTGAGTTTTGCACGGAAGATCTTGTCGAGCCCTCGGGTTCGTGCGTCCACGAGGCGGCTCGGCGGCAAACCACGGCGTCGGCCAGCGGGCGGAGCGGCGTCGGCCCAGGTGGGGCCCGCCCTGCAGTGGGTCCCAAGCGCACTATAGGCAGGCGGTGGCGCTGGAGGAGGGCAGCGGCGTGGGGCGGTTGACGAAGGCAGACAGCCGTGGCCGGAGGTGGTGGGTCAGGGCAGCCGGGCAGCTCGAGGAGGTGGCGGAGGCCGGGGTCGAGATGGCAGCGCTGCGGAGGAGCGCGTGGGCGGGGTCTCTGGGCGGGCGGCAGGCAGCGGCCAGGCGGGCGAGGCAGCGGCCAGACGGAGGCGCGGCGAGGACGAACGGAGGAGGCGGAGGCGGCGAGGACGAACGGAGGAGGCGGGGGGAGACGCTGGCAGCGTCGGGGAGGGAGGCACGGTGTGGGAGGCGCCTTGAGCGCAGCGTCGGAGGAGCTGGCGCTCGGCGAGGCAGAGCCAGTGAGGCGGCGGGAGTAGGTGGCGAAGGGCAGGCGGCTGCGAGAGAGAGGAGGCCTTGGCGGGCGTGTTGGCGAAGGAGGATGGCGAGAGGAAGAGGAAGGTTGCGTGGGGGAGGCAGACGCGGGGTGGTGGGACCGGGGTAGCAGCGACAGGAGGGAGGGGCGGTTCCAGACGGCCAGGTGGGGCAGGCAGGCGAGAGGAAGTCTGGGGCAGTGGCGGGTTGGGTGAGTGGGGAGAGGGTTGGGAGAGAGAGAGAGAGAGGGGCTGGTCTAGGTGGCAACTTATGGTTGGCTAGGGGGAGAGAAAAGGGTGAGGTGGAGAGAGCCCATTGGCTGGGGTGATGTGGAGGGATAGGGTGGGTAGAATAACTGGTAGCTTTAGGATTTTAGGAAGGGCGGTTGGTGGACCGTTTGTTTTAAACTGGGGGTGGTCGTTCGGGTCGGGACGGCCCGTTCGACTGCCCCCGCTAAAAATAATATTAATTTTATTTGTTTTAAACGGGCCGTTGGCAAACCGATACCAACAAAACAAAAATAATCCGGAGGCCCGGGGTTGGCGTTTGAATGAAGATGTGGCGTTTGGAAAAACAAAACTGGCTTTGCGAAGATAGTTTTTGGCAAACAATGCATGATGATGACGATGCAATGCACAAATTCAACGCGATTTTCTAGTAGTGGTTTTGCGGGATGCCACAATTCGACACCACTAACAATGGATCTCGCCCTCGAGATCCGCCTCATGCTACCGGAAGGAAGGTCGGCGATCTGCGTCTTCTCCCTTCGGGTAGATCCTCGCGACACCACTAACAAGAGTTTCTTCTTCATCTGGAAAACGGCGACACCACCAACAAAGGGTCGTTGCTCCTGATCGTCGAGAGAACACTCCGGAAACAAAAAGGTCGAAGGTAGAGGTATCAACAAATAAAGCCACCCTAACTTCCGTGGGAGTAAAATTGCTGGATCACGATTGACGTACAAAGCGAATGATAAGAGCGTGGTAGGGTAGCTAATCCATCCCGCACTCAAACCATTTCTCTGCACGCGAATAGATGGATTTTGCAACCAACTCTCAGGATTAGACTGAAGATCTCGACAAGCGAGGTTCAGGAACAAAGGAATGTTGCCAGCAGAAATCGTATGAAAGACACAACGATTAGGTTTCGCGATGGTTCCATTGGCAAGAACAACACATGCTCAAGGTCGACTCCAACTTCACCAAAGCTCGTCCTTCTCAGATGTTTTTCCACGACACTGATATCCGGCAAGGAACACATATGGATAAAGATCTCAAGAACAAAAGATCGGATGAAGGGTACAATGTGAGCGATTTGCATTGATGATCGAAGCACCTCGTTACAACAAGGGAGAAAGCGAAGCCACGAAGGTGCACGGAACCTAACCACGAAATTCTGGACTCAAGAGAGAGAGAGCAGATTCAAAACACGTCGAGGTAAGAGGAGAATAGCGGAGGGTAAATCGTCAGACCTAGTCGAACTATCAACCGATTTTCAAAAATAGTTTGACACTTCTACTTCGGCCGTTAGCTAGGTTATCCTACAGGCTGGACTTGTGGGGTATCGCAACTGCTGGGCTCTGATACCACTCTGTAACACCCTCAGAATCGGACCTATGCAAGTTTGAGCAAAATTCACCAAACCCGCATAGAAACGATTCAAAGGTGCCCACCAAGCACTTTCGTGCGGGTGGAAAACGAAGTAATAACATTACACAACAGTCCTCGATGGGACCCACAGAACAGATATATATAACAGCGACTCAAAGAGTCAAGAATACAGATATAATATACAAGATCCAAATCACCTTGAAAATGATCGAGCGTCCGACTACGGACAAGATGCAAATGGGGCTAAGAGCCCTGAAGAATAACCAATGGCGTCCATAACCCTGCCCAGGCCAAGCCGGAAGGGTAACCCTGCTAACGGCATCGATCTCGAAACCTGCTTAACAAAAGGGGTGCCGACAAAGGGCAAAGCAGAAGACAAAGAAGGAGCGTCGATCGAGGCGATTACGGCGAGGCTAGAATTGGCGGTCCTCGCCTACATAGGTATGGTGGGTGGCGGCGGCGGCATGCACTAAACAACCTATAGAGACTCAATACAATGGCGGTTATCGAGAGGGATAAGAATGACCTATCCGGATCCAACACAGCTACCACCAAACAAACCCATCTGGCGTTTCCCCTCGAGACCAAACGAGGAAGTCAACCGAGGAACTCACCGTTGGCGGTTTACTTATTCGGTTATCGTGGCAGCAATTACTAGTCGTTTAGATAAACATCACGATAAGGTAAGCAGTGGGCACTTTTAGTTAACCATTCCGTGATAGTGGCAACAATTACTAATCGATCGATAGCATGAGATAAACCGAAAACCCAGCAGTTGTTGGTACTTTTATTCAGCCATTTCGTTGTAGTTGCAATACTTACTAGTCGATACATTTGTCATGGCGACAACCAAACAACAATTGTGGCATGATTATTAGCCATTCCGTTATAGTGAAGCTGATTACTAGTCATTATAAGTCAAATTTATAACGATAAACTTTAGTTATGCTTGTCTATGATCGAGATACTGTGCTCCAAGTCGTCCATATCCGCGGACACGGCTTTCAGAAAGTTTTTACCCGGCCGGGGTGCACCAATAGCAACACACGCTCGATCAACCTCAGAAAAACCAAATCAAACCCAACGAGGCTTTCACGACTGAACAATCACAGGATTCAGAAATATTTCAGGGGCCACCCTTAAGTAGAAACCATAGCAGTAAGCAAGCTCGAGACGGCCTCAAGGTTTAAGGGACGGTGTGAACGCATTGGGAACCCCAAGCGGGGCTTGTCGACACCGCGAAATCGTGGTCCGATCCTAACAAAGATGCGGTGTGCCTGCTGTCGTAAATAAAGCGGTAAAACATGGCATAAGTACAAGATCGTAAATAAAACCTCAAACTAGTTTGTGGCCCCAAGAAATAAGAATGAATCAAGCTCTGGCTCAGGGGGGTCCCATATACCTCCCGGATGTGGATAGCGCAAAATCAAGGAAGGTATCAAGTACTCGGGGTCTTACGGGACACAAGTGGGCATTCGAAACCAAATATTATCTATCACCCACGATGCCTCTGCTTATTCAATTTTAGTTGTTAAGCAGAAAGTAAGGTGACGATAAGTAAAACTAGAATCATCTCCAACATCAACATGCGGCAATACATCAGCAAGCTGGCATATGGCGACACGTCGGCACTTGAGCAAGCAACTACGACGCGCAAGTCCAACTATCTACCAAACAACAGGTAATAGGGTGTGTCCAAGGCAATATAGGGCTGCAAGGAATATCACAGGTACGAAAACTAGAGCATCGCAACACAGATAGCAATAGATCAACAGGAGGGAAGTAAATACTACAAAAGTAAGATAGGTAGAAAGAGGGAGGTGCTCGCCTGAAAACATGGTCGAAGGGTTCATCCGAAGATCGGGGCGAAGCTCACATCAACTCAACGGCCTTATCCGCGAAGAAGCAACACACTAGAAGAAACACCGGATGCGATATTTAATAAAACGGCAGAAGATCGGCATGATGCATGTATGAGGAATGACATGGCAAGGTGCGATGCAATTAGGTCATATTAAGCGGAACCGGGGTCCCGACAATTAATTAGGTGGTGCAGGTTATTTAGAAGACCCGCAATTTAAATGTTGTTATAACAAGGCAAGATAAGATACCGGTTCGCTACACAAGTTTAAATGAGGCCAATATGAGACTAGATTTGCCCGCATATGGGCCCCATATTTAATTATTCGGTGAATCGGCATAAGGCCCCCAAACCACATGAAGGTATGCATGCATGACCAATTAAATATGCAACAATTGTTATTATGTTGTAAAATAGGGTTCGAGGAAAAGGGTCACACATTTAGGGTTCGGCAGATCTTGGGGTCCGGGGTTCGGGGTCGGTCTCGGGGTCCAGGGTTCGACGGTCGTTCTCGACAGGATCGTTCTCGGTTAGCGGTGGGTCTTGGCGTTAGGAAGCGGACTTGGCTTGTCGGTAGCGTCAATTATTCCGGTGTCGAGCCGTTCTTATCGTCGCGTAGGTCTTGTCGGATCCACGGGTCGGTCTTGCCGTTGCGAGGTCTTGTCGGGTCCACGCCGAGGCGGTCTTGGCCGGGGAGAACTTGGCGTGTCGGTTTTCGGCGTCCTCGGTTCCGTTGTAGATCTCGGCGGCCTCGAGGATACTTGTCGTGTCGGTGGCGGTCTTGGCGTTCGGGAAGAAGGTTATGTTGGTCCGCCGCGTAGATCTTGGGGAAGTTCGGGTTCCGCGGGTTCGGGGTCGACAACTGGACTCCGGGAACGGTTCTTGGCGAACTTGGCGTGCCGGGGTCCAGCGGGGTTCAGCGCAGGATCGGTCTTGAGTTTTACGGAAGATCTTGTCGAGGCCCTCGGGTTCGTGCGTCCACGAGGCGGGCTCGGCGGCAGGCCACGGCGTCAGCGGCCGCGGAGCGGGCGTCGCTGGGAAGGTGGGGCCCGCCCTGCAGGGTGGGTCCCAAGGCAGACCATAGGCGCGGGGCAGCTGGCGGAGGAGGCCGCGCGGCGTGGGGCGGTTGACGAAGGGCAGGCAGCGGCGTGTGGCGGAGGTGGTGGGGTCAGCCGGGCAGCCGGGCGGCTCGGGAGGTGGCGAGCGGCCGAGGATGGCCTTGCGTCGCAGCGGGAAAAGCGGCGTGGAGGCGGGGTCTATGGGCTCGAGGCGGGCGGCGAGCGGGCTTGGCGGCGGAAGGCGGCAGGCGGGCGGGCGGGCGGAGGCGGCCGCGGCGAGGCAACGGAGGGAGGCGGAGAGGCGGCGAGGACGAACGGAGGGAGGCGGGGGTCGGAGACGCGCGTCGGGGAGGGGAGGAGCACCGGTGGCGGGTGGCGCGGAGGCGCGGTTGGGCGCAGGCGTCGGAGCTGGCAGCTCGGCGGAGACGGTGAGGCGGCGGAAGTAAATGCGAGGCAATGGCGGCTGGCGGGAGAGAGGAGGCCTTGGCGGGCGTGTTGGGCGAGGAGGATGGCGAGCGAGAAGAGGAAGGTTGCGTGGGGGAGGCAGACGCGGGGTGGTGGGACCGGGGTAGCAGCGACAGGTGGGAGGGGCGGTTCCAGACGGCCAGGTGGGGCAGGGCGCGGGCAGAGGGGGAAGTGCGGGGCCAGGCTGGCGGGTTGGGTGAGTGGGACTGAGAGGGTTGGGAGGAGAGAGAGAAAAGAGAGGGGGGGGGCTGGTCTAGGTGGCAACTTATGGTTGGCTAGGGGGAGAGAAAAGGGTGAGGTGGAGAGAGCCCATTGGCTGGGGTGATGTGGAGGGATAGGGTGGGTAGAATAACTGGTAGCTTTAGGATTTTAGGAAGGGCGGTTGGTAGACCGTTTGTTTTAAACTGGGGGTGGTCGTTCGGGTCGGGACGGCCCGTTCGACTGCCCCCGCTAAAAATAATATTAATTTTATTTGTTTTAAACGGGCCGTTGGCAAACCGATACCAACAAAACAAAAATAATCCGAAGGCCCGGGGTTGGCGTTTGAATGAAGATGTGGCGTTTGGAAAAACAAAACTGGCTTTGCGAAGATAGTTTTTGGCAAACAATGCATGATGATGACGATGCAATGCACAAATTCAACGCGATTTTCTAGTAGTGGTTTTGCGGGATGCCACAATCGTCAAGCTATGGAGGGTGTGCATCGCTGGAATACCTCCAGACTCATCCCGTTGAGGAGGACAACATCCATGTGGTGTACTAGCCTAGTCTCTCTTGTCTTTCCAAATTTGTTAAGTCTGTTTTGATCCCTGGAGTTGTAGCTGTTAACTGCAGTTTAAGCTGCTTTTAGACTTTCTAGTCAGGTTTCTGAGCGCTAGGCTCCTTTTTTGCTGTCCTGCTTTTGTTGATACTTGGAACTGGTTGGTTTCATTCTCGCTAATGGAACAGGGGACAGAGTCCCTTTTGATCTAAAAAAAATTTACCAAGTGTAGGACATAAGACTCGAAATGTCCCAAACAGCCGCATGAGAAACAAAAGCGAGGGATTTGTTCATAATGGAATTCATACCGGTCTGTATTCTTTCTAGCAGCCGAGTCAATTAATATCCCTCTCCTTAAAGGCTTAGCAACATCAATAGTTACTCTCGCCCTCAGATAACCACCAACCGGATCAAACACGAAGTGAGTAGCATGCTTATCAATATGCTTTGTGATCGCCTTGCCCCAAGTTAGATTTCTCAGATTGAATGGTAGGTTTAGAACCCTGACCCAAATCTGTAGCTTGTCAAACTTGAGCTCCAATTGTTGCATATGCTCGACGAACTCATCAAGAATCACCGCGTTTTTGCTGACATGCCACGATGGTTCGTCCTGGACGCGATCACGATCTCTCTGAGATTCGAACTCCTCGACGGACAATGTTCTCGCCCACTGAGTGAAAAACTAGACCTCTCGGATTACCCCAAGATGTATTTTTTTTACACTGTAATCCGCTCTTTATTAATAAGATAGAAATAAGTTACAAGGTACAAACAAGACGACCTTACCTAACTATAAAGATAGGATAAACCTATGTAAAATATCAGCGCCTGTCCTCCTCAACGGGCGCTCCACGACCTGCAAAACTAAACCCTAACTACATAGCGAAAAGACCAGATCCTCCTCTCTCCCTCCCTCCGCCGAAGCAGCAGGTAAAGGGAGAAGGGACCAACAAAAACACCGGTGAAGATCGGGCGGTAGAAATGTCGACTCCCTGGACAAGACGTATGACTATAAGACAAAATGACCGAAATTGATTTGTACACTACTCGTATACTACTACGATCAGTCTCCAAGTCGGACTCGGATGGACTACTTATATTTGCAGGGCCTACATGCACTGTACGTCGTGGGTAATCTCTAGTTATATCGCAGATAAACACCAAAACAGAAGTATAGATTCCGTAACAGGTCCGATTCTTCTGGTATACAGCTCTGTGAATTGGCGGATTAATCTGCGTTACTGCAACTGCTGCTAGGGCTCTGCTCGCTTCGATGGGGTTGAGACCGAGACGTCGCCGCCGTACCTCCAAGGCCCAGCAGCCAGGCGGAGTGGACCACATCAGCGCCCTCCCCGACGACCTCCTCCTCCTCATCCTCGCCGGCCTCGGCTGCACCGCCGCCGCCGCGCGCACCTGCGGCCTCTCCCGCCGGTGGCGCGGCCTCTGGGCCCGCCTCGGCGACATCTCCCTCCGCGACGTCCCCTTCGAATCGCTCGCTGCCGTGCTCAGCTGCGTCGCACGCCCGCCGCCTCCCGTCATCTCCCTCCTCGAGATCCGGGTGCCCAAGCAGAACCGGCGCGTGCCCAGGGAGCACTGGCCCGTCCGCGAGGACGTCGCCTCGCTGGTGCGCGCCGCCGCGCGGCTCGCGCCGGAGAGGCTCGTCCTCGCGCTCCCTCCGGGCGGCTCGAACCCGAACCCCGCGGACCTCCACCTCCCGTGCCTCTGCCGCGCCGCCTCGATCGTGCTGGAGTCGCTCCCCTTCGTCATTCGCGCGCCGGTCGCCGCGGGTGACGAGTTCCCCGCGCTACACACGCTGCGCCTCCTGGACTGCATCGTCGTCGACAAGGACCTCGACGCCTTGCTCTCCCGCTGCCCGCGCCTGCGCGTGCTCGAGCTCAGGCACAAGAGAACCGCGTGGCGCGGCGCCCACAGGCAGAGGACGGTCCGCTCGGCGACGCTGCAGGAGCTCGTCGTCGACTCCGAGACAGGATGGCTCAGCCGTATCCGCATCGTTGCTCCGGCGCTTAAGCAATTGACCATGTCGTTCTGGGCCTACAAGGCGGCGAGCATCTCCATCTCGACACCAATACTGGAGAAGGTCTCGTGGCAGTGCTCCTACCACAAAACAGCTACAATTAGGTTTGGTCTTTGGAGCCTCGAAATGCTCAGGCTAGAGACGGCACAACAGATGCCTGGACACCTCCCTTCGCTGCAGATTTATGCCACCAATGTATGTCATTATTTCTCCTGCCCTCAAAATTTAACGACACTAAAGTTTTATGGAAGACACATAATCCCTTCGTCCTAAAATAAATACCTCAGATTTATTAAAATTTAGACGAATCTAGACACTATTTAGTATATAAATTCATCTAAATTTTAGAAAACTTGAGACATTTATTTTAGGACGAAGAAAGTATGACATATATATCCTACAAAATTTCTTTTTCAGACCCCTCATACTTTTCCCAATGAAGAAGCCAACCTCTCAAAGGAGATAGAGAAACACACGGTTCTTGAATTCTCCGATTTGGAGCTGCATCTCTTGACAATGGGGCATGTTTTTGGAGCACTCGTGGTGCATCTTCTTCAGATGAAGCGGATTCGTTCAGTTCTACGGAGGCTTAAGATCGTCCTACAGAGTTCACCGGTAATTTCCCATCCTGCTCATATATATCTCAATAATACAATTTTCTACTAATCCAAGTTTTTTTTTTGGTTTTAGGAGAAACAACCATGCCCTGCAAACTGTCCATGTGAGCCTACAGACTGGACGACCCAAATTATCTCATTGACGGCCCTTGAAGAAGTAGGAATATATGGCTTTGAAGGCGAGGATCATGAGTATGATCTGTTGAAACTGATACTCAGCTGCGCACCAATGCTTAGAAGAATGACCGTGGAACTGTCGCATGAATTATCATCAAGCAACGACGACACTCGCACCAAAATATGCGACCTCGCCGCGCATTCTTCCATCGAATGCCTTGTCTATTTTGGGTAAGTATTTTTCTTGCATATGCATGGCTAGCATAGCTCGTGGGTCTCTCCTAGTTGCAGCAAGATTATACTAATGTTAAACTGTCAATTATTTGAATTTCATTGCCCTACTGGTTTAGCGCATATCGAAAGTTTTGACATTTATAGTTTCTCATGTAACTAGATGCTATGTTTAGTTGTCTTGTTTGAATTTCATTGGCCTTGCGGATCAGCGCCAATTATTTTGTTCCGGCTACATTCCCTTGAAGAAGTACTTGGCTGTGTTTATTCTCACCAGAACTGGTTTTGATTTTCCTCCTCCGCAGGATTGATGCACCATAGCTGAAATTCCCTGGCGACATGATTTCCATCTTCGACGAAGACATTGACGACAGATTGCATTTCCCCTGAAGAACTTCAACCGGTAAAGGAGGTGCACATATGGGCTGAAAGCGTTGCACTCTTAGCAAGATTCATTTTCAAAGTTACTGTGTTCAAGCTTGCACACTGTAGGCTCCAAGTGATTAATTGTGAAAAGTAACTACCACAAACAAGTTTATTTGTAAGTACTTACTCGGTTTGAAAATATTAAATGTTTTAGGTTACCGAAGCTAATGTATTTAGACATCTCTTAGTATATAGATTCATTTGAACCTACACACTAAAAGATGTCTATATACATTTACTTCATAAACCTAAAACATCTTATATTTCTAAATGGAGGGAGTAGATTGAGAAGCAAAGGGTGGACACTCCATAACTCTTGATTCCCCTTACACAGTTGCACTTCAGAGTAGTATTTGGAAGGATAGCATTAGTCAAGACATGCATTGTACGGCATAATCTCTAGTTAATCCGAACTCTTTGAAATAGGCATGCACCCAACTATATTAATATAGCAACCACGATTAAAACCACTGTTGGGCCAGACAGCACAACGCCCAAAGAAAATAATAAAGAAAAAGAAGAAAAAACAAAGCCGACAACGGTGGCTCTACGAAACGAGGATAACCCGCAACCGTTTCCGAAGAATTCCCACCACCCTGAAGCGTCGCGTACCAAGTAGCACCTGCTAGAAGGAAACCAGCGATAACGACGTTGTTGCCCGGACTGGTCCTAGGGTTTCCCCCCGATACTCTACAAGAGGTGGGGAATAGATACACCCGACGCCCTTCAGGAAGGATGGCGACACTCACAAGCGTCGTCATGTCGGTGTCAAGACGACAAGGATTTCTCTCGACCCTCAAAAAACCACACTCCCGGACGCATCGAATTGCCCCACCAAGATCAACGCCCACCAGCATACGCCGAAGGTTTTGCCGTCACCACCATCATCTCGCCATGACCCACGATGTGAGGCTGGTACAACCGAGAAGAGTAGACCTCGGATGGGGTCGGTGGTACAGTAACACATAGGAGGGAACAACCTCCACCGCTAGGGCGCAATAGCCAACCGGATATAGCAACATGGGAAAACCAGACCCTCTCTGGCCTGGCCGAGCCCACGCGGACTCATGAAGCCCCGTTGCCACACTGCAACAAGGGTTTCAATATCGCTGCCAACCCTAGCACTAGGCCACTAGTAGAAAACGGGACTTTCATCCAGGTCATTAGTCCTGGCTGTAGTTGGGGCCGAGACTAATGGTCCAGACCCAACGGCCCAGAGCCGCCCACTGCGTACGGCACCATTAGTCCCAGGCCAATTGGGACCATGGGTCCCAGTTTGAAATACAAACCGGGAATAATGGGTATGGGGGCGTGCTGCGGGCACCCCCATTAGTCCCTGTTTGTATCTCAAACCGGGACAAATGGGATGACCCTATATATATGGCATGGCCCCTCCACGCACTCCTGTTTTTTCCTGGTGGGAGGTGGTATAGGTTTGTGCTAGTGTTTTTCTTCATATGCACTAGAGGTGTTCGTTGAAATGCCTGTTAGAGCGATGCGACTTGAGTTCACACAAGACAAACATGATATGAGGTGCCTAAGTCAAACTTAAGTTTTCTCATCTTTGTTTCCAAGTGTCCAAAAAGGTTATCAACTATTTTCTCATTTAGACCGCGTGGTACTAATTTTAGCATCATGATTGCATTTGATATATAGTTGTATAATGCAGAAGATCCATCCATGGATGTACGGTGACCGACGCTTTGCCGCTTTCAGAGAAGGCGTGCGTTCTTTTTGTCTTGTGGCCGAGGCGAACAAGCGGCGGGATGGTTTTATGTGTTGCCTATGTGTTGAATGTAGGAATGAGAAGGCTCACACTTTCGCAAGAGTCATTCAGAGCCTCCTGCTTCGGTTCGGTTTCATGTTTGGCTATAATGTTTGGACCAAGCATAGAGAAAGAGGGGTTATAATGGAAGATGGCGATGAAGAAGAGAACGATGATGAAAACTATCGATCTATGTTCCCTGAATACGCTGATACCGTAATGGAAGACAATGAAGAAGAAGGAGGTGAAGAACGGGAACCAGATGAGCCCGCTGATGATCTTGGTCGGGTCATTTCTGATGCAAAGCGAGTCTGCGACACAGAAAAGGAGAGGGTGCAGTTAGAGCGGATGTTATAGGACCACAACAAATTGTTGTACCCAACTTGCGAAGATGGCCAGAAGAAGTTGGGTAGCACACTGGAATTGCTGAAGTCGAAGGTAGAGATTAGTGTGACTGACTCGGGATTCGAAAAGTTGCTGGTAATAATGAAGAAGTTGCTTCCAAGAAATAACGAATTGCTTGCTAGTACGTACGAAGCAAAGAAACTCGCCTGCCCTCTAGGATTAGATGTACAGAAGATACATGTGTGCCCTAATAAATGCATCCTCTACCACGGTGAGAAGTACGAGAATATGGATAAATGCCCGGTATGCACTGCATTGCGGTATAAGATCAGAAAAGATGCATGACCCTGGTGATGTTGATGGCGAGCCACCAAGGAAGAGGGTTCCTGCCAAGGTGATGTGGTATGCTCCTATAATTGCACGGTTGAAACGTTTGTTCAGAAACAAAGAGCATGACAAGTTGATACGGTGGAACATGGAAGACCGTAAGAAAGACGGGATGTTGAGGCACCCCGCTGATGGTCGGCAGTGGAGAAAAATCGAGAGAGACTTTCTGGACTTTACTGGTGACATAAGGAACTTATGGTTTGGTCTAAGTACCGATGGCGTGAATCCTTTTTGGGAGCAGACCTGGACCATGACTCTATGTATCTATAACCTTCCTACTTGGTTGTGCATGAAGCGGAAGTTCATTATGATGCTAGTGCTTATCCAAGGCCTGAAGCAACCTGACAATGACATTGATATGTAACTAAGGCCATTAGTTGATAAACTTTTATAGTTGTGAGCCAAACCAGGTGTACGTGTGTGGGATGAGCATAAAAAGATCCATTTGACCTACGAGGGTTGCTATTCGTAACCATCAATGATTGGCCTGCTCTTAGTAACATTTTAGGACAGACGAACAAGGTATACAATGCATGCACACACTATTTAGATCACACTTAAAGTATATATCTGAATAAATGTAGAAATAATGTGTACCTGCACAATCGTCGTTTTATTCCGCCCAGGCATCCCTTAAGGAAAAAAGGCAAGCATTTCAATAGCAAGGCAGAAACCTGGACGAAGCCTGTCCCCCATGTTGGTGCTGATATATTTGGTATGGTCAAGGATTTAAATGTAATATTTGGAAAGGGTCCTCGAGGATAACCTGTTCCGAAAGACGCCCATGGACATGCACTCATGTGGAAGAAGAAATCTATATTTTTGGAGCTACCCTATTGTAAGTCCATGAGGTCCGCTCTGCAATCGACGTGGTGCACTTGACAAAGAATGTTTGCGTGAATATTCTAGGCTTCCTGGTCTTGTATGGGAAGTCAAAAGATACACCGGAAGCATAGGAGGACCAGCAACCTCATAAAGGAAGAGACAACATGCATCTAGAGCAGTTTTAAGGGCCTACCAGCTACGCTATTGCCAAGGAAGAGAAGGAAATCTTTTTTCAAGTCCTTTTCAGTATCAAGGTCCCATATGGCTTCTCGTCGAATATAAAGGGAATAGTAAATATGAAAGAGAAAAAATCCAAAATCTAAAGTCTCATGACTGCCACGTGCTTATGACACAATTGCTTTCAGTTGCATTGAGGGGAATTCTACCGGAAAATGTTCGACTGGCCATTGTGAAGGTATGTGCATTCCTCAATGCAATTTCTTAGAAGGTAATCGATCCAGAAAGTCTATTAGGGTTACAGATTGATGTGGTCCAATGTTTGGTCAACTTCGAGTTGTTGTTCCCTCCATCCGTCTTCAATATTATGATGCCCCTCCTAGTTCACCTAGTCGAAGAGATTAGAATTCTCGGCCCTGTCTTTCTACACAATATGTTCCCCTTCGAGAGGTTAATGGGAGTCTTAAAGAAATATATTCGTAACCATGCTAGGCCATAAGGATGAAGGGAACAACAACAAGCGGTGACCGATTTCGTTGTTGTTCACCGGGGGAGGGTCGTCACCCTCGTACCTAGCGACCTCCTTTTCCTGTTGGTTAGCGAAGAAGACTTTCCAGGTGTCGTAGTTGTTAGGATCCCAATGGGGATCCATCCATTGATCCAGCGTGAGCTCGTGGTAGAAGCAGTTCGTGATGGCCACTTGGCGGGTGAAACCTTGAGGCACAGGAGGGTCAGGAACCCCTCCAGCGCTCAGCATCCAACTAGCGGGCAACCGGTAGCACGACGAGCATGGGTAGCTGGAGGCGCACAGCGCATCGGTCTCCATGGGTCAGAATGGCCCAGTATGCGCTGTCCATTATTTTGTGAGAGGAAGGTGTGGATGTGTGGATAGCCATGGCGTGGTCGGCCTATATATAGAGGAAAAGGGCTGGAAAATATGGCGGACAGCGGTGGAAATGGTGGTGAAATGGTGGTAAATATCTGTAGTCCCAGTTAGTGAATACAACCATGACTAAATGCTAGAATTGTATTATTTTTTGTTTTTTAGGTCTAGAGGACATGTTAGAATGGCAAAACGGTTAATAGTTTGACAACTTAGATTAATTATTTAAAAAAACAGAAAATGGATTTGTATTACTTATTCAAATTCAAGCACTTTTTATGTTGAAAAGTTTAGTGAGATTTAAAAATATGCAAAAAGATATTAGTTAATGCATTTTATAATTAAAAATAGCAAAACGGTTAATAGTTTGACAATTTAAAATAATTCTTTTGTAAAACAGACAATGGTTTTGGATTACTTATTAATTCAAGCAATTTTTATGTGGAAAGTTTTTTCAAATTCATAAGTATTAAAAAAATAATTTATTTAAGTGTTTTGAAAAACCAGCCAGACTTGAAAAAATGTCCTAGACAAAAAACTCACCACCAATCTGTAGCATAAAATTTTGGCCCAATAGTCGCGCTGTGTCACCAGGGGACTAATGTCCCATTTGCACGTGCATACTGCAAAGCGCCCCCTTTAGTCCCGATGCATGGCACCATCCGGGACTAGCGACACCCTTTAGTCTCTGTTGGTGCCACGACCGGGCTAAAGGCGGGAGTATCTCATGAGGCCACCCCTCGGTTCGATGCGGCCAAGATCTTGTCATGGGATGCTTCGTTGGAAACCCCAAGAGCAAGGTGTGATTAGCACACCAGCAAGTTTTCCCTCAGTAAGAAACCGAGGTTATCGAACCAGTAGGAGGAAGGAAACATCTCAAAGGTGTTTCAAGCAACGTGGAAACCTGCACAACACAATCTCAAGACTTTGCCCCAACGAATCAGTGAGGTTGTCAAGCTCACTAGTTTGTTGTAACAAAGGATTAAAAATATGGTGTGGAAGGTGATGGTTTGCAGCAAGTAAACAAGTAACAGTGGAAGATGTATCAATGGTAAAGATTGGACCGGGGTCCATAGTTCACTAGAGGTGCTCTCCTTAGATAAACAACATGTCATGAAGGGTAAACAAATTACAGCAAGGCAATTGATAGGAACTGAGCAATGCATAACAATACAATACTAGACAAAAAGATCCCATAAGATTTGATTGGGCAATACAACAATATACATAGACCGCCATTCAACTGCATCTATGACTAGAAGTCCACCTTCAGGTTATCATTCGAACCCCCTCCAGTATTAAGTTGCAAGCAACAGACAACTGCTTTAAGCAAAGTGTGTAAGGTAAACAATCCACTTGTTTCATAAACAAAGAGACCGTTGTTTTGTCCCTACTGTCAACAACACATCTACAACCAAAGAGATTTCTGTCACTTCTCTTAGAAACTAGAGGCATGAACCCACTATCGAGCATAAATACCCCCTCTTGGAGTCACTAGAAACTACTTGGACAAGATAGCTACTAACAACGGAGAGCATGCAAGATCACAAACAACACATACATGATAGAATCAAATAGACAAAACCATTAATCAATCTGACATAGTAATCTCAATATCCATCGGATCCCCGCAAACACAACATGCATGATTACAAATAGATTAGATCTTGATCATGAACGGAGCTCACAAGATCTATACATGAAAGCACAAGGAGGAGATACAACCATCTAGCTACTACATGGACCCTAGTCCAAGGTGGAACTACTCATGCTTCATACCAGAGAAGAAGGCCTCCGGGATGATCTCCCCTCAGGCAGGGTGCCGGGAAGAACTTCAGATCCCCCCGATCTAGGGATGATGGTGGCGGCGGCTACAGAAGGTTTCGTGGATTTTTTATCGGATGCCTAGGGTTTCTGCATCAGGGATTCTTATAGGCGAAGAGGCGAGGCTGGGAGGCGGCCAGAGGGACCACACCCTACCTAGGTGTGGGGTGGGCCCACCCGCGCCTAGGGGGGCGTGGCGGCCCTGGCTCGCCTCTCCGTCTCTCCTCTGGACTTCGTGTCGCCCACGGTAAAATATTGACTTTAGCTTTTATCCCGTCCAATTCCGAGAATATCGTTTTTCTGCCTTTCTGGAACCAAAAACAGAAGAAAACAGGCCACTGACACTATGGCAACTTGTTAATAGGTTCGTTCCAAAAAAGATATAAAAACACCTCAAAGTGTAGACAAAGCAAAGCAAAGTAGATACTAAACAAGCATGGAGCATCAAAAATTATGGATACGTTTTCGACGTATCAGGTTCCACGCACCACGACGCACTGGAGGCCATTCCCCATCGACGCTGCAAGGCTACCGAATTTTGGAGTCGTGTCGCCGCTAGCCTCGTCAGCTGCCTGCGCGCGCCCTCTCTACCGCCTCTGCCCGCGTGCGCACACCACCGCCTCTCGCCACGCCGTCCCGACCAACTCTGTCCCGGCCCGCCCATGACGCTAGCAAGAAGGTAATTTTAGTGTAAATTTTAGTTGATTTAGTTTAGTGTAGCAATACTTGATTTATTGTTGCAAATATTTAGTATAGTATTACTTTAGTTGATTTAGTTTAGGATCAATTATTTTATGTAGAAAATTGTAGAAATATTTAATTAGTGTAGAAATATTTGAAAGAAATAGAAATAGAAATAGGGAATTAGAAATAGACATAACATTTTATTATTGCATAGGATTATTGCATTTTTAGTTGCAAATATATTTTAGTTGTGTATTTTAGTGTATAAAATAGGAAATTGAAAAATATATGTGTAGCAATATTTTTATAGATGTGTATTTTAGTGTAGAACATTTTAAGTTGTGCATTTTTAGTTGCATTTTTAGTTGAAAATATATGAGTAGCAATATTTGTGTAGAAATATTGTGTGTGAAAATAGGATTTATTTGCGAATAGAAATATTGTGTGCAAAAATATTGTTTGCATTTTGAAATAATATTGTGTGCATCTCGCATTTTGCAGAAACTATGGATTCAACTAGTCCAATCCGTAGAGACCTAGCACAAGAAGAAATTCTCGAGGATATAATCCACGACACTGATCCACCCGAATCTCCCTCGAGGTACCTGAACCCATCCGGCGAGAGAGAGGAGGTCGACCGAAGAGAGGGAGAAGCCACCGGTTCCAATGATGGAGGAGCCGACAACTCTGATGGTGGAGAAGCCGATGGACCCTTAACGAATACCGGCGAGGTATATATATGATGTTCGGTGATCGCTAGATATATGATGTCCGGGAGGAGCTATATATACTGAGTTGTATATATATTATATTTATGAATGTTTCTTCTCTTAGGCCTCCACATCGATAAAAAATTCCAAATGAGGCCCGGCAAAAAAGTTGGATGCGCGTACAAATTATACAACTACGGCGATATAAGCACTGGGTGAACCGTTTGAACCCGAAAAGGCTAAAAATATATTTGTACAACAATGTGGAGTTATGGTTAGGGATCGCATCTCGATCACCGTTCGAGAGTGGCATAACCCCAAAGGGGCGGAAGAGAGTGAGTATGTCGCGGAAAGGTACAAAGAGGGTCTTTGGAATGACCTCATGTCACATTTCACCCTGCCAGAATATGAGGATGATGCCGAGATAGTTGCATTGAGGAAGAAAGTCAAGAAGTTTGCTTTTAGGAAGATTGCCGAACTATTCCGGAACTGGAGAAATCATTATGGCTAAAGTATTTGAAGGACAAGACTGCTCCAAAATTCGAATGGTATCTAGCAAAGGAGCAGACTTACTAGGATGCATTTGTGAAATACAAGAAGTTAGAACATGCTAAGAAAAAGTAAAAAACAAGAAAAATGCTGCCAAAAAGAAATATCACCTTATCCTGGAGCCTAGGGGCTAAGCGACTGCCATGCCAAAGTGGGATAAAAAGAGAAAGAGTTGTGTGATGAAGGGATCATTCCAAAACCAATGCGCGAAGAATGGGATTTGAGGGCAAGAAATTGGTTTCTTGGACATGGGAGTGAGTATGACGATATTACAGGGGACCTTGTTTGCAGTGACGAGATTAGGATACATAGGGAGACATGGCTGAAAGTGGTGAAAGAAATTAAAGAGGGAAAAAAGTTCCGTCCTAATAGAGAGAAAGACTTGCTGACAAAGGTCCTCGAGAATGAAGAACACGGAGGACGAGTACGAGGCCTTGGCCCTAGTTATACGTGGGAGATTGGGTTTCCCAAAGACAAAGGTACTTATAGAAGCCGAGAGAGAGCAAAGAAGCGACGGAATGAGGAGGGAGACATGTTCAACAAGTTGCTAGCAAGAATTAACAAGCAGCAGCAGATTGACGAACTTAGAGGAGTAGCGCGCCTGTAAGATCTTGCACTCGATATTATCATCGACCCATCTCAGCGGAGAAGCAGCATGGTTTAATCAGAGGTCCCGTATAACGATGCAAGAATGAAAGATGGCGGTCCCGGCTACCCCTTGGATGGAATCAAGGATCAGATATCTTGTGAGCTCCATCAGATGGTGAATAACATATCCGTTAAGGTGGCGGTCGGATGTGCTTTACCTTGTCCACCTGACGCACGCTGGCATGGCCGTGAGATTCCATCTGGCTATGCTGAAGTCGGGGTGGATCAAATCGTAACGGATTGGGACTCAATGGAGCTTGACATCCCTTGACCTGAAGGTGAGAGGACACTCGGAGAAGTACTGGGTGGTATCATTCTATAGGACTAGAACAATATCAAGCTTCCAGGATCGGCACCAAGGCCAACACCGCCTCCGAGTCGTCGCATGTCACCTTCACCTCCATCACCTCCAAGAAGCCCACACCATGACTACGACCACCACAGCGCGAGTCCATCTCGATCTCAGCCGCAGGGTTAGCTGTCTTCGCCGCCCTCTAAGGACAATAAGCGGAAGCGTGCTCGATCGATGAGTACTAACCGACGCAGCAGCCCAAAATTAAAAATGTCGCCCCTCCCAAGAGTACCTCATAAGAATATTCCCATCAGACCTTACAATCGTACGGACGAGGAAACCGCAGCTATCGCAAAGGCCGAATGTGATGCATATTTTCAAAAGAAGAAACCTGAGCCCGCCCCGGTATACACCGAGAAGAAAAAAGCGTAATATGAGTTGCACCATAAGCCAGATGACTATCTATGCATACTTCAGAAGGAAGTGATGAAGAGCAAATCAAGCAGAAGTTCAAGCGGGCGCAAATCAAGTAAAAGTACAAGCGGGAGCAAAACAAGTAAAAGTGCAAGTGGTAAAAGATCAGACGTTCTCCAGCTCGGACAATAGGACAAAAAATCAATCCTACCCCTCAAGGTGTTATCCGAAAACATTCCCTAGTGATGGGAGGAGCCCATAGATATGGAAGAAGCTGCGAAGTTGGCGGCCACTATGAATGTGAGTGTTACTGAATTGTTAGGTTCCCAAGATGACAAGTTACCAAGGATGTTCTGTTCGCCAGATAAGTCCCAGGTAAGCCTTTGGTCAGTGGCGATAAGCGCAAAGAACTGCCAATAGAAATGCGGACTTTGCATGAATGGTACTTGAGAGAAGTAAAGACAGGCAGAACAATGATCGTGGCGCAAGTCACATAGGAGTACTACTTCCGATCCGAGGAGATCCATGTTGAGTTCCAGAACTCTTCCAGTTATACAATTTCTATGACCTCAACAAATCTATCATGAGTTGTTGTTGTCTATAAGTTGTTGAATTCAGTTCTTTTAGTTGTTCAGTTTATTGCATGTAATTATCCTCATTATATCCTTTTGTAGTCTATTATGCAGAATGAAGATGTTGGAGTGTAAAATAAAAAATATTTATGATGTTGGGTTTATTGACCCAGATAAAGTACATATACAGACACAAACGAAGAAACCCGAGGAGACGGCGAATAGCCTTCTAAGGTTTCTAACGGAGCAACATTTCTTAAACCACATACTATTTTCTTACAACTTCAAGTGAGGGTCTTATTCTGCTGTACACATTCACTTTTGCTTACTCGATGTTAAGTACAATTATGAGTTATTGATGTATATATATAAACGTATGCATGTTTTACTAGATTCTATACTAGACATTTAACCTGATAAGGGAAGAGTTGAAGTCTTAGACTCATTAAAGAAAGACATGGAAGATTTCCAGAGCATGCAGGACATGGTCCAGAGGTAATTTCAATCATTTTCGCGCTATATCGGTCTCTATTCGTTGATTTCTTAGATATTAGGTAATAATGAATAACTCATTCATTCATTTTATTTGTCGGGCAGGGTTTGGAAGATGTTCAAAACTGCAACATTTAGTTCCTTTAGTAAGAAGCTGGCGTTTACTCCGGTCTCGATAAGTAGTACGTGATATGTCCGTGCATCTTTTTTTACTTTTAGTTTCAATATAATTATGATGCTAGATTATTATTTTGATTGAATTCCATCCTTGTAAAGTGCGTGTGACAGCCATAAGGGACGAATCTATGTGGATTTTATGTTTGCGAGTTCATTCGCACGTTTACCCCCAAGCAAAAAGATTTTAGCGTCGACATAAGCCATACATTCACAATTTTATTTTATTACCGTCACTTTTTGTTATCATAATTGATATTGATCTCCTTTTCTTATATAGTTCGAGGCCATGAGGGATAGGCTCCTATCAGAGCAACGCCTACTAGGAATTGCATAGGAGATGGAGGGATTTTTTATGAAAGAGTTGGTAGACGGCATCATATAATTTAGTTTAAATAGGCATTTCTAATGATCCTTGGCTGTGTAATCGAATAGACGGACTCTAGTCTCGTTAATTGTGATCCCCATGTAAGTATAAAAATTGTATATATTTGTATGCTCGATCTCATAAGACAAGTTATCTTATATATGCACAAACGTGTATGGTGTGGTAACATAGAAATATTCGAAAACTATTTTAAAATGAAAAAATAAATAAATAAAAGAATACAAAATGAATTTTCTGTCGTAGCAGAGAAAGAGCCCAAAATGCTTCCGTGACAGAGAACCATTTGTCGCGGCCCGTAACACCAACCGGGACAAATAGGGGTGCATCCCGCGCACGCCGTGACGGCCACGTGGAGGACCATCTGTCCCGGCTGGAAACCGGGCCGGGGCTAATGCTTGGGCCTCTAGTCCCACTTGGCCAGTCCCGGTTTGACAACCCGGACTAGAGGCCATTACGGGCCGGGACTAGAGGCCCCTTCTCCACTAGTAGGCCCTACTTCTCCATCCACTAGTGGAACTGCCGCTACCGCAGAAACCTGCCGCCAAGTAGCGGCGTCATCGCCATAGTGCTCACCAAGGCCTACAAGACAATCGCCGGTCTTAGAAGCACCACGGCAGTCCACCTCCTTACCCACCCCATCGGAAAAGAGGCAGACCACCACAGCCACCACGGCACCTGCCAGAGAAACGTCTGTGTGGACCACCTATCCGGGGCCGCCGCCCTGGCATCCAAGCTCCCACACTAGCACGGGGACCGACACATCCACTATAAGGATAGCGCGATGGAATACGGAGGCCGGTGCCGGATAGACACTCCTTGGAGGCAGAAATGCGACGAGACCAGCAGACCTGGCGCCTCTAGTGTCACTGGGAAGTCACACCCGCAGAACCCATGTAGGTTCAACACCGCAACCACTAGATCAGGCCTGCTAACGACTGTCTACGCACAGCCTGTTGGGAACCCCAAGAGCAAGGTGTGAAGCAACAAGCAGCAAGTTTTCCCTAGTTGAGACCGAGGTTATCGAACCAGAAGGAGGAAGAAAACGTCACACAGGTGTTGCAAGCAACGCGGAGACCTGCACAACACAAACTCAACACTTTGCCCCAACGAACATTGAGGTTGTCAAGCTCACCGGTTTGCTGTAACAAAGGATTAAATGTATGGTGTGGAAGGTAATGGTTTGCAGCAAGTAAAAAAGTAACAATGGAAGATGTATCAATGGTAAAGATTGTACCGGGGTCCATAGTTCACTAGAGGTTCTCTCCTTAGATAAACAACATGGCATGAAGGGTAAACAAATTACAGCAGGGCAATTGACAGGAACTGATCAAGGCATAACAATGCAATTACTAGTCAGAAAGATCCTATGAGGTTGATTTGGGCAATACAACAAGATACATAGACTGCCATCCAACTGCATCTATGACTAGAAGTCCACCTTCAGGTTATCATCCAAACCCCCTCCAGTATTAAGTTACAAGCAACAAACAACTGCTTTAAGCAAAGTGTGTAAGGTAAACAGTCCTCCACATGTTCCATGAACAAGAGACCGTTGTTTTCTCCCTAGTAGCAATAGCATATCTACAACCGAAGAGATTATTGTCACTTCCCTTGGAAACTAGAGGCATGAATCCACTATCGAGCATAAATACGCCCTCTTGGGGTCACTAGCAACTACTTGGCCAAGATAGCTACTAACAACGGAGAGCATGCAAGATCACAAACAACACATACATGATAGAATCATAAAGACAAAACCATTAATCAAACCAACATAATAATCTCAATATCCATCGGATCCCTGCAAACACAACATGCATGATTACAAATAGATTAGATCTTGATCATGAACGGAGCTCACAAGATCTATACATGAAAGCACAAAGGAGGAGATACAACCATCTAGCTACTACATGGACCCATAATCCAAGGTGTAACTACTCATGCATCATACCGGAGAGAAGGCCTCCGGGATGATCTCCCCTCCGCCTGGGTGCCGGGAAGCACTTCAGATCCCCCCGATCTAGGGACGATGGTGGCTGCGGCTACAGACGGTTTCGTGGATTTCTGATCGGGTGCTCAGGGTTTCTGCATCGGGGGCTTCTTATAGGCGAAGGGGGAGACCGAGGAGGCGTCCAGGGCCACCAAACCCTAACCAGGCGCGGGGCTGGGCCCACCCGCGCCTGGGGTGGGTCTGGCCCCCCTGGCTGGCCCCTCCGGCTCCCCTCTGGACTTCTTGTTCCCCACGGAAAGGAATCGACTTTGTCCTTTGTCCCGTCTAATTCCGAGAATATTTCTTTACTAACTTTTCTGAAACCAAAAACAGCAGAAAATAGGCATCTGACACTGTTGCAACTTGTTAATAGGTTAGTACCAGAAAACATGCAAAAAGCACCTCAAAGTGTGGACAAGTAAAGCAAAGTAGATACAAAACAAGCATGGAGCATCAAAAATTATAGATACGTTTCCAACATATCACCTGCCTGGCGCCAGGGAGAAAGCTCTCGGTCTCCCTTCGGAGACGAGACAGGCCGTAGCCGTGTGCTCTAGCCAAAGCCCACCTAGCGCATATCGGGCACAGATCACTGCTGCCCGCCGCCGTCCAAGAACATCACCCCACCGACCGCTGATGATGTGTAGCTCAGATCACTATAGAGCTTCATTGGGAGACCCCTAGAGGAAGGTATGATGAGCACAACAACAAGTTTTACCTCAGTAATAAACCAAGGTTATCAAACCAGTAGGAGGAAGGAAACAATGACTCAAAGGTGTTGCTAGCAACTTGAAACCTGTACAACACAAACTCAAGACTTTGCCCCAAGGAACAGTGATGTTGTCAATCTCACCGGTTTGCTGAAAACAAAGGATTAACTATATGGTGTGGAAGGTAATGGTGGTTTGCAAAGTAAACAATAACAGTGGAAGATGTATCAATGGTAAAGATTGGACCGGGGTCCAACATAACATGTTGGGTAAACAAATTATAGCGGGGCAATTCACGAGATATTTGATCATTTGCCCCACTTTACTCTAAAATTTGATCATTTGCCACATTGACCACCACATGTCAGTGACACAGGGTGTGGAAGATGATCAAATTGCAAAATAAAACAGGGCAAATCTTCAAATCTCCCGGCAATTGACAGGACAGAGCAAGGCATAACAATGCAATACTAGACATTCATGATCCTATGAGATTTGATTGGGCAATACAACAAGATACATAGACCGCCATCCAACTCCATCTATGACTAGTAATCCACCTTCAGGTTATCATCCGAACCCCCTCCAGTATTAAGTTGCAAGAAACGAATAACTGCTTCAAGCAAAGTGTGTAAGGTAAACAATCCACTTGTTCCATGAACAAGAGATCGCTATTTTCTCCCTAGTAGCAGCATCACATCTACAACCTTATAGATTTCTGTCACTTCCCCAGATTAATAGAGGCATAAACCCACTATCGAGCATAAATACTCCCTCTTGGAGTCACTAGCATCTACTTGGCCAAGATAGCTACTAGAACCGGAGAGCATGCAAGATCTCAAACAACACAAACATGATAGAATCAATAAGATAGAATCATTAACCAATCTTACATAGTAATCTCAATATCCACCGGATCCCCACAAACACAACATGCATGATTACAAATAGATGATCCTGATCATGAACGGAGCTCACAAGATCTAAACATGGTAGCCGGGATCATAGATCAAACCATTTGCAAGCATTGAAAGCTAGAATAAAAGTACTCTAAACATGAGCATGAAAGATGAAGTTCTAACAATAAGGCAAAGTAACTATGCATGCAACATGAAAGGTTACAAACAAAGATCATGAATAACAATGCATTGAAAGACGTTTGTTTTTTCACATATAAAAAACATAACATAGTGGCATTCAGCTTCTCCCTCATGGAGTAGAAATAAATGCATAGGATACCTTCAAAGTGTAGGGTTCGCAACATAGAAAACAAAAAAATCCTATGATGGAAACTAAGTACCAAGATCTATCTACTAGATATAAGCAACGGGTGGATATACATCCATAGAATACATACCCTCGAAGACTGAATAGCGTTAACGCAGTTGTACTTGTGGATGATGTATTCGAATGCTTGCCGATCTCAAGATCGTGAAGAATTCCATCTGGTCCAGCCGGTCCAGCACCATCAAGTCTAGCACCGCAATGCAGTGGTGCATCCTGAAGGGTTTGTAGCATAGAAAACAAAAAAAAATCCAACGATGGGAACTAAGTACCAAGATCTATCTACTAGATACAAACAACGGGTGGATGTATATCCGTAGAGAACATACCCTTGAAGACCGACAAAGCTTAACGATTTAAACTCGTGATTGATGTAGACGATCTCTTGACAATCTCAAGATCGAGAGGAAGTCCTAGCGCCGCAAAGCAGCAGCGCATCCGTGCTAGCACACACGTACAAGACACCGAGCAACCTCCGTCTCCTCGCACCAGTGATGCAGCGGAAGCACAACCCTTTCTTGCCGAATAGCCAC
This sequence comes from Avena longiglumis, assembly GCA_030063025.1. NCBI lineage: Eukaryota > Viridiplantae > Streptophyta > Magnoliopsida > Poales > Poaceae > Avena > Avena longiglumis. The sequence continues at coordinate 16,164,627 of CP125979.1, read as the reverse complement.
CGGGAACATGTATCTCGCTAGTCCGAGACCATGGGGGCTAAATTCTAAAGGGGGAGAGAGATCCTTCACGAGGAGGTGTGAGTGAGAGAGAGGAGAGGGGGTGCCTTTTATAGGAGGAGGGGGGCACCCAAGGGGGTGGACGCCGGCCATGGGGGATTCCCCCTCCCCTCCTTCATTCATGTGGGTGGACACTCCACTCACAAAAATCTCTTCAATTCTCTCCACTCAAAATTGCTATTAAATTTCCACCAAATTTAATGCAAACTCTCATTAAATAAAACTCCTTTTATTTATTCAGAATTTTGTCAATTACTTTAATGACAAACATTCACATATAACCCCTTGCTAGTATTCCATTTCACATGCAAAAACACTTTCTGCAATTTCACCCGAAAACCTGTTTCGGTATCTAGTGAAATAAATTTCTGCGCTTGTTATTCTTTCCGGCATGAAACTTTTGCTCCAATTGGATGTCAGTGTCCCTTAAGTGTGTCACCCTACGGTTCGCGAATAATGCGTACATGATCGAGACCTTTCTCCGATCAATAATCAGAAGTGGAACCTGGAGATCCATACTGACTCCCACACATTCAACGATGACTTTCCTGTGATCGTCGGAACCTTTTACGCTAGTATCTTAATCCCTTTGTTTCACGATATATTACATGTCCGAGATTCGATCATCGGTATCTCCATACCTAGTTTGATCTTGTTGCCGACATGCACTCTTTTCTCGTTCCCATCATATAACATTCTAGTGATCAAATCACTTGCTTGCAAGCTAACCAATGTGATATCACCGAGAGGGACCAGAGTATATCTATCCGTCATCAGGATGAACAAATTCCACTCTTGATCCATGAGCCTCAACATAACACTTTAGTAGTTCTGAAGCCATCTTTATAATCACCCAGTTACGGTGTGACGTTTGATGTCATCAAGAAACTCTTCCGGTGTTAGTAATTGACATGATCTCATGGTCTAAGGATTAGGATCACTTTGTAAGTTGTTATAGCAATATAAACTCAATGACTTTGATCGTAATGCTATACTTCGGATGAATGTTCATCACATCATTACACTAGTGTTGTCATCTCGTTATTAACAACATCCAATGTCTATGATTAAGAAACTGTGATCATCTTGTTTATCAACGAGCTAGTTTCTGAGAGAGGCATAACTAGGAACTTTCTGTTTGTTTATTAAACACACATGTATTAACGTTTCCATATTAATAAAATTATAGCATGCAAAATAAACATCTATCATATACTTGGAATACACATAATAAACACTTTATTATTGCCTCTCAGGGCATATTTCCTTCAGTCTCCCACTTGCACTAGAGACAATAATCTAGTTACATAGTGATGTATCTAACACCCATTGAGTTCTGGTGTAGATCATGTTTTGCTCTAGGGAGAGTTTTAGTCAATAGATCTGCTACATTGAGATCCATATGTACTTTACAAATCTTTATATCTCCATCCTTGACATGCTCGCGGATGGAGTGAAACCAGCGCTTAATATGCTTGGAATGCTTGTGAGACCTTGGTTCTTTGGCATTGGCAATGGCACCATTGTTGTCACAATAGATCACCATTGGGTCCAACACGTTTGCAACCACACCTAGTTCGGATATGAACTCCTTCATCCAAACTGCTTCCCGAGCCGCTTCCGAAGCATCAACATATTCGGCCTCCATTGTTGATCCCGCCACCACAGGTTGTTCAGAGCTCCTCCAACTAATCGCTCCGCCATTCATGAGAAATACGTATCCGGATTGAGACTTAGAGTCATCCGGATTAGTGTCAAATCTAGCATCGACATAACATTTAGCAACGAGCTCTTCTTCACCTTCGTATACAAGAAACATATCCTTAGTTCTTCGCAAGTACTTAATGATATTCTTGACCACTTTCCAGTGTTTCGAACCTGGATCCGGTTGGTACCTACTAGTCAAACTAATAGCATGTGCCACATCTGGTCTTGTACATAGCATGGCGTACATTATAGAGCCTATGGCTGAAGCATAGGGGACTTTGTCCATTATCTCTCTTTCTTCCGCCGTAGCCGGACTTTGAGTCTTACTCAATGTCGTGCCTTGTAACATAGGTAAGAACCCCTTCTTACTTTCGTCCATTTTAAACTTCTTTAAAATCTTATCAAGGTACGTACTTTGCGATAGCCCTATTAGCCGCCTAGATCTATCTCTATAGATCTTTATGCCTAATATGTATGACGCTTCACCTAGGTCCTTCATTGAAAATTTGTTGTTTAAATAACTTTTAACACTGTTTAAAAGATCTATATCATTTCCAATCAATAATATGTCATCCACATATAGTATCAGAAATGCCACATTGCTCCCACTCACTTTCTTGTAAATACAAGCTTCTCCATAAGTTTGTACAAATCCAAACTCTTTGATCACCTCATCAAAGCGGAGATTCCAATTTTGAGATGCTTGCTTCAGTCCATAGATGGATCGCTGAAGCTTACACACCTTATTAGCATCCTTAGGATCGACAAAACCCTTTGGTCGTATCATATACAACTCTTCTTCAATGTTACCATTAAGAAACGTGGTTCTGACATCCATCTGCCATATCTCAAAATTGAAATATGCAGCAATTGCTAACATAATCCTAACTTATTTTAGCATCGCTACGGGAGAGAATGTCTCATCGTAGTCAACTCCTTGAATTTGTCGAAACCCCTTTGCGACAAGTCGAGCTTTATAGACGGTCACATTACCATCAGCATCAGCTTTCCTTTTGAAAATCCATTTATTCTCCACGGCCTTTCGGTCGTGAGGTAAGTCCACCAAGTTCCAAATTTGATTTCCATACATCCATCTCGGATTTCATGGCTTCTAACCATTTGTTGGAATCCGGGCTCATCATCGCTTCTTCATACATCGCAGGTCATCATTTTCATCAACCATGAAATTCATGACAGGATTTCCGTACAGCTCGAGAGCTGCACGCGTCCTGCTAGACCTGCGAGGTTTGGTAGTACTCTCTTTCGGAGTTTCATGATCATTATCATTAGTTCCCTCTTCAACTAGTGAAGCCAACTCCGGAATGACTTTCGGCGCTGCGCTACTCGCCATACTTTGAAGAGAAGGTTCAATAACCTCTTCGAGTTCTACCTTCCGACTACTTACATCTTTCGCGAGAAACTCTTTCTCTAGAAAGGATCCATTCTTGGCAACAAAAACCTTGCCATCGGATCCTTGATAGAAGGAATACCTAATAGTTTCCTTAGGGTATCCTATGAAGACGCATTTTTCCGCTTTGGGTTCGAGTTTATCCGGTTGAAGATTCTTCACATAAACATCACATCCCCAAACTTTAAGAAATGACAGCTTAGGTTTGTTTCCAAACCACAATTCAAATGGTGTCTTTTCAACGCATTTAGATGGTGCCCGATTTAAAGTGAATGCACCAGTTTCTAGTGCATAACCCCAAAATGACAACGGCAAGTCCGTCAGAGACATCATAGATCGAACCATATCCAATAAAGTATGATTACGATGTTCCGACACACCATTTCACTGTGGTATTCCGGCAGGTGTGAGTTGTGAAAAAATTCCACACTCTTTCATGTGAGTGCTAATTTTCGTAACTTAGATACTCACCTCCACGGTCGGACCGTAGAAATTTGATCTTTCTATTACAATGATTTTCCAATTCACTCTGAAATTCCTTGAACTTTTCAAAGGTTTCAGACTTGTGTTTCATCAAGTAGATATAACCGTATCTACTCAAATCATCCGTGAAAGTAACAAAATAACGATATCCACCTCGCTCCGACACACTCATTGGACCACATACATCAGAATGTATGATCTCCAATAAATCTGTCGCCCGTTCCATTGAACCGGAAAACAGTGCTCTAGTCATCTTGCCCATAAGGCATGGATCACATGTATCAAATGATTCAAAATCAAGTGATTCCAAAAGTCCATCCGAATGGATCTTCTTCATGTGTTTAACGCCAATATGACCTAGACGGCGGTGCCACATATATGCGGATATATCATCATTAAGTTTAATCCTTTTAGTATCAACATTATGAATATGTGTAACATTATTATCGAGATCCAATAGAAATAAACCATTCATCATCGATGCATGACCATAAAAGATTTCATTCATATAAATGGAACAACCATTGTTCTCGGATTTAAATGAATAACCACTTCGCATCAAACACGATCCAGATACAATGTTCATGCTTAGTGTTGGCACCAGATAACAATTATTCAAGTTTATTACTAATCCCGACAGCAAGTGGAGAGGTAGCGTTCCGAAGGCGATCACATCAACGCTTGATCCATTGCCGACACGCATCTTGACCGCACCCCTTGCTAGCGGTCGCTTGTTCCGCAGCCCCTGATTCGAGTTAAAAATATTAGCAACTGAACCGGTATCAAATACCCAGGTGCTATTGCGAGCACTAGTCAAGTACATATCAATAACATGTATATCATATATACCTTTGTTTGCCTTGCCGGCTTTCTTGTCTGCCAAATACTTGGTGCAGTTGCGCTTTCAGTGGCCAGTCCCCTTACAATAGTAGCACTCGGTATCAGACTTAGGTCCAACTCGGGGTTTCTTTTCAGGCACGACAACGTGCTTGCCGACCTTACTTCCCTTCCGTTTTCCCTTCTTATCTTTCTTGAAACCAGTGTTCTTATTGATCATCAACACTTGATGTTCCTTCTTGATCTCCACTTCTGTAGTTTTAAGCATTGACACAAGCTTGGGGAGAGACTTCTTCATGCCTTGTATATTATAGTTCATCACGAAGCTATTATAGCTAGGTGGCAGAGACTTCAGAACATGATGGATGCCTAAGTCAATGGGAATCAATATTCCGAAGGACACAAGCTTATCGGCGTAACCCGACATCTTGAGTACATGCTCACTTACGGAGCTGTGCTCTTCCATCATGCAGCTAAAGAACTTTTCTGAAGCATTGTAGCTCTCTACAACAGCATGTGTGTCGATAATCATTTTCAACTCACCCATTGTATCAAATGCATTGCCGTTTTCAAAATGCTTTCGAAGTTCCGACTCTAGCCCATACAATATGCCACAATGAACTAAGTTGTGGTCCTCCTGACGAGTCTGATAGACATTCTTCGCCTCGTCAGGGGCATCATCAAAAGGTGGGGGACCTAGCGGCTCTTCTAGCACATATTGCTTTTGTGTAGCAGAGAGGAGAATCCTCAAATTCATGGCCCATTCTGTAAAGTTGCTACCGTTCGTTGCAATTTTCTCTTTCTCCATGAACACATTGAAATTAAAAGCAGGTGGTGCCATCTATAACAGAATTTGTAAATTTTAGACTAAGTTTATGATAGATTGAGTTCAACTAATCCATATTACGAATGAACTCCAACTCAAAAACGACATCCCTCGTGCCTTTTTGGTGATTACATGAACCAAATCCACTACACCAAGTCCGATCATCACGTGAGTCGGTGTAGCTTCAAAGGCGAGCATCAAACGGGCATCATATCTACTATATGACTCATGCTTAACCTTTCGGTCCGTGTTCCGAGGCCATGTCTGTACATGCTAGGTTCACCAAGTTAGAACCTTAGATTCGCATGTGTAACTGTCTTACACCCGAAATATGGTCGTGGATCCAAGAACACCCGATCATCACGTGATGTCTTGGAGCGACGAAAACATAATCGCTGCATACTAAAGGAAGAACACATTCTTATCTTGATATTTAAATGAGGGATCATCATATTATGCTAATAAAACGCCAAACAAGCAATATAAGATGCTATAAAACATCACATGTTTATTAGTGAAATGATATGGTTCCTGCATATGATCTCTATCATGTGCACCGTGGTATGATCACTGTCATACCTTTATGTGTAAGGCCAAGGTCTATGGAACTTACACGTTATGTGTGTTGTCAGAGTACCATCTCATACTTCTACTTACAACATCACCATATCATAACACTAGCCCAGCAACAATCTAAACTAGACGCCTCTAATTTATCCATTGCAAGTTTTACGTGGCTTAGGGCTTTCGAAGATAGAACCGTTCTTACCTACGAACATGAACCACAACGAGGATAACCAAATTGTTGACAACTCGTTGAAAAATAGATATTGAATATAGTGGGAGAGACAGACACCCGCTAGCCACTTATGCAAACTAGTTGCATGTCAAGCGTGGAACATGTCTCATGTGCGAGGACATGTAAAGTTTGTCCGGGCCGCTTCATCCCACTGTGCCACCAATATCCAAAATTACAACTAAGAAGTAACAACATGATCATCATCGCCCACATACTCATATGTATAATACCCGTGTAAAGCATCTACGCATAGATCAGACTCTGATACCACTGAAGGGTTCGCAGCATAGAAAACAAAAAATTTCCTACGATGGGAACTAAGTACCAATATCTATCTACTAGATAGAAACAACGGGCGGATGTATATCCTTAGAGAACATACCCTTGAAGACCGACAAAGCTTAACAAGTTAAACTCGTGGTTGACGTAGACCATCTCTTTCCGATCTCAAGATCGAGAGGAAGTCCTAGCGCCGCAAAGCAGCAGCGCATCCATGCTCGCACACACATACAAGACACCAAGAAACCTCCGTCTCCTCGCTCCAGCGATGCAGCGGAAGCACAACCCTTTCTTGCCGAATAGCCACCGGGAACATGTATCTCGCTAGTCCGAGACCATGGGGGATAAATTCTAGAGGGGGAGAGAGATCCTTCACGAGGAGGTGTGAGTGAGAGAGAGGAGAGGGGTGCCTTTTATAGGAGGAGGGGGCACCCAAGGGGGTGGCCGCCGGCCATGGGGGCTGCCCCTCCCCTCCTTCATTCATGTGGGTGGACACTCCACTCAAAAAAATCTCTTCAATTCTCTCCACTCAAAATCCCACTCAAAATTGCTATTAAATTTCCACCAAATTTAATACAAACTCTCATTAAATAAAACTCCTTTTATTTATTCAGAATTTTGTCAATTACTTTAATGACAAACATTCAAATATAACCCCTTGCTAGTATTCCATTTCAAATGCAAAAACACTTTCTGCAATTTCACCCGAAAACCTGTTTCGGTATCTAGTGAAATAAATTCCTGCGCTTGTTTTTCTTTCCGGCATGAAACTTTTGCTCCAATTGGATGTCAGTGTCCCTTAAGTGTGTCACCCTATGGTTTCGCGAATAATGCGAACATGATCATGACCTTTCTCTGATCAATAATCAGAAGCGGGACCTGGAGATCCATACTGACTCCCACACATTCAACGATGACTTTCCTGTGATCATCGGAACCTTTTACGCTAGTATCTTAATCCCTTTGTTTCACGATATATTACATGTCCAAGATTCGATCATCGGTATCTCCATACCTAGTTTGATATCGTTACCGACATGCACTCTTTTCTCGTTCCCGTGATATAATATTCTAGTGATCAAATCACTTGCTTGCAAGCTAACCAATGTGATATCACCGAGAGGGCCCAGAGTATATCTATCCATCATCGGGATGAACAAATTCCACTCTTGACCCATGAGCCTCAACATAACACTTTAGTAGTTCTGAAGCCATCTTTATAATCACCCAGTTACGGTGTGACGTTTGATGTCATCAAGAAACTCTTCCGGTGTTAGTGATTAACCTGATCTCATGGTCTAAGGATTAGGATCACTTTGTAAGTTGTTATAGAAATATAAACTCAATGACTTTGATTGTAATGCTATACTTCGGATGAATGTCATCACATCATTACACTAATATTGTGATCTCGTTATTAACAACATCCAATGTTTATGATCAGGAAACTGTAATCATTTTATTAATCAACGAGCTAGTTTATGAGAGAGGCATAACTAGGAACTTTCTGTTTGTTTATTAAACACACATGTATTAATGTTTCCGTATTAATACAATTATAGCATGCAAAATAAACAGCTATCATATACTTGGAATACATCCGTGATTGCGCACACGTCCGGGTACCCCGACAACCTCCGCGCCCTCGCTCCAGCGAAGTAGCGGAAGCAACAAATCCTTCTAGAAAACCCACCGGGAACATGTATCTCGCTGATCCGAGACCATGGGGAAATTCTAAAGGGGGAGAGAGATCCTTCACGAGGAGGTGTGATGTGAGAGGAGGAGAGGGGGGCCTTTTATAGTTAGAGGAGGGCACCCCAAGGGGCATGGAGCCCAGCCATGGTGGCTACTCCCACCTCTTCCATATTCATGTGGGTGGAGCTCCCACTCAAAATAAAAAGCCTCCACTCCCATAAAAATGCCTCCACTCAAAAATCCACTCACATGCATTAAATTTCCACCAAATTTAATGCAAGCTCTCATTTAAATAAAACTCTTTTATTTATTTATTTATTCAGAATTTTGTTAATTACTCTAATTTAAAAACATTCACATAAAACCCCTTACAACATTTCAATTTCACATGCAAAACCAGTTTCAGCAATTTCAATCGAAACAGTTCCGGTGTCTAGTCAAATAAATTCCTACGCTTTCTTTTTTCTTTCTCTCTCATATTATTTGCTCCAAATGGTGTTGGTTTCCCTTAAGTGTTTCACCCTACGGTTCGCGAATAATGTAGACATGATCGAGACCCCTGTCTGATCAATAATCAGCAGCGGGACCTGGAGATCCGTGGTGACTCCCACACATTCAACGATGACTTCTGTGATCGTGTGAACCTTATACGCATGTAACTCAATCCCTTTGTCTTGCGATATATTACATGTCCGAGATTCGATCATCGGTATCTCCATACCTAGTTTGATCTCTTTATCGACATGTACTCTTTTCTCGTTCCCGTAATATAACATTCTAGTGATCAAATCACTTGCTTGCAATCTAACTAATGTGATATCACCGAGAGGGACCAGAGTATATCTATCCGTCGGGATGGACAAATTCCACTCTTGATCCATGAGCCTCAACATAACACCCTCGTAGCACTGGACCCATCTTTATAGTCACCTTGTTAGAGTGTGACATTTGATGTTATCAAGATACTCTTCCGGTGATAGTGATTTACATGATCTCATGGTCTAAGGATTAAGATTACTTCGTATGTTGTTATAGCAATATAAACACAATGACCTTGATCATAATTTTATACTTCGGATGAATGTTCATCACATCATTCCAACAATGCTGTGACCTCATTATTAACAATATCCAATGTCCATGATCAGGAACCTTTGATCATCTTTTTAATCAACAAGCTAGTTTATAAGAGAGGCTTAACTAAGAACTTCCTTTTTGTTTATTAAACACACATGTATTAACGTTTCTATATTAATACAATTATAGCATGCAAAATAAACATTTATCATAAATAAGGAATACGATAATAACCACTTTATTATTGCCTCTCGGGCATATTCCATTCAGAAAGTATATGTAATGTTTCCGACCTTTAATAAGGTAGAGATCCCTGTGTTTACAATGCTAGTCCCTGTATCAATAGCTGCAATCCACAGTTAAGATGTAATATCAAGAAACAAAGGTCATAATACAACTTTATAACCAGGAATAAAATAATTCATTACATCTTACATAGCTCATTTGTCTATCACATTACATTGCAGCAGAATATCTATAAAGCATGGGGTCCTTCATCTTCAAAGTGCCATAGGCAATCATGTTGGTTGTAGACTTGTAATCCTATTCAACAAACTTCACTAACATCAAACAAACCTGCAACATAATAAGTTGCAGCCACAAGGGTCAATACATCTGAATTGTATTGGCAAGTTTCACTACTATGTAGAAATAAGTGGATCCTATCATTACATGCATATTTGGCTAAGTAGGGTTTAGGCTCTTTTGCAAAAAGCAATATAGTTTTATACTATCTTTTCAAAATAGTTTTGATCTTTTGTCAAATATTTCTAAACTTCTTGGAAAACTCCAAGTGCTTCAAATCCCTGTTGTCACCATCAAGTTTTACTTTGAGAAATTGTAATGTCGAGATCTTCCATAGCTTCAGGCCTTAGTTGCTCAGTATTGTCCATAACCGAGGACACGGATAAGTACTTAGAATTTTTGATCTTCTGCAGAAGTTGTACACTTTACCCACATGACACAATCTCATCTTGATGCCACCAGTGGCCGCTGGGTAAGTAGTCACCAAGATGGAGTACTGGCAGATTGAGAATGTGACAAAGTCTTTCCATAGAAGTCCTCCCAATACACAATGCTAGCTTGTCATCTAGGCACCAATGTAGGGTTACAAGTTCCCTTACACAATTCTTGTTAACCTGAAGATGCTAATGCAAGGGTCTTCCACTATGTAGTTGACTAAGCCAGAGCCCATTTAGCATGTGGCTGTACACGGAAGCCACTGTACGAGAAACATGTTCAATCTCTAAGTCCCTGGGTGATTTTCTTCTAGTGCACATACAAAAAGAGATAGCCATATAAACATGGTTCCTTTTGTTGCCACCTTGTCCAATATTGAGTATCCTTGTCCACCCAGGTGGTTCATTGAGTACTTGTTTTATTATATAAAACATATATCTTTTCAATACTTCATATAGTCATATCATGTATCCCATCCCAAATATATAGCAGGGCTAAGCATACTACAAATACATTGTTTCCATTAAGGGATATATAAGGGTATCCTATTAGGATTTAGCATAGCATAAAATATAGTAGTCCTTATCATGCATGTTTCAAAAATCCACTAAGTGTAATGAAAATAGTAGGACATGGATGATAGTGTCACTTGCCTTTTTAGTAGAGAATGTTGGTTAACTTCTTGATCTGGCAAATATCACACTCTTCTAACTTCACTACAATTCAATCAAGCAAACACATATTCAACACAACATTCAAAAAATTTGTCACACATAAAATAACAAAAACAAGGTCATGCATGCAAGCATGCAAAAGATAGTTTTATTTAGAAAAGTGGTTTCTATTAGGCTCTAAACATTTTCAAGATCACATTGGTCATTTACAAAAGTGGTAAAACCATTTGTAAAAGGTTTTATCTATAAACCATTTTTAAATCAAATCAATATTTTATGTGGTTGAAAATGCTTTTATCAAAGCAATATTCTTTAACGGGTTCACGAAATATGTTTTTAAACCTCAAAACTTAGTGTTTAGGGTCAGAAAGTTTGAATCAAATCATTTCCCAAAGGTTTCACTCAAAAATTATTTCTAAATCAAAAACAATATTTTTATTTGACTAGAAATGAGTTAATTCAATTATTTATTTCTTATCTTCACAAAATACATTTTTAAATCCATAAGTTGGTTCCTAGGGTCAGTAGGTTCACAACAATCCATTTTGCAAAGATTTCATATCAAATATATATATAAAACAATTTTTATATTCAAAATAAGCCTACACATGTTTCTGCAAATTCAACCAATTTTCTAGAAGCAAAACATTAAACAAAGTGCATGGTTGCAAAGTACTTGTTCTGCTGAATCCATTGATATAAAATTTGCACGTGTAGAATTAAAGTTATGAATTTTACAAGTTTGCATATCAATCAGATTCTAAATTCTGTTTTAAACAAAACCTTGTCCACGTGGCGTGATTCTATTGGCCGGTACCGCTTCGTGCGGATCGGCCTCTCTGTACCGTAGGATTTAACTTAAAACGCGTGGCTCAGATTGACGCATACCCCTTCGCCTAGATCTATTCTTAGCCAGACGATTCGCATCGCACGGCTCACAGCAGCTCGACCAGTAACTGGCGGCGCACGCTCGGGCTATGGCGGATCCGGTGATTCAGGAAGCAAGGGGGTAACGGAGATGCTCATCGTGTTCGCAGGGTCCTGGTGAAGCTCTGGGTGGTGTTGGCTTGGCGAGGGGCGCACCGGAGAGGCGATGATTGCTCGCCGGAGTAGCTCCTGGGACGGGTGTGCTCAGGTGTCGTCGGGGATGGGGCTACAGGTCATGCCGAGGCAAAGTAGAGGCACGGTTAGACACAGGTGAACATGGGGAGTATGGGAGCATCAACAGGAGACCTTGGGGCGGTCGAGGCTTACCAGGGGAACTCGCCGGAGATACGGCCGAAGACGGTGGCGCTCTGATGTTGACGAAGCCGAACTTCTAGATCGCGCGGGAGCGAGCTGGGGCCATGGGCAGACACGCCATGTACTGGAGAGCAAGCTTGCATGCTCGGTGAGTGGAGAGGCGGCTGCGATTCGCCGGAATTGGCCGGGAACGCCGTCGGAGACAGAGGTGGTTGAGCTCAAAATCGGAGCAGCCTAGGGGCAGAGATGGTGGGGCGAGCGAGGGGAATGAGAGAGGAGACATGGGCGTTTATGTACGCGTGATCACTGCGGGGAATAACTCCGACATTAACACGAATTCATCGCTGCAATCAAGGGCAGCAACAACGAGGGGGAACGGTTGGCGCGGTGAAGACGATGGCTGGCGATGTGGGGCCGTGCTGACAGTGAGCGAGAGGGCATGGGGTCCACCTGTCTGTGTCTCTTTGGGTGTACTCGTGCGTAAGAAAACGACTCGCTGAGGGGGAAAAAGATGGGCTGCGAGTTGGGCTTGCTGGGTCTGTTAGCTGGGCTGGGTCTGTTTCATTTTTTTATTCTGAAAGCTTTTTCTTTTTCTATTTGAATTTCTGTTTTGATTTTTCAAACAAACAATTCAAACCGAATTCAAATCAAACCACCACCAAACTTTGTATTGATTTTAATACTGTTTAATAACATAATCCAAAGTCCAAAACAAATAATTTATATTCTTTTTTTAGGATCCATTAATAATAAATAGACCCTAGTCATTAATTCAAATAGGATTTTATTTATTTAAAAACTCTATTTGAAATCTAAATAATAACAAAACCATTTCAGTAGGTTTTTATTTGAAAACAAAAACACTTGGAAATCTTATTTAAAATAAATTAACAAGTTTTAGTGTTTATTTAAAATGGAAAACCCTTTACTTTAATAAAATTGGATAATAATAAATCCTCATTATTTTATTTAAATAAACCTTTACTCATTTTATCAAATAGAAATATTTTATTTCAAAAGCTTGGCCAAGATTTAATTTGGCTCTAATAAATAATCCTTATTTATAATTCTATCTTTTCTTTTGAAAACCAAATATTTTTATTAAAAGATCTAAAAATAGTGATTCCAACTATTTTAACTTTATTTATTAATTATTTATCTTTTTAAATCCTTTTATGATTTTATTTGATCAAAATAGGTTTTCATATTTCCAATTGGAATCAAAAAGTTTCTTCTCACCCTAAATTTCAACAAAATTTTATTTTGTTTATTTATTTTTCATATTTCAAAATTTGGAAAATTTTGGGATGTGACAGGCTACCACCCTTAAAATAAATCTCGTCCCGAGATTTGGGAAGGCAAGGGTTAAAAATTGGATTCAAGGCAACTAGGGTACTACCACCCTTAAAATAAAGTCTCATAGGGTTACATTTATGGTTCACTTGACTATGGGTTCAACACTTGATAACCAGACAAGGAATCCTTATTGTCTCAACTGAGTTAACTAGTTTCTGACATCCACTTCTTCTATCTCTTCAAAGTTTCCATCCATGTCAATGTGGTTCACATGTCCTTTCTGGGTCACATTGGAGTCATTTCCATTGGCTCTTCTAGCATCCTTTTTCTTTTTCTTCTCAGGACAGTCTGATGCATAGTGTCGAAGTTCCTTACGGTTATAGCACTGCAACTGGCTAATGTCTTTCTTCCTGAAAGTGTCATGTTGGTTCTGACCAAGGTCATCTCCATTATCAGTATCATTTCCATTATTCTCACTTCCATTGCTGTTGTGGTGATACTGATGTGGTTCAGAATCTTCATTGCTCTTTTTGAATGAATGTTTCTTTTTTGATGATCCTGAGTGATTCTTGAGTTTATGCTTCCTCTTTCTGTTCTCAACTTGATTCATCTTGTTTTCCAATATTGTGGCTTTGTCACAGAGTGATTGATAAGTTGGGACATAGGCAACAGCTAGCTGTAAGTTCAACTCATCATTAAGTCCTTCAAGAAATTTCTCCTTTCTCTTAGCATCTGTATCAACTTCATCCGGTGCATAGCGTGCCAGCTTGTTGAATTCTTCAATATACTCAGCCATACTAAGGTGACGTTGTTTCAGATTGTGGAATTCCTTTTTCTTAAAGTACATCACTCCAGGTGAGATGTGAGTTGTTCTGAATCCATCCTCAAAAATAGCCCAAGTTACATCTTCAAGGGGAGTGGTGATCTGAAAGTTGTCCCACCATGTTGCTGCTGGTCCTTCAAGTAGAAATGCTGCAAACCTAACTTTTTCTTCATCGGTGCAGCCAACAGTCACTAAGTCTTTGTTCACTGAACGTAACCAATCATTGGATTCCATTGGATCAGTTGTTCCAGAGAACCTTGCAGGCCTAAGTTTCAGAAACTTGGTGAGCATGTCAAGTGCTGGAGGATTATTCTGATTGTTGTTGTTGTTGTTGTTGTTGTTGTTGTTGTTCTGATTCTGCATGAATGTGGTCATCTCCTGCATCAACTGTGTCTGAGCTGCCAACATCTCCTGCATCTGAGGGGTGATGTTGTTGTTTTGGTTGGGGCTGGCACGATGGGGAGGCATCTGTTGGTTGATAGGGATGAGTAATGGCAGATAGACCTAAGGAAGTTCTAACACACAACTCAAAACCAACCAAGTTCAATCAAACAGTCAAGCAATCAACAAGCAACTATTTTCTTAACAACTTATGAGCTTAACTCATGAGTTGAAGGAAACAACAAGTTTTCTTGAAATAATCAACCTAGTATAGTCATACCTCATAGGTCAATATGATCCATACTCTAACTTGATATCAATGTCTTTGGTAGGCAATCTAATGTCTCTTGGTTTTTCACTTGTAGTCCTTAGTGATGTCTAAGTTGAAGTCCTTGGTGAAACTAAAGTTGAAATCACTTGAAGATGTTGAAGTCATTAGAGTTGATGAAATCTTTTGCACATGGTGAAGTCTTTGGCCATGGGGTAGGCTTTGTCCATCAAGTTTGAAATAGAAGAGATGTAGAATCAAAACCAAAAAGGTTGAGGAAAGAGTTTACAAGATTGTTTGTAAATAAGTTTTGAAACAAATACAACTCCTATTTTTCTAAGGGGTTTTATCCAATCCTAGGGTTACAATCCTACAGGCAACACAATGCTCTAATACCATATGTAAGGTTCCCAACCTTTAATAAGGTAGAGATACATGTGTTTACAATGCTAGTCCCTGTATCAATAGCTAGCATCCACAGTTAAGATGTAATATCAAGAAACAAAGGTCATAATACAACTTTATAACCAGGAATAAAATAATTCATTACATCTTACATAGCTGATTTGGCTATCACATTACATTGCAGCAGAATATCTATAAAGCATGGGGTATGGGGTCCTTCATCTTCAAAGTGCCACAGGCAATCATGTTGGTTGTAGACTTGTAATCCTATTCAACAAACTTCACTAACATCAAACAAACCTGCAACATAATAAGTTGCAGCCACAAGGGTCAATACATCTGAATTGTATTGGCAAGTTTCACTACTATGTAGAAATAAGTGGATCCTATCATTACATGCATATTTGGATAAGTAGGGTTTAGGCTCTTTTGCAAAAAGCAATATAGTTTTATACTATCTTTTCAAAATAGTTTTGATCTTTTGTCAAATATTTCTGAACTTCTTGGAAAACTCCAAGTGCTTCAAATCCCCTGTTGTCACCATCAAGTTTTACTTTGAGAAATTGTAATGTCGAGATCTTCCATAGCTTCAGGCCTTAGTTGCTCAGTATTGTCCATAACCGGGGGCACGGCTAAGTACTTAGAATTTTTGATCTTCTGCAGAAGTTGTACACTTTACCCACATGACACAATCTCATCTTGATGCCACCAGTGGCCGCTGGGTAAGTAGTCACCAAGATGGAGTACTGGCAGATTGACAATGTGACAAAGTCTTTCCATAGAAGTCCTCCCAATACACAATGCTAGCTTGTCATCCAGGCACCAATGTAGGGTTACAAGTTCCCTTACACAATTCTAGTTAACCTGAAGATGCCAATGCATGGGTCTTCCACTATGTAGTTGACTAAGCCAGAGCCAATTTAGCATGTGGCTGTACACGGAAGCCACTGTACGAGAAACATGTTCAATCTCTAAGTCCCTGGGTGGTTTTCTTCTAGTGCACATACAAAAAGAGATAGCCATATAAACATGGTTCCTTTTGTTGCCACCTTGTCCAATCTTGAGTATCCTTGTCCACCCAGGTGGTTCATTGAGTACTTGTTTTATTATATAGAACATATATCTTTTCAATACTTCATATAGTCATATCATGTATCCCATCCCGAATATATTGCAGGGCTAAGCACACTACAACTACAATGTTTCCACTAAGGGATATATAAGGGTATCCTATTAGGATTTAGCATAGCATAAAATATAGTAGTCCTTATCATGCATGTTTCAAAAATCCACTAAGTGTAATGAAAATAGTAGGACATGGATGATAGTGTCACTTGCCTTTTTAGTAGAGAATGTTGGTTCACTTCTTGATCCTGCAAATATCACACTATTCTAACTTCACTACAATTCAATCAAGCAAACACATATTCAACACAACATTCAAACAATTTGTCACACATAAAATATCAAAAACAAGGTCATGCATGCAAGCATGCAAAAGATAGTTTTATTTAGAAAAGTGGTTTCTATTAGGCTCTAAACATTTTCAAGATCACATTGGTCATTTACAAAAGTGGTAAAACCATTTGTAAAAGGTTTTATCTATAAACCATTTTTAAATCAAATCAATATTTTATGTGGTTGAAAATGCTTTTATCAAAGCAATATTCTTTAAAGGGTTCACCAAATATGTTTTTAAACCTCAAAACATAGTGTGTAGGGTGAAGGTTTGAATCAAATCATTTCCCAAAGGTTTCACTCAAAAATCATTTCTAAAAAAAAATAACTAGAAATGAGTTAATTCAATTATTTATTTCTTATCTTCACAAAATACATTTTTAAATCCATATGTTGGTTCCTAGGGTCAGTAGGTTCACAACAATCCATTTTGCAAAGATTTCATATAAAAAATATATATAAAACAATTTTTATATTCAAAATAAGCCTACACTTGTTTCTGCAAATTCAACCAATTTTCCAGAAGCAAAACATTAAAAAAAGTGCATGGTTGCAAAGTACTTGTTCTGCTGAATCCATTGATATAAAATTTGCAAAATTTGGATGTGTAGAATTAAAGTTATGAATTTTACAAGTTTGCATATCAATCAGATTCTAAATTCTGTTTTAAACAAAACCTTGTCCACGTGGCGTGATTCTATTGGCTGGTACCACTTCGTGCGGATCGGCCTCTCTGGACCGTAGGATTTAACTTAAAACGCGTGGCTCATATTGACGCATACCCCTTCGCCTAGATCTATTCTTAGCCAGACGATTACGCCGAGGCTCACAAGCTCAGACTCGACCATCGGTAGCCGCGGCGCGGCGCGCTGTCAGCACTCGCCACGAGATCGGTGATTCGAAGCAAGGGGTAGCGGAGATGCTCACCGTGCTCGCAGGTGGTCCCGCTGAACTCTGGTGGTGTTGGCTTGGCGCAGGCGGCGAGGGCGCACCGGAGGCGAGGCAGGTGTGCTCGGGAGTAGCCCGGCGATGGCTCAGTGTGTCGCCCGATGGCAAAGTAGAGCACCAGTTAGGCAAAGCAAACATGGGAGTATGGGGCAAACATGGGGAGTATGGGAGCATCAGAGAGCTTACCGAGGGAACTCGGAGAAACGGCAAAGACGATGGTGCTCTGATGTTGACGAAGCCGAGCTTCTAGATCACGCGGGAGCGAGCTGGGGCCATGGGCAGACGCGCAAGGGACTGGAGAGCAAGCTTGCGTGCTCGGGGAGTGGAGAGGCGGCTGCGGTTCGCCGGAATTGGCCAGGAATGCCGTCGGAGACAGAGGTGGTTGAGCTTAAAATCTGATCAGCCTAGGGGCAGAGAGGGAGGGGCGAGCGAGGGGAAACGGAGAGGGGGCATGGGCGTTTATGTACGCGTGATCACTGCGGGGAATAACTCCTGCATTAACGCGAATTCATTGCCGCAATCAAGGGCAGCAATGGCGAGGGGGAACGGCTGGCGCGGTGAAGACGATGGCTGGCGATGTGGGGCCGTGCTGACAGTGAGAGAGAGAGGGCACGGGGTCCACCTGTCTGCGGGTGTGCTCGCGCGTAAGAAAACGACTCGCTGAGGGGGAAAAAGATGGGCTGCGAGTTGGGCTTGCTAGGCACATTAGCGGGGAGTCATTTGTTTATTTTTATTCTGAAAGCTTTTTCTTTTTCTATTTGAATTTCTGTTTTGATTTTTCAAACAAACAATTCAAATCAAACCACCACCAAACTTTGTATTGATTTTAATACTGTTTAATAACATAATCCAAAGTCCAAAACAAATATTTTTTATTCTTTTTTTAGGATCCATTAATAATAAATAGACCCTAGCCATTAATTCAAATAGGATTTTATTTATTTAAAAACTCTATTTGAAATCTAAATAATAACAAAACCATTTCAGTAGGTTTTTATTTGAAAACAAAAACACTCGGAAATCTTATTTAAAATAAATTAACAAGTTTTAGTGTTTATTTAAAATGGAAAAGCCTTTACTTTAATAAAATTGGATAATAATAAATCCTCATTATTTTATTTAAATAAACCTTTACTCATTTTATCAAATAGAAATATTTTATTTCAAAAGCTTGGCCAAGATTTAATTTGGCTCTAATAAATAATCCTTATTTATAATTCTATCTTTTCTTTTGAAAACCAAATATTTTTATTAAAATATCTAAAAATAGTGATTCCAACTATTTTAACTTCATTTATTAATTGTTTATCTTTTTAAATCCTTTTAGGATTTTATTTGATCAAAATAGGTTTTGATATTTCCAATTGGAATCAAAAAGTTTCTTCTCACCCTAAATTTCAACAAAATTTTATTTTGTTTATTTATTTTTCACATTTCAAAATTTGGAAAATTTTGGGATGTGACAGTATATCCCCAACAGTAGCCCCCGGAAGTCTTCAAGATCCAAAGTCGGATAAATCAGTCACTAAGTTTTGGGACAATGCACATAGAACTAAGAATGACAACTATGCTCTCTTAATTGGTGCCCAAGGATAGAAGGTGGAGACTCAATATAATGGTGGAAGAAAGGCCCTTCATAAAGGGAAGCAGGGATTTCAAGTCTCATAAAGAGCTTCCAAAATTATGGTACTTGTTAGCTTTCATCTCTCATTGCCCCAATCATAAGCATCTTGAAGTGATTAAGGTTAAAGTGAACAAACTATGGAGTATATGCTTGACAAGGTATAAGTTGGCAATCTCATGTCCCTTGAGCATGAGGGCCGCTCCTCATGATACTCAAGTTTAGTCACCTGTAAGTTCTTGTCATAGTAAGTACATGTGTATCATAGAGAACCGCCAACGGGGTACCCCTTGCACATGATATAGGACCTATCCCATAATCAAAATGACAAGGCAAGTAGACAATGACCATCTTAGCAATCTTCTTATTTACCATGGGGAAATGGTGCTTTTTTCTCTCTTTCCTCTTTTCTCATCTTTTTTTTCTTTTTCTCAATCTCTATCTCTTTTTTTATAAGAAGAATGCTTCATAGATTGCTCACTATGGTGATGCTGCAAGTTTCCACCATGATTAGGAATGACTTAGGCTAGCGACCCAGGCGCTTCTCTAACACACATACATAACTCCATGGAATTATAAGCTCCCTTTTTATTTCACACCGACGACATCCGCGAACAAAAGAGCATGATATCAACTGTGTATAATGTACAAGTGCAATGTTGAAAGCGTTCCCCATGACAGGATGGTTCTGCTAATTCCAAGGTATAAGTGCAAGCATATACAACATAGATGACACAATGGTTTAAGTTTATTAGGGGCAAGAAAAATAAAGTGTTCCATCAAGTTTGTGAGAGCTTTAATCACTAATTTTCACATAACAAGTTTAATTTGGAAGATAGATAAAACAAGAATATACTTCGAATGGTGTAACGCACCATACATAGGAATTTATAGTGGACACTTTGAAATAACTTGGTTTCTTGGGAGTTGGATGCATGAGTAGAGCGTACTCATACAAGTGTAGGCTAGCAAAAGACTGGGAGCGACCAACTAAGAAAGCAATAATGGCCATAATCATGTAGAGCGAAAAACATTACTAATCAAAAGCATAAAGTGTTACCATGAGTCAAAAACTAAATGATCATAGAGGCTATGGTGACTGGTTCATAGTCATAATATGGTGTGATCATGTGCCAAGTCAACCCAAACAAATAATCAAAGGAGAATACCACAATACTATTATTTTGTATGCTAAAACAACGCATGATTCTTTCAAGGCACATTAAGAAATCCTAATTGTTTGGAACAAGTCATGCTATAGCAATAATCACTAAGCATAAGGTCAAAACAACATCTAGCAAGACATGCTAAAGTCTAAGTCATAGTCAATGCAAGCTCCTCTTGTACTACTCATTTCCAAGACCAATCAACTTATTTGAAACAACACGGCGAAAGCGGTGGTCCAAAATACTTTATTCAAGAAAAATAAGCAAACCAAAAAACAAAACAGAAACTAAGATGCTCTAAGAACAACACAACCTGTGCATGAAACAATTAAAACGAAGTGTCTAGAAAGACCTGAGATTTTTATTGATGAAGAAGGGGATGCCTTGGGCATCCAAAAGACTTGACGCTTGTACCTCTTGAATATTTCTTTGGGTGACACGGGGTGGCATCCCCAAGCTTGAGCTTTTGTACATTCTTTGTCTCATTACATCATTCTTCCTTTACACCTGAAAATTTTCTTCATACAGAACTTCACACAATCTTCATTAGCAACATTAGTGCATTCAAAAGATAATAGGCCTTTGGGTTTAGTTTCAAAACAACAAAACTTTTCACTAAAGACACAAGCTACTGTAGAAATTCCCTCAAAAAGCTCAATTTCCCAAAAAGAACCCAAAAAGGAACCAATAAGAAGCAAATGCAAATAATGGCAGAAATCTGTCAAAATAGACCAGTAGGTAGAAACCGATTTTTTTCGAAGACCTTATGTTGCTCAAACCAAAAAGTGTTGAACTAACAAAAGTTATCTGACAACCTGGGGAATTTATTCAGAATATTACAGCTCAATCTGACTTACAAATATTTTACACGAATTTTTATAGTGGAGCACAAAAATCTATTTCGGGACAGCAACTCCCCAAATCTTACTTCTCTCTCATTAGAGGTTATTCTTGGCACAAAAATCAAACAAAAAGGATAAGGAGAGGTTATTACAGAAGTAATAACTTCCAAGACTCAAGAAAATTATTGGGTTATCTCCCAAGAAGTACTTTTCTTTAACGCCTTTAAGTTAGGCTTGATAGTTTGAGAAGATGCTCACATAAGAAATATGAATTGAAGTAAAAGAGAGCATCAAGAAGCAAATTCAAAACATTTAAGTCTATCCCACTTCCTATGCATAGGAATCTTATAAGAAAATAAATTCACAAAGAACGATGCGACAAGCATAGGAAGATAAAACAAGAGTAACTTCAAAACTTTCAGCATATAGAGAGGTGTTTTAGTACCATGAAAACTTATACAACCATATTTTCCTCTCTCATAATAATTTTTAGTAGACTCATGAATAAACTCAACAATATAACTGTAGGGGTCCCAACCTAATAAAGTAGAGTCCTCCTATGTTTTACAATGCTAGTCCCTGGATCAATAGTTAGCATCCACAGTTAAGATGTAATATCAAGAAACAAAGGTCATAATATAACTTTATAACCAGGAATAACATAATTTTTATTACATATTACATAGCTCATTGGCTATTACATTACATTGCAACGGAATAACTATAAGCATGGGGTCCTTCATCTTCAAAATGCCACAGGCAGATGTTGGTTGTAGACTTTGTAATCCTAATCAAACAATCTTCACTAAAACAATCAAACCTGCAACATACAAGTTACACAAAAGGTCAATACATTTGAATTGTATTGGCAAGTGATACTATGGTAGTATAGTGGAGTCTATCATCTATATGCATTTGGCTAAGTGGAGTTGAGGCTTGCATTGCTCAAAATAGATTTTTCTTATCATTTTGAAAATACTAAGTTTTTGTTTGACAAAATCATTTCCCTCAATCAAAGATTTCAAGATCCTTGTACCAAGCCATCTCTCCATCAATGATTGAAGAATTCAAACAACCCTTGTTCAAACCACAAGATTTTAATTTAGAAATTGGAATGATGAGATTCTTGATTGCTTCCATGTCTTGATGCTCAAATTGTCCTTTACCAGGGACATGGCTAAGTACTTAGATTTTACACTCTGCAGAGGTGGTGCACTTTACCCACAACACTTGGTTTCCCAAGACAAAATCTTTCAGAAGCCTTCCCTTAGACCAAAATGGACGCGTTCCAACCTATCAAACACTACCACCCACTGTCCATTTGGCTAAGTTCTTGCAACCTATATGATCATGACAGAGCCCATATTGCCAAGTGGTTGCACTTGAAGCTTCTCAACATTTGACATCTCAAATCTCTTTGTTCCTGGGTGGCATTCCACAAGTGAGATACACAATCCAAGCCTATGGCATTGTGAACCACTAAACCATTCTCCACCAAGCAAGCCCATTCCACCCAGGTGATTCATTAACTTAGTTGTTTTATTAAACAAAACTTAAGTCCTCAGACTTAGAATATTTTTCCATAGTGTGAACATATATTCCACCCATGTTTTCTATTAGCTAGGCTAAGCTTGGTAGTAGTAGGAAACTTAACTTAGGAAATCCTACTAAGGATTCATCTACTAGGTATTCCTATAGCAAGATCTATACTTAGCAAATCATGCAAGTTTACTTAGCAAAATCACTAATGCATAATAAAAGTATTGGGATAGAAAGTATGAAGCATCACTTGCCTTTTTGGTAGAGTATAGGTTCACTTCTTGATCTTTGCAACAATCACACTCTTCAAGTCACTACAATCAATCAAGCAAGGCACAAACTCAATCTACCAATCAAGCAAAACAACACACATAAATAACAAAGTCAAAGAAATGCATGCAAGCATGCCAAGCTTCGTTTGTTTGAAAAAGTGGTCCCTAGTGGGTCATAGTCATTTGGGCACATCTAATGGTCATTTCCTAAAGTGGCCAAGTCATTTGCAAAAGGTTTCACTTTTAAACCATTTTCAAAACAAAGTGTTATTTTATGTGGTGTAGAAATCTTTTTACTAAGGCATTAGAGCATAGGGTTGACCAAATGAGTAGCTATGGCAAAACTTGGTGTATGGGGTCAGTAAGTTTGGTCCAAACCATCTACTCAAAGTTTTTTCCTTAAACCTTTCCATAATAAAATCACAATTTTATTTGGCTAGAAATGGACTAAACTAATTAATCCAATCCAAACTTTTCCAAATTTATTTTCCAAACCATGGGTTGGTTCCTAGGGTCAGTAAGATCATAACAAACCAATTTTCAAAGGTTTTATCCTTAAATTCAATTTTAAACAATTTTTATACTCTAAACAAGCATACAAATGAATCTGTAAATTCAAACAAGCTAACAGCTACTATTTGCCAAACTAAGGGCATGGTTGGCTAGGGCTTGTTCTCCTGAATTCATTGATATAAAATTTGTCAAATTTGGACATGTGGTTTGAAAGTTACAGGGGTTTGAAGTTTGCAATTCAATCTGATTTCAAATTCAGTTTTAAAAGATCACGCCACGTCGTTGTTTCATTGGCGATACGGTTCAGCGGATCACGCTATGATGCGTTGGATCTACTCTATCGTCGGCACAGATGGCTCGATACCTTCGTGTTAATGGATCTATCAAGCCATCCGATGTTAATCTAACGGTTCTACTTGCTTGGCCAAATGGCGGCTGGCGGCGGTAGTTAGCGGCGAGAGTCTGTCGTGGCGGGCCGTGATATAAGCGAGGAAGAGGGGGAGAGGCTCACCGTGATTGCTGGGTCGTGGGGAAGCTCGACGTGGTTTCGAGGAGGCGAGGGGTGCACTGGGGCGATACTAATCGCTCGCCGGAGTTCGCTCGGCGTCGGGCGCGTTCAGGCGTCGCTGGGGATGTTGCTACAAAGCACGGGAGAGGGAACAGAGAATGGGGTTAGCTTCGTGCGCGGTTCCCTGACAAGTGAGCATCAACGCGAGGAAAGGGGGTGGTCTAGCTTACCGGGGAGGGGTTCGTCGGAGAAACCAGATGGTGGCGATGACGGTTGTCGTCGTTGCCGACGTTCTGGGGCTCCCGCGGGTGAGTGGGAAGCGCCGGGAGAAGCGCCAAGGCTAGGAGAGTGTGCGAGTGTGCTTAGGGAGGCAAGGGGCGGTGTCGTGTCGCCGGAATCGATGAGGAAGGTCGTCGGAGGAGGGTGCTCAGGCGTAATTGAGGCGGCACAGGCGGTCTGGGAAGAAGGCGGGAAAGCGGAGAGGTGGCTGGCGTTTAAAGGCGTGGTCATTACAAGAATCAATGTCTCCTTCACGCGCAATCAATCGCGGAGTTACTCAACTGTGATCGGTCTTGACGGAGTGGGTGTGGTCTGGGTGGGGAAGAAGAAGCGGGTGTGGGGTCCAGTCGGTGAGAAAAGAAGAGAGGATGGGTCCACGGTCATTGACTCCATGGGCTGTTTCGCGGTGAGAAAAATAGCAACGGGAAAGGGAGCTGGGCTAGGTGGGCTTCTGGGCTTTGGGTTGGGTTGGTTCTCTTTATTTTTTCATGCCTTTGTTTTTTCTATTTTCTATTTACTGATCTGGATTTCAAACAACAATTCAATCAATCCAAATAAATTCATACAAACACCACATTTCAATTCTTTGAACTTGGTTACTGTTTATCTACATAAACCAACATTCCAAAATAAATAATATTTTTATTCCTTTTAGGATCTATTTAATATAAAATAGACCATAGTTATTTAATCAAATATGGTATGATTTATTTAATAAATCTCCATTTAAAGTCCAAAATATTTCTCCAAATCAAATCAGTAGGTATTATTTGGAAATAAAGAATACTTGAAATACTTGTTTAAAATAAAATAACATTTTATTATAGGGTCCATTAATAATAAAATGGCCTTAGTTATTAAATCAAATAGGGTTTGATTTTATTAATAAAATCTTTATTTGAAACCTAAATATTTTCAAAATCAAATTAGTAGGTTTAATTTGGGAAATATATAATATTTGGAAATTTGCTTTAAAACAAAATAACCTTTTATTTTAGTATCCATTATTAATTATTATAATAGACTTTCATTATTAAATCCAATAGGATTTGTTTTATTGAGATATTTATTTTGAAATCTAAAACAAGCCCAAACACTTTAGTAGGTTTTATTAGAGAATATAAAATATTTGGAAAACCTATTTAAAACAATCTTAATAAGTTTTGATGTTTTAATTAAATTGGTAAAACTTCTTATTTAAATAAAGTTTGGATATTAATTCTTTATTATTTTATTTTAAAAAAACCTTTGTTGTTTTTATTCAAACTAATTGTTTTAATTCCCAAAGTTTGGTCAAGGTTTAATTTGGCTTTATAAAATAATCCTTATTTATAAATCCATCTTTTCTTTTGAAAACCAATCTTTTATTAAAAGATCCAAAATAGTATTTCCAAAATACTTTATTTTCCTTTGTTAATTGTTTTATGTTTTAAATCCTTTTGGGATTTATTTGTTCAAATTAGGTTTGAAGATTCCTATTGGAATTCAAAAGTTTCTTCCGGCTCTGAAAATCAAACAAAGTTTTATTTTATTAATTTATTTTCACATTACAAGATTTGGAAAATCTTGGGATGTGACAAATACCACTTAAAATAAATCTCGTCCGAGATTTGGGGAGGATAGGGTTACAAGCAAGTTCAAAACAACTAGGGTACTACCACCCTTAAAAATTTTCAAACAAAAATTACACATTGTCCTTATTGGGATCCTGGGGAAATTTCTCTAAGCAAACTTTTGCAGGTGTCCTTGGTTTCCATTCTTGACTCATGGGCCAAGGTTGAGTTCCTTCATAGACTTATTTAACTTGTTATCCATCCTTTATGGACAATTGTTTGCATAGTGGCCTAATTCCTTGCATTTGAAACACATCACTTGGCTGATATCTTTCTTTTCCTTTGGTATCATTGCCTTTTGTTTGTTTCTTTGGTTCTTCTTCTTTTCTGGGCATTCATTAGCATAGTGTCCCATCTCTTTGCAATTGTAACATTGCAACTGGCTTATGTCTTTCTTCTTCTTTTTGGGTCTCTCCAAAGCTAGGAGTTCTTCTAGTTCATGTTCTTCATAGGTGGGAGATCTTTCTCTCTTCTTGAGGCATTGATCTTCTTGTTCCTTGGATGCATGATCCTTGTCTCTAAAAATATTGCTAGCTTGGGTTCCTTCTAGAATAACTTCTTTGTCATCCTTGTTGATTTTAGCTTTTTGGGAAAAGTTTTCTCTCATGCTGATTACTTGAGTAACTAATCCTTGCAACAATTGGGATTGATGTCTCAAAATCCTTTGTATGGCTGGGTCTAGTCCTTTGTTGTTGGCTAAAAGTTGAGTTGTCTCTTGGCTCAACTGGTTTTGGGTTGCTATAAGTTCTCTCATGTTGTTATCTTGGTTGTTGTTGTCATCAACCTTGATGTTGGAGTTTCTTGGAGTAGTCATCTGTTTGGGTTGAAGGGAGGTTAGAGTAGGCAAGATATTTCTAAGGAATCAATTCTAATCACACACATCACAATTCACACAAACAATGTGCAAGCAATCACAAACCAAACACTCACAAACATCTTTGCACTCAAACCATAAAGTTCAAGCACACACTTAGGCAACAAAATATTTTTGTTACACCACATAAGTTGGTGGTTTGACTTAACTAAATTATGGTGGTCCATCTATATGGTTCACTTGTGATCTTTCCTTCCTTCTTGGTTGCTTCTTCTTACATGAGATCATGGTTCCTTGAGAAAACTCCTTGGTCACTATACATCAAAGTTGTTGATGGCTTCTTCTTATTTTGCATTCCCTCAGTCTCTAAATCTTGAGCAAGATTTCTTGTCTCACTTGTCCTTAGTGATAACCTTGGTTGAAGTCCTTGGTGAACATACTGAAGATGTTGAAGTCATTAGAGTTGAAGAAGTTGAAGAAGTCCTTTGCACATGGTGTAGTCTTTGGTCATGAGGTAGGCTTTTATCCATCGAGTTGAAATAGAAGAGATGTAGAGTTGAAACCAAAATGGTTAAGGAAAGAGTTTACAAGTGTTTTTGTAAATAAGGTTTGGATCAAGTACAACTCCTATTTTCTAAGGGTTTTTGTCCAATCCTAGGTTTACAAATCCTACAGGCAACACAATGCTCTGATACCATCTGTAGGGGTCCCAACCTAATAAGGTAGAGTCCTCCTGTGTTTTACAATGCTAGTCCCTGGATCAATAGCTAGCATCCACAGTTAAGATGTAATATCAAGAAACAAAGGTCATAATATGACTTTATAACCAGGAATAACATAATTTTTATAACATCTTACATAGCTCATTGGCTATTACATTACATTGCAACGGAATAACTATAAGCATGGGGTCCTTCATCTTCAAAATGCCACAGGCAGATGTTGGTTGTACACTTTGTAATCCTAATCAAACAATCTTCACTAAAACAATCAAACCTGCAACATACAAGTTACAGCCACAAAGGTCAATACATTTGAATTGTATTGGCAAGTGATACTATGGTAGTATAGTGGAGTCTATCATCTATATGCATTTGGCTAAGTGGAGTTGAGGCTTGCATTGCTCAAAATAGATTTTTCTTATCATTTTGAAAATACTAAGTTTTTGTTTGACAAAATCATTTCCCTCAATCAAAGATTTCAAGATCCTTGTACCAAGCCATCTCTCCATCAATGATTGAAGAATTCAAACAACCCTTGTTCAAACCACAAGATTTTAATTTAGAAATTGGAATGATGAGATTCTTGATTGCTTCCATGTCTTGATGCTCAAATTGTCCTTTACCAGGGACATGGCTAAGTACTTAGATTTTACACTCTGCAGAGGTGGTGCACTTTACCCACAAGACTTGGTTTCCCAAGACAAAATCTTTTAGAAGCCTTCCCTTAGACCAAAATGGACGCGTTCCAACCTATCAAACACTACCACCCACTGTCCATTTGGCTAAGTTCTTGCAACCTATATGATCATGGCAGAGCCCATATTGCCAAGTGGTTGCACTTGAAGCTTCTCAACATTTGACATCTCAAATCTCTTTGTTCCTGGGTGGCATTCCACAGGTGAGATACACAATCCAAGCCTATGGCATTGTGAACCACTCAACCATTCTCCACCAAGCAAGCCCATTCCACCCAGGTGATTCATTAACTTAGTTGTTTTATTAAACAAAACTTAAGTCCTCAGACTTAGAATATTTTTCCATAGTGTGAACATATATTCCACCCATGTTTTCTATTAGCTAGGCTAAGCTTGGTAGTAGTAGGAAACTTAACTTAGGAAATCCTACTAAGGATTCATCTACTAGGTATTCCTATAGCAAGATCTATACTTAGCAAATCATGCAAGTTTACTTAGCAAAATCACTAATGCATAATAAAAGTATTGGGATAGAAAGTATGAAGCATCACTTGCCTTTTTGGTAGAGTATAGGTTCACTTCTTGATCTTTGCAACAATCACACTCTTCAAGTCACTACAATCAATCAAGCAAGGCACAAACTCAATCTACCAATCAAGCAAAACAACACACATAAATAACAAAGTCAAAGAAATGCATGCAAGCATGCCAAGCTTCGTTTTGTTTGAAAAAGTGGTCCCTAGTGGGTCATAGTCATTTGGGCACATCTAATGGTCATTTCCTAAAGTGGCCAAGTCATTTGCAAAAGGTTTCACTTTTAAACCATTTTCAAAACAAAGTGTTATTTTATGTGGTGTAGAAATATTTTTACTAAGGCATTAGCCCATAGGGTTCACCAAATGAGTTGCTATTGCAAAACTTGGTGTTTTTGGGTCAGTAGGTTTGGTCCAAACCATCTACTCAAAGTTTTTTTCCCTTAAACATTTCCATAATAAAATCACAATTTTATTTGGCTAGAAATGGACTAAACTAATTAATCCAATCCAAACTTTTCCAAATTTATTTTCCAAACCATGGGTTGGTTCCTAGGGTCAGTAAGATCATAACAAACCAATTTGCAAAGGTTTTATCCTTAAATTCAATTTTAAACATTTTTTATACTCTAAACAAGCATACAAATGAATCTGTAAATTCAAACAAGCTAACAGCTACTATTTGCCAAACTAAGGGCATGGTTGGCTAGGGCTTGTTCTCATGAATTCATTGATATAAAATTTGTCAAATTTGGACATGTGGTTTGAAAGTTACAGGGGTTTGAAGTTTGCAATTCAATCTGATTTCAAATTCAGTTTTAAAACAGATCCCACGTCGTTGTTTCATTGGCGATACGGTTCAGCGGATCACGCTGATGCGTTGGATCTACTCTATCGTGCGGCACGGATGGCTCGATACCCTTCGTGTTAATGGATCTATCCAAGCCATCCGATGTTAATCTAACGGTTCTACTTGCTTGGCCAAACAGCGGTATTTGGCGGTAGTTGGCGGCGAGGTCTGTCGGTGGCGCGGTGATACAAGCGAGGAAGAGGCGGAGGCTCACCGTGATTGCTGGGTCGTGGGGAAGCTCGGCGTGGTTTCGAGGAGGCGAGGGTGCAATGGGCGATACTAATCGCTACGGAGTTCGCTCGGCGTCGGGCGTTCAGCGTCGGCGGGGATGTTGCTACAAAGCACCGGGAGAGGGACAGAGAATGGGGTTAGCTTGTGCGCGGTTCCCGACAAGTGAGCATCGCGAGGAAAGGGTGGTCTAGCTTACGGGAGGGTTCGTCGGAGAAACCAGATGGTGGCGATGACCGGTTGTCGTCGTTACGCGTTACAGGGCTCCAGCGAGTGAGTGGGAAGCGCCGGAGAAGCGCCAAGGCTAGGAGAGTGCTTGAGTGCTTAGGGAGGCAGGCGGTGTCGTGTCGCCGGAATCGATGAGGAAGGTCGTCGAGACGAGGTGCTCAGGCGTGGTGAGGCGGCTGGGGCGTCTGGGAAGAAGGCAAAGGGAAAACGGAGAGGAGTGGCTGGCGTTTAAAGGGGCGTGGTCATTACAAGGAATCAATGTCTCCTTCACGCGCAATCAATCGCCGGAGTTACTCACTGCAACGGTCAGGGCGACGGAGTGGGTGTGGTCTGCGGGTGGGAAGAAGCGAGGGGTGTGGGGTCCAGCGTCAGTGAGAAAAGAAGAGAGAGGATGGGTCCACCGGTCATTGACTCCATGGGCTGTTTCGGCGGTGAGAAAAATAACGCTTCGGGAAAGGGAGAGCTGGGCTAGGTGGGCTTCCTGGGCTGCTGGGTTGGGTTGGTTCTCTTTTATTTTTTCTGTCTGCTTTGTTTTTTTCTATTTTCTATTTACTGATCTGGATTTCAAACAACAATTCAATCAATCCAAATAAATTCATACAAACACCACATTTCAATTCTTTGAACTTGGTTCTGTTTATCTACATAAACCAACATTCCAAAATAAATAATATTTTTATTCCTTTTAGGATCTATTTAATATAAAATAGACCATAGTTATTTAATCAAATATGGTATGATTTATTTAATAAATCTCCATTTAAAGTCCAAAATATTTCTCCAAATCAAATCAGTAGGTATTATTTGGAAATAAAGAATACTTGAAATACTTGTTTAAAATAAAATAACATTTTATTATAGGGTCCATTAATAATAAAATGGCCTTAGTTATTAAATCAAATAGGGTTTGATTTTATTAATAAAATCTTTATTTGAAACCTAAATATTTTCAAAATCAAATTAGTAGGTTTAATTTGGGAAATATATAATATTTGAAATTTGCTTTAAAACAAAATAACCTTTTATTTTAGTATCCATTATTAATTATTATAATAGACTTTCATTATTAAATCCAATAGGATTTGTTTTATTGAGATATTTATTTTGAAATCTAAAACAAGCCCAAACACTTTAGTAGGTTTTATTAGAGAATATAAAATATTTGGAAAACCTATTTAAAACAATCTTAATAAGTTTTGATGTTTTAATTAAATTGGTAAAACTTCTTATTTAAATAAAGTTTGGATATTAATTCTTTATTATTTTATTTTAAAAAAACCTTTGTTGTTTTTATTCAAACTAATTGTTTTAATTCCCAAAGTTTGGTCAAGGTTTAATTTGGCTTTATAAAATAATCCTTATTTATAAATCCATCTTTTCTTTTGAAAACCAATCTTTTATTAAAAGATCCAAAATAGTATTTTCCAAATACTTTATTTTCCTTTGTTAATTGTTTTATGTTTTTAAATCCTTTTGGGATTTATTTTTTCAAATTAGGTTTGAAGATTCCTATTGGAATTCAAAAAGTTTCTTCTGGCTCTGAAAATCAAACAAAGTTTTATTTTATTAATTTATTTTCACATTACAAGATTTGGAAAATCTTGGGATGTGACAATAACTATCACATAAAGCATTCTTTTCATGATCTACCAACACATAATTTTTATCAAGCTCAAAAATAGTGGGATATAAACCTTCAAACCCACTTCTAACAATTTTATAACAAGGTGACTGATCATTCAATAGAGTACCATCATCTAGAGCTTTATCATAAACATTTTCTAAGCAAAACTCTTTAGTACCATGCATTTCGAAGTCAGGTACAAATAAAGGATTATCATAGATAACAGGAGCATAATTATATCACAAATTTTACCCTTAGTAGATATTCAAAAAGACCCACGGGAACATAACATTCATCCTCCTTTGGTAAGCATGAAGGACAATCAAATAATGTAAGGGATAAAGAGTTACTCTCACTAGAAGGTAGGCATGGGTAGCTAATCCATTCTTCCTCCTTTTGTTCATCACTCTCCTCCTCTTTTTCATCTAATGAGCTTCCCGTTTCAGCAATTTCTTCTTCCATAAGATCCTACAAGGCATTATTCTCTTCCGTTTGTGGAAAGCATCTATTAAAATATTCAAGAATATAGCCATTTTCTTCCTTGTAATTATCAAAGCAAATTTAAGTATATCATAAACCTCATATTCATAAGGTGAATCATCAATATTTTCAAGCAAACTAGCAAGTTCAAATGCACCATTCCAAGCAATAAATTCTTCAATTTGCTCCACATCATAAAATTTATAATTTCCTTTAACATAAGAAGATATGGTAACATTATCATTATACTCACATTGAAAAGGGAGGTGTTTATACCTCTTACAACAACAAGCTTTATCACATAAGTAACATTATAAGTAGAGCACACGTTTCTAGCAATGGTATTCAATTTATCAATTTGTTCCCATAAATGTTTCCCTTTTTGTGACAAGCGGTGTTCCTTATAATAATATTTTTGTTCTTCTGTGAACCCACCTTGCCAATAAGAACTAGTTTCAATGAAAGCATCCATTGATAGAAATCATGACAAATCAAGGCAATGACAGACCAACAACTATAGTAGGAACTAAATTTTTTGTGTTTTTTATAAGAAAAATCAAACCAAACGAAACTAATTTTTGGAGTTTTTAATAAAAAAGAGTCAAACAAAACAACGCAAAATAAACTAAGCAAAACAAAAACAGAGTAAAGAGAAAGGTTTTGAAGGACTCCCCTTATGAAGCCGTCCTTAGCCTCCCCGCCAACGGCGCCAGAAATAGCTTGAAAATGTGTAGCTCATATCACTATAGAGCTTCGTTGGGAGACCCCAAGAGGAAGGTATGATAAACACAACAGCAAGTTTTCCCTCAGTAAGAAACCAAGGTTATCGAACCAGTAGGAGGAAGGAAACGACTCAAAGGTGTAGCTAGCAACTTGGAAACCTGCACAACACAAACTCAAGACTTTGCTGCCAACAAACAGTGAGGTTGTCAATCTCACTGGTTTGCTGAAAACAAAAGATTGACTGTATGGTGTGGAAGGTAATGGTGGTTTGCAAAGTAAACATGAACAATGGAAGATGTATCAATGGTAAAGATTGGACTGGGGCCCATAGTTCACTAGAGGTGTTCTCCTTAAGGTAAACAACATAACATGTTGGGTAAAAAAATTACAGCGGGGCAATTTATAGGACAGAGCAAGGCATAATAATGCAATACTAGACATTCATGATCCTACGAGATTTGATTGGGCAATACAAACAAGATACATAGACCGCCATCCAACTGCATCTATGACTAGTAATCCACCTTCAGGTTATCATCCGAACCCCCTCCAGTATTAAGTTCCAAGCAACGAATAACTTCTTCAAGAAAATTGTGTAAGGTAAACAATCCACTTGTTCCATGAACAAGAGATCGTTGTTTTCTCCCTAGTAGCAATATCACATCTACAAACTTATAGATTTCTGTCACTTCCCCATATTAAATAGAGGCATGAACCCACTATCAAGCATAAATACTCCCTCTTGGAGTCACTAGCATCTACTTGGCCAAGATAGCTACTAGAAACGGAGAGCATGCAAGATCTCAAACAACACATACATGATAGAATCAATAAGATAGAATCATTAACCAATCTTACATAGTAATCTCAATATCCACCGGATCCCCACAAACACAACATGCATGATTACAAATAGATGTTCTTGATCATGAACGGAGCTCAAAAGATCTAAACATGGTAACACAAAGGAGGACAAACAACCATATAGCTACTACATGGACCCGTATTCCAAGGTGGAACTACTCACGCTTCATACCAGAGGCTGGCATGGTGATGAAGAAGGCCTCTGGGATGATCTCTCCCCTCCGGCAGGGTGCCGGGAAGAGATTCAGATCCCCCCGATCTAGGGACGATGGTGGCGGTGTCTACGGACTGTTTCGTGGAAGATTGATCGGGTACTTAGGGTTTAGGTATCGGGGGCTTCTTATAGGCGAAGAGGGATGCCGAGGGGGTGCCAGAGGCGGCTGCACCCCCCAGGCGCGGGCCAGGCCAGGCCATGCGGCCGGGAGGTGTGGCCCCCTCGAGGCCCTCCTCCGTCTCGTCTTCTAGCTCCGTGTTTCCCACGGTAAAGTATTGACTTTGTCTTTTGTCCCGTCTAATTCCAAGAATATTGATTTTCTGCCTTTTCTGGAACCAAAAATAGAAGAAAACAAGCAACTGGCATTGTGTCATCTTGTTAATAGGTTAGTACCAGAAAACATATAAAAATACCTCAAAGTGTAGACAAAGCAAAGCAAAGTAGATACTAAACAAGCATGGAACATCAAAATTATAGATACGTTTTTGATGTATCAACTGTCTCCATAGCCACCATCGCCAGGATGTCATCGCCGTGCCGCACCATCGCCGCCCGGCCGAGCTCGTCGCAGTACAGTGATGTAAACGCACACTTCTATTCTTGTAGACAGTGTTGGGCCTCCAAGTACAGAGGTTTTGTAGAACAGCAGCAAGTTTCCCTGAAGTGGATTACCCAAGGTTTATCGAACTCAGGGAGGAAGTGGTCAAAGGTATCCCTCTCAAGCAACCCTGCAATCAAGATACAAGAAGTCTCTTGTGTCCCCAACACACCCAATACACTTGCACTAGTTCGGCGAAGAGATAGTGAAATACAAGTGATAAGTATGATTATAAGACAACGGTGCCAGAAAAGAGCTTGACGAGGAGGAAGAGACCGAAGGCCCTATACTCCCCGGCAACGGCACCAGGTCTAGTTGTAAACGGTATTTCAATGCTTAGAAACAAGGCCTAGGGATCATACTTTCACTAGTGGACACTCTCATATAAATATCTTCTCTTCATGATACTACTTTGAACTACTCTCCGGTTGGACAACTCTAATCCACGATAGGGCTATAACAACACATCTCAAAGTTCGCATTCCCCATCTAGATAACCCCACACTATCAACTTGAGAGCTAGATGGTTCCAACAAACACCACACTTTCATAGAGACAAGCAACTCAAAATATAACTCATGATAAGTATTTATGTAATCTTTAGCCTAAGTGCCACACGGTGTACCTGTCACCTTCACACGTGGGGATAGCCAGAGATTACAATTAAAGCACTTGAGTAGCAGAGTAGATCTAATTGATTACAAAGCTCATGACCACAATAAGATCACGCATAGAGAGAGATGAACACATAGCTACCGGTAGAGCCCTTAGCCTCGAGGGAGAACTACTCCCTCCTCATCATGGGAATCAGCAACGACGATGGAGATGGTGGTGGATATCGATGGAGATGGCTCCGCGGGCAATTCCCCATCTCGGCAGGGTGTCATAACAGAGACTTCTGTCCCCCGAATCTCCCCTTCGGTGGCGGTGGCGCTGTGGAACTTTTTGTGTATTTATGCCGATTGTTTTCGGGCTTTTGCCTTAGGAGCTTTTTATAGGCGAAAGGCCGATGTTAGGAGGTGGACCAGCGGACCACACCATGTGGTGACTCCACCTAGGGTGGGCCCGCGCCACCCTATGGTGTGCCCACCCTGGTGCCCTCCTCCGTCTCTCCTTTGGGCTCCATGTCGTGTCGGAAAAATACTAACTTTGGCTTTTGTCCCGTCCAATTCGAAAAGTATTTTTTACTAGCTTTTCTGAAAGCAAAAACAACATAAAACAGGAAACTGGCACCGCGGCATCTTGTCAATAGGTTAGTTCCAGAAAATGTATAAAATGCCTCAAGGTGTAGACAAAGCATACCAAAGTTGATACTAAACAAGCATGGAGCATCAAAAATTATAGATATGTTTACGACCTATGAAGCATCCCTAAGCTTAACTTCTGCTTGTCCTCGAATAGGTAAGTGATAAAAAGAATAATTTTTGAGGTGACATGCACCATCACAATCTTGATCAAGGTATTGTAAAGCATTGATAGCTGGGATCAAAGTACTCTAACATGAGCATGAAAGATGTAGTTCTAATAATAGGACATAGTAACTATGTTGTAACATGCAAGGTACAAACAAAGGATCATGAATAACAATGCATTAAAATATGTTTGTTTGTTTCACATATAGAAAACATAGCATAGTGGTATTCAGCTTGTCCCTCATGGATTAGCAAAACATAAATGCATAGGACACCTTCAAAGTTCATAAGGGTGACTAGATACAAATAGTTCAAGAACAAGCAATATCAACATTATGAATCAATTATAAGTTTTGGGACAATGCACATCGAACTAAGAATGACAACTATGCTCTCCTAGTTGGTGCATAAAGATAGAAGGTGGAGACTCAATATAAAAGTAGAAATAAAGGCCCTTCACAAAGGGAAGCAGGGATTTCATGTTTCATAAAGAGCTTCCAAAAATAATGGTACTTATTAGCTTTCAGCTCTCATTGCCCCTATCATAAGCATCTTGAAGTGATTAAGGTTAAAGTGAACAAAATATGGAGTATATGCTTGACAAATCATAAGTTGGCAATCTCATGTACATTGAGTACGAGGGTTGTTCCACATGCTACTCAACTTTAGTCATCGGTAAGTTCCTGTCATTGTAAGTATATGTGTATCATAGAGAATCGCCAATGGGGTACCCCTTTCCCCATGACACAAGAGCTATCCCATATCAAAATGACAAGGCAACAGACAGTGATCATCTAAGCAATCCTTTTATTTACCATGAGCATGCTGCATAAATTTTTTATTTTTATTTTTTTCTATATTTTTTCTGAGGATGCTTCATGGATTGCTCACTATGGTGATGCTGCAAGTTTGCACCATGATTAGGCATGGCTTAGGCTAGCAGCCCAGGCGTTTCTCTAACACATATACATAACTCCATGGACTTACAAGGTTCCCTTTTATTTCGCACCGCCGTCATCCATAAACAAAAGATCATGATATCAACTGGGTAGATATTTACATGTGTTGAAAGTGTTCCCCGTGGCAGCACGGTTATGCTAATTCCCAACTTATAAGTGCAAACATATAAAACATAGATGACACAATGGTTCAAGTTGATTAGGGGCAAGAAAAATAAATTGTGCCATCAAGTTTGTGAGAGCTTTAATCACTAATTTTCTCATAAAAAGTTTAATTTGGAAGATAGATAAAACACGAATATACTTGGAATGGTGTAACACACCATGCATAGGAATTTATAGTGGACTCTTTGGAATAACTTGATTTCTTGGGAGTTGGATGCATGAGTAGAGCTGACTCAGTTCAAGTGGATGCTAGAAAAAGACTGGGAGCAACCAACTAAGAGAGAAATAATGGCCATAATCATGTGGAGCGACAAAACATTATCAATCAAAGCATAAAGTGGTATCACAAGTCAAAAAATAAATGATCATAGAGGCTAAGGTGACTGGTTCATAGTCTTAACATGGTGTAAGAATGTGTCAAGTCAACCCAAATAAAGCATCAAAGGAGAATACCATAATATTATGCTTTTGTATGCTAAAACAATGCATGATTCTTTCAAGGAACATTAAGCAATCTCAATTGTTTGGAACAAGTCATGATACAGCAATAATCACTAAGCATAAGGTCAAAGAAACATCTATCATGACATGATAAAGTCTAATCCACAGTCAAAACTATCTCCCTTTTGTACCACCGAAGCATAAAGCTTCCTACTCTTTTCCAACACCAGTCAACTTATTTGAAGAAACGCACAAAGATAATGATCAATAAAGATCAGTGAGCATGTCTCACAAATACACAAAGAAAAACTAAAAATTTCTAACCAA
Source organism: Avena longiglumis (assembly GCA_030063025.1). NCBI lineage: Eukaryota > Viridiplantae > Streptophyta > Magnoliopsida > Poales > Poaceae > Avena > Avena longiglumis. Next base: position 16,126,774 of record CP125979.1, on the reverse strand, counting down.
AAAGAATAATAAAACTAAGACTAAACACAGTGCTAGCAAAAGAGAACACTTACAAAACAATAAGAATAAAAACTAGAGCGTTCTAAATAATGAAAATGGAGCGTGTCTCTCTCCAAAAGAAGTGTGTTGTGATAAAACCAACTTATTGCAGAAAGCAAGAAAAATAAAACTAAAAACAAAAACAAAGACTCTCCAAGAACAACACAAAAATGCATGAAACAATAAAAATGAAGTGTCTAGAAAGAGACCTGAGATTTTTATTGATAAAGAAGGGGATGCCTTGGGAATCCCCAAGATTTGACGCTTGTACGTCTTGAATATTTCTTGGGGTGACACAGGGTGGCATCCCCAAGGTTGAGCTTTTGTTCATTCTTCATCTCATTATATCATTCTTCTCCTACACTTGAAAATTTTCTTCATACAAAACTTCACACAATTCTTCATTAGCAATATTAGTGTATTCAAGATAATAAGCCATTGGGTTTAGTTTCAACACAAATAAAACTTCCAATAAAACACAATCTACCGTATCAGCTTCCTTTTAAAAGCTCAACTGATCAAAGAGAACTCAAAAAGAAACCGATAAGAGACAAATGCAAATAATGGCAGAAATCTGTCAAAACAGACCAGCAGGTAAAAACTGATTTTTTAATGGACCTTCTGTTGCTCAAATCGAAAAGTGTTGAACTAACAAAAGTTATATAATAACCTGGGGAATATTCTCATAAAATTACAGCTCAATCCGACATACAGGGATTCTTCACGAATTTTTACAATGAAGAACAAAAATATGTTTCGAAACAGCAACATCCCCAAATCTTACTTCTCTCTCATTAGAGGGTGTTCTTGGCACAAAAACCACACAAAAAGAATAAGGAGAGGTTACTACAGAATTAGTAACTTCCAAGACTCACAAAAAACTATTAGGCTATCTTCCAAGAAGTACTTTTATTTAACGCCTTTAAGTTAGGCACGATAATTTTGATGATGCTCACAAAAGAAATATAAATTGAAGTAAAAGAGAGCATCAAGAAGAAAATTTAAAACACATTTAATTCTAACCCACTTCCTATGCAAAATAATCTTGTAAGGAAACAAGTCATGAAAGCACAAAGCAACAAGCATAGGAAAGCAAATCAAGTGTAGCTTCAAAATTTTCAACATAAAGAGGGGAAACTTAATATTATTGAGATGCATAAAGCCAGGTTTCCCTCTCTCATAATAACTTTCAGTAGCATCATGAATAAAATTAAAAATATAACCATCACATAAAACATTCTTATCATGAGCCACATGCATATAATAATTATTACTCTCCACATAAGCATAGTCATTCTTATTAATTATAGTGGGAGAAAATTCAACAAAATAGCTATCATTAATATTCTCATCACCATAATCATCAAATATTGGAGGCATATTGTAATCACAATTAATTTTCTCCTCAATAGTAGGTGGACTGAAAATATCATATTCATCATTGTAATCATCATATATTGGAGGTATAGTATCATCATAAGCAATACAATATATATCTTCGAAAGCTGGGGAACTAAAAAGATTATTTTCATAAAAACTAGCTTCCCTAAGCTTAGACTTTTCCATAGCATTAGTAACAATGGTGTTCAAAAAATTCATACTAATAATATTGCTATTAGCATGCAAATAAAGTTCCATAGGTTTTTTAATTTTCTCTTCAAACACTTCATGACCTAACTCAAGATAAATACTATAAAGCTCTCTAATTTTTTTTGTTGTTTTTCATTAAGCCTAACTAGTGAAAACAAGAAACAAAAAGATAAAATTGCAGAATCTAAAGGAAATAACTTCGAGCACTCACACACCAGCAACAGTACTAGAAGATAGCTTAGTAGCCAGAGGATGTGAGTACCTTTTACCTTACCTCCCCGGCAACGGCGCCAGAAAAGATCTTGATGTCTACGCACGCTTCTATTATTGTAGACAGTGTTGGGCCTCCAAGTGTAGAGGTTTGTAGAACAGCAGCAAGTTTCCCTTAAGTGGATTACCCAAGGTTTATCGAACTCAGAGAGGAAGTGGTCAAAGGTATCCCTCTCAAGCAACCCTGCAATCAAGATACAAGAAGTCTCTTGTGTTCCCAACACACCCAATACACTTGTCAGGTGTATAGATGCACTAGTTCGGTGAAAAGATAGTGAAATACAAGTGATAAGGATAATTATAAGACAACGATGCCACAAAAGAGCTTGATGGGGAGGAAGAGACTGAAGGCCCTATACTCCCCGGCAATGGCGCCAGGTCTAGTTGTAAACGGTGTTTCAATGCTTAGAAACAAGGCCTAGGGATCATACTTTCACTAGTGGACACTCTCATATAAATATCTTCTCTTCATGATACTACTTTGAACTACTCTCCAGTTGGACAACTCTAATCCACGGTAGGGCTATAACAGCACACCTCAAAGTTCGCATTCCCCATCTAGATAACCCCACACTGACACCTTGAGCGCTAGATGGTTCCAACAAACACCACAATTTCATAGAGACAAGCAACTCAAAATATAATTCATGGTATGTATTTATGTAATCTTTAGCCTAAGTGCCACACGGTGTGCACACTGTCACCTTCACACACGTGGGGATAGCCGAAGATTACAATTAAAGCACTTGAGTAGCAGAGTAGATCTACTTGATTACAAAGCTCATGACCACAATAAGATCACACATAGAGAGAGAGATGAACACATAGCTACCGGTAGAGCCCTTAGCCTTGAGGGAGAACTACTCCCTCCTCATCATGGGAATCAGCAACGGCGATGGAGATGGTGGTGGAGATCGATGGAGATGGCTCCGGGGGAAATTCCCCGTCCCGACAGGGTGTCGGAATAGAGACTTCTGTCCCCCGAATCTCCCCTTCGGTGGCGGAGGCACTACGGAACTTTTCGTGGATGTATGTTGATTGTTTTAGGGTTTTTTCCTCGGGAGATTTTTATAGGAGAAAGGGCGATGTCAGGAGGTGGACCAAGGGACCACATCATGTGGTGGCGCCACCTAGGGTGGGCCCGCGCCACCCTATGGTGTGCCCACCCTGGTTCCCTCCTTCGTCTCTCCTTCGGGCTCCGTGTCGTGTCGGGAAAAATAGTAACTTTGGCTTTTGTCCCGTCCAATTCCGATAATATTTCTCTACTAACTTTTCTGAAACCAAAAATAGCAGAAAACAGGTAACTTGCACTGCGGCATCTAGTCAATAGGTTAGTTCCAGAAAATGTATAAAAATGCCTCAAGGTGTAGACAAAGCATAGGAAAGTTGATACTAAACAAGCATGTAACACAAAAAATTATAGATACGTTTATGACGTATCATACAACAGCGTATCGCCGCCTGCCGAGGCCTCCCTGCGAGGAACCCAAAGCGTCGGGTAAGGTCAAACCCGCCGCCGTCGGCACCGCCCGAGATTTTCTCGGCGGCTCCCGCCAATGGCGACGAGGTAGGGGGAGTAGGAGGGTGGGGGAGACGGGCGACACAATCACTGTAGGGATAGCGCCATGGACTATGTAGGCCGGTGCCGGATAGCCACTCCTCAGAGACGGAAGTGAAACAAGACCAGCAGACCTGGCGCCTCCAGTGTCACTGGGAAGTCACACCCGCAGAACCCATGTAGGATCAGCACCGCGGCCACTAGATTAGGCCCACTTGGCCCAAATTTGTTGCCACAGCCACAACCTAGCCAGGGAGAAAGCTCTCGGTCTCTTGTTGGAGACGAGACCGGCCGTAGTCGTGTGCACTCGCCAAAGCCCGCCTAGCCCGATCGGGTCTAGATCTGGCCGCAACACCCGGCCACAGCGACGCTCACTACTGCCCGCTGCCATCCAAGGACAACACCCCACTGACATCCTCCATAGCCACCGCCACCAGGCTGTCGTCGGCCGTGCCACACCACCGCCGCCGGGCCGAGCTAGTCGTAGTACAATAGCGTATTGCCGCCTGCCGAGGCCTCCATGCGAGGACCGCCAAGCGCCGGGTAAGGTCGAATCCTCCACTGAAGGGGAGGGGGAGACGGACGGCGGCCGAATCGCCCCTGCGTCGCCCGCCGGGGGGGGGGAGCATGAGACTTTCTCCAGACCGTTTTCCCCTAGTTAATCCGAACTCAACATCAAATACGTACAAAAAGTTTTGGATTCTTCAATTGTTAAATCTGAAATTATTTCAAATTAAGTTAGATCCGTATACAAAGTCTGTACTCTCTTGGAACACAGATCAATGTATTCTGGTGGACGTTGCTACACAACGACTTGTTTAAAAATAACAACTTTTGGCGGACGACTTGTCTAGAAATAACAACTTTTGGCAGATCAGACAGCTTGTGCACGGATCAAGCAAGCGTCCACGTGAATATGTTTGACATGCACTAATTAAGATTGATTTTGTCTCTAAACAAAGTTAATTAACAATGGTTTAGTATCTACACAAATAAATAAAAATGCTTACGTCATTGAAATCTAGTATAAAAAATAAAATTCAAAATGTTTTGTAGGTTAAACCGTTTATCTGATTTAAAATTCGTTTTCACCGTTAAACTAGTCGCGTCGAGATCTTCAGAACTAGATCCCATATTGATATGTTTTGACGATTTTTTTTCAAACCCAAAAGGTTATCCGTATGTAACATGTAACTTATCCAGGCTGTACTATATAAGTTATCCACCAGTTAACACATAAGTTACCCACCCTACGAACGGATTGTGTATTTGAGTTTTTATATGCGTGTGAAAACATAAATGTGAACTCTAATTTAGGATCCTCTGTTTACAATATAATAAATGAACTCTTATGCCACATCAACCAACCGAAGTTGTAGTAAACAAATGTAACATACAATCAGTAGTTTATCGGTTCGGCTTTATCACCCGATGCCGCTACCACATCATACGGATGACGAAGCCTCAAAAAGTGTAAGGGTGCCGAGTCTTCATTGTTCGTCGATGCGAACACATCGACGTCAACAAAGTCTCGATACCCCTTTTAATTAAATTAGACCGTAGCTCATATCTAATAAGTAAACTAAAATACATGGACAACCGAGATTTTATGATGCAAAAAATACAAAAGTTACCCACACGAGAAATACGAGAACGGCTCGGTCAAATTGGTTTATACGGTGGATAACTTATATGTTATAGGGTGGATAACTTATATACTATGGCATGGATAACTCATGTATTAGAGGTGGATAACTTGTTGGTTCAAAAAAAATTTATCGAAACATATCAACATAGGATCTAGTTTTGAAGATCTCTTCGCAATTAGCTCAACGGTGAAATCGGATCCTAAATCGAATGAATGGTTTGATCTACAAAACATTTTGAATTTTTTATTTCATCCTCAGTTGACTCTGACTCTGACTCGCACGATTTACACTTCGGCCTTACGCGGACACACTTTTAGATCCCGTCTAATCAAACCGCAAAACGTCACCCCGCCAGATTTTATAATCCATCAACCTGTCGGAATATCCATCGACTGTGGTCGGAAGATAGATTTCCCGAAAAACAAAACAATCAGCGTGGCCGTCCGTTATTGCAACTACCGGTAGGACTCTGAAAGCTTCGATGGGTTCTCGCCGACGTTTCTCCCAGAAGCCAGGACCATGTGGCGACGGAACGGACCACATCAGCGGCCTACCCGACGACCTCCTCCTCCTGATCCTCGCCGGCCTCGGCTGCACCGCCACCGCCGCGCGCACCAGCGGCCTCTGGGCCCGCCTCGGCGACATCTCCCTCCGCGACGTCCCCTTCCCGTCGCTCGCGACGGTGCTCAGCCTTGTCGCCCGCCCTCCGCCTCCCATTATCTCCCTCCTCGACATCCGGGTGCCCAGCCAGAAGAGGCGCGTGCCCAGGGAGCACTGGCCCGTCCCCGCGGACGTCGCCTCGCTGATGCGCGCCGCCGCGCGGCTCGTTCCGGAGAGGCTCGTCCTCGTACTCCCGCGGGGCGGCTCGAACCCTAACCCCGCCGACCTCCTCCTCCCGTGCTTCCACCGCGCTGCCTCCATCGTGCTGGAGTCACTCCCCTTCGTCCTCCGCGTGCCGGCCACCTGCGGCGAGTTCGTCGCGCTCCATAAGCTGCACCTCCTGGACTGCATCGTCATGGACGAAGACCTGGACGCCTTGCTCTCGCTCTGCCCGTGCCTGCGCGTGCTCGTGCTCAAGCACAAGGCGACTACCTGGACCGGCGACACCGGATGCAGGACGGTCCACTCGACGACGCTGGAGGAGCTTGAAGTGGACTCCGAGAGAGCATGGGCAAGTCGCGTCGACATCGCTGCCCCGCTGGTTAAGCAGATGAGGGTGTCGTTTTGGGCCGACGATGAGATAAGCATCTCCATCTCGGCACCCATGGTGGAGAAGTTTTGGTGGCACTGCTGCTATGCCACGGGAGCTATTGGGTTTGGTCTTTGGAGCCTCCACATGCTGAGACTAGAGACGGCAGAGACACCCGGACAGATCCCTTCCCTGCAGATTTATGTTGGCAATGTGTGTCATTTCTCTTACCCAATTTATTGAGTTTCCGACAAAACTAAATTTTGTAGTATATATATATGATGCATATCTTACAAAATTGCCTTTTCAGATCGACTATGATTTCTCCGCTGAAGATGAAGAAGCGAACCTTGCGCAGGAGATAGAGAAGCATTTGGTTATCGAATTCTCCAATTTGGAGCTGCATCTGTCAGCACCGGGGCACGTTTTTGGAGCGCTTGTGTTGCATATTCTTGGGATGAATCGGATTCGTGATGCTATACGGAGGTTTAAGATCTTCCGGGAGACATTTCGGGTAAATTCTCCACTCTCCTTATATATCTCAGTAATACATTTGGTAGTAATACTTTTACATCCTCTGTTTTAGGAGAAAGAAGCATGCCCTGCAAACTGTCCATGTGAGCCTACAGACTGGAGGACCCAAATTATCGCATTGACTGCTCTTGAAGAAGTGGAAATAGATGGCTTCGAAGGGGATGATCATGAGTATGATTTGTTGGAACTCATATTCAGCTGCTCACCAATGCTTAAAAGGATGACCGTGAAGTTTTCACGTATAGTCTCATCAAGTAACAATGCTTGCACAAAAATATCTGACATATTTGCGGCACATTCTTCTGTGGAATGCCTTGTCTATTAGAACTCAAGTAAGTTTTTCTTCTGCATCGTTGTATTCAGCAACTAAAGAGAAGAAGAATCTGCTCTCCAGATTAGCTGATCACCTCTGAGTTTCGTGGCATACCTTATTCGGTTCCAGTTACATTCGTTAAGCAAGTACTTCGCTATTTTTATTTCTGTTGTCAGCACATTTTGTAATTTATTTGCTAGTGACCACAATCTTCATCAATAGAAGACAATAGTAATACCGTATGTTTGCACGCTATGATACTAACTGGAACCGGTTTTCATTTTCCTCCTATATAGGGTTAATACGATGTAGCCCAAATTGCCTGCCGACATGACTCCCATCCTTACATTTGTTGTTTCCTGGTGCTTATTAACAAGATCACCTTTCCTTGACGAACAACTCCATGTAAATATTATCTGGTCTCAAGACTTCGATTGGTTGCATCTAATGATAAACTCAGGTATTGTTTGGCAATACAGTGGTATAGGCTCTGGGTGTTGCACCCTTAGTAATACTCGTTGACGGAGTTATGTTGCTCAAGAGATATATGCCAATATGATGCTCCAAACGATTCTGAAGTACTGCACCCTAGTTTCTTTGTAAGTAGATCGAGAAGCAGAGATTGTACACTTCATAGCTCTTGATTTTGACACCTAGTGATTAGCCAGCCCACTTCCTTAACTTGTTAGTTGCGTTCTGTTTCCTCTGTTATGTCAACTACTGCATCCTAGATGATGAGCGAAGATGCATCTGTTATTCCTTGGTTTACTTTTGTATATGCCAGTCATATATGCACCATGTGGTTCTGTTAAGAAAATGGTCTATGTTACTTTTAACTGTTTCATTTCATTTTGATGCCTTGTTTCTCTGCCAGAAGTAGAATAAGGAGCAAAGAATGCTCACCTGGTTTTGATTCCACATTCCTTTGCTAGAAATGTATTTGTTAGATGTAATTCAAAAACCCTCTGTATGTGTTCACGTAATGGACTTGGAGTAGTACTCCTCTCCTGATCGTATCCCTCTACCTCACTTGTATGTGCCAACGGTGGGGCTTTTCCACCATCTATATAACACGTAACCGATGCCCCCAACGGGGCCATCGCTTTTGCCTACCTATTTCGTCATGGTATCAGAGCCATCCTCTTCCCAGACCTAGCCACCGAAAACAAAACAAAAACCCCAAGCCGTCGCCGTCGCCGGTGATCATCTCATCTGCCGCCGCCTCACAACACAAACCAAAAACCTAGAAAAACTTCGCCGCCGCCGCCGCCAAAACACCACAACACAATCTCAAGCCGCCGCCGCCGATCGATCTTGATCTGCCGCCGCCGTCGACAACAACATCATCATGACTAGATCTTCATCTTCATCCTCGTCGGCCACCTTGGATGCCCTCCTCGGGGCTCCTCCCACGCAGCTCCTCACTCGCGACAACTTTATTCCATGGAACGCCCTGATGCTCCCTGCCCTGCGCGGTGCTAGGGTTCTTGATCTCATTGAGGGCAAGGAGGTTGCACTTGAGAAGACGATGGAGGTTGAATACAAGGAAGGCAAGAAATTCAAGGCTGAGAATCCTGACTATGCAGCCGGGTTCACACGGGATCAGCAGGTACTTCGTTTTCTGCCGAATTCCGTGTCTCCCGAGATCCTTGCCCATGTCACTGGGCTGGACACTGCAGCTGAAGTTTGGGCGTCGCTCAAGGAGCTTGTTTCCTCCCAATCTCGGTCAAGGATCTAGACTCTCCGCGGAGCCCTCCAGAACACGAAGAAAGGCACTCTCTCTGCTGCAAAATATATTGCTAAGAAGAAGGCCACGCGGCAAAGCTTGCCGCCGCTGGAAAAACTCTCGATGAGGATGAGCTGATCGGGTCCATCCTCAATGGGCTTGACAAATCCTACAACCCCTTCAAGACAGCCATCAACGCCAACCCCGGTACAAATTTATCAGATCTATTTAATCAAATTATTGCTTATGATGCTCTCCAAGATGATCCTGATGACACCGAGGGCTTCACATCCTCGGCGAACGTTGCTCGCCGTGGTGGTGGCGGTGGCGACACTCGGCCACATGGACACGCTGATGATCGTGGACGCTAGGAGGACCGCCCGCGCCAGGATGATCGGAGACGCCAAGATGATCGTGATCGCGGCTATGACCGTGGTTATGATTGCATGCGCCAGGAGGATCGCGGGTATGACCGCGGTTACGGACGCCAAGATGACCGTGGGTATCGTCGCGACCGCCATGATGATGACCGCCGCGACGGCGGCAACTAGCGCCGCCAAGGACATGATGATCGTCGTGATGGTGGGCGTCGGCGCGCTACACCGTATGTCAACGTCGATTGCCAGATCTGCAAGATACATGGTCATTCTGCCAGCGACTGTTGGTGGCGCTTCCAGAACAATCGCGATGGTGGTGAAAAGGGTGCAAACATTGCATCCTATGGCGTCGACACCAACTGGTACCCGGACTCAGGTTCCACCCACCATCTTACACCGAGCTGAATAAGCTCACCATGCATGAACAATACAACGGCAACGATCGCGTGCACACGGCTGACGGCAACGGTATGCAAATAAGTCATATTGGTTATTCTATATTACGCACCCCACATGATTCTTTACAACTCAAAGATGTTCTTCATGTCCCAAGTGCATCTAAAAATTTGTTATCTGTTCATAAACTTACACTTGATAATAATGCCTTCATGGAATTTCACCCCTGGTTTTTCTTCATTAAGGATCGGGACACAAGGGAAATTCTGGTTGAAGGGCCATGCTCGGGTGGCCTCTACCCGCTTTCTCTAGCACCCACTGAGTCAACCTCCACATGGCATCGTCGCTTAGGCCATCCTTCTTCTTTTGTGGTTCAACAAATTCTTAGGAAAAACAAGATTTCTCATTCTCTGGAAATAAATCCCTACATTTGTGATTCTTGTCAACTAGCTAAGAGTCATCAACTACCCTATCCTGTCTCTACTAGTGTTTCCACCGTTCCTTTGGAACAAGTGTTCTCAGATGTATGGGGACCAGCACCTGAGTCTGTTGGAAAGCATTCCTACTATGTAAGTTTTATCGATGATTTCAGTAAATTCACTTGGATATACTTACTCAAAAAGCATTCCGATGTTTATCGAGTGTTTCTTAATTTCTAACAACTGTTTGAGAGGAAGTTTGATAGAAAAATTGTTACCATGCAAACTGATTGGGGAGGTGAGTATGAAAAACTTAATAGTTTTTTCCAAAAAGTTGGCATCACACACCATGTTGCCTGTCCTCATGCTCGTCAGCAAAATTGCTCTGCTAAAAGAAAACATCGTCATATTGTTGAAGTAGGCCTTGCCCTTCTCGCCAATGCCTCTATGCCACTTAAATTTTGGGACGAAGCTTTTCTCACTGCCACCTTTCTCATAAACCTTCTTCCTAGTAAGGTTATCAATCATGATACGCCAGTAGAACGCCTCCTTCACACAAAACCCAACTATGACTCGCTTCATGTTTTTGGTTGTGCCTGCTGGCCAAATCTTCGACCATATAACCCTAGAAAACTTTCTTTTCGCTCCACACGGTGTGTTTTCTTGGGCTACTGTCCACGCCACAAAGGGGTCAAGTGTATAGATGTCTCTACTGGCCGTGTTTATATTTCTCGTGATGTCGTGTTTGATGAAAAAAATTCCCTTTGCCGAGCTACACCCCAATGCTGGTCGTCGCCTAAAACAAGACATTCTCCTTCTGCCTGATTCTACACCAAATTGTGGGGATGCTAATATTAATGACTATATGCCTTTGCCCGTTGTGCCAATTGTTACTAATAATAATGATGGAGCTGCTGCAGATACTCATAATGCACCAGATGTGATTGTTGGGCCCGAATCAGGAAGAAATTCTGCTCTTAATGGTCAGGAAACGGAAGCACATCGTCTCATACAAACTGTCACGGGATCTGATCCCGAGGATGATCTCCCTGGCCCGACCGGCGTTGATCCCGGAGCGGATTCGCTCCTATCCAATCAAGACGGGCCACCTGCCACCGCGACTGACGAGGATCCCGGGAGTCAGGACCCGCGGGAGCCGCGCTCTCCATGCGCGGACGAGTCGCGCCGTGCCACGTCGCCCCCTCGGTCGCCTTTTCCCGCGTCCAGGCCCACCTCGCCTCGGTATTAAATGCGCCTCGCGATACGGCCACGCGGACGGAGGGTGACGGGATGTTGCGTTCCCACTCCCGCTCGCCCTCGACTCCCGAGCGTGCGTCAGGCGCTGATCCCGGAGAGGATCTACCCTCATCATTGCACAATGATGCGCCAGTTTCGTCTCCCACTCAATCTTCGCGCCAAACAACAACGCCATGGAACATTCATCTGCACTCTCAGGCTCACCTGGCAGTGGTTCAGGTGATTCGACAACATCTTCCGATGTATCTCCGTCTCCGTCACCACTTCCGGAACCTCGTACACGACTACAAAAAGGTATACGACAACCAAAACAATACACTGACGACACTATTCGCTATGGCATGTTCACCTCTACAGGTGAACCTAGTAAAATCCCAGAGGCCTTAAAAGATGATTGTTGGCGCAAGTCAATGGAGGAAGAATATACAACTCTTATGAATAATAAGACTTGGCATCTTGTTCCTCCACACTCCATAAAAAATCTTATTGATTGTAAATGGGTATATCGTATCAAAAGAAATGCAGATGGTATTGTTGACAGGTACAAGGCACGTCTCGTTGCAAAAGGTTTCAAGCAAAGGTATGGCATTGACTATGAAGATACCTTCAGCCCAGTTGTTAAAGCAGCCACTATCAGAATTGTTCTGTCAGTTGCTGTTTCCAGAGGCTGGAGTCTGCGGCAGCTAGATGTCAAGAATGTGTTTTTACATGACGTTCTCGAAGAGGAGGTTTACATGAGGCAACCCCCAGTTTTTGAATCTTCTGCTACTCCAAATTATATTTGTAAACTTGACAAAGCTCTTTATGGTCTTAAACAAGCACCACGAGCATGGTATTCCAGACTGAGTAACAAACATCAACAACTTGGTTTTGTTCCTTCCAAAGGAGATACTTCACTCTTTCTCTACAACAAAGCTAATGTTATGATATTTGTTCTAATCTATGTTGATGATATCATAGTCACTAGCTCTTCAGACAAGGCTATTTCTGCTCTACTTCATGACCTTAATGGTGATTTTGCACTCAAAGATTTAGGTGATCTACACTATTGTTTGGGCATTGAGGTAAAGAAAATCCCAAATGGCTTACTTCTTACTCAAGAAAAATATGCTGCTGATTTGTTAGCTAAAGTTGGTATGAAAGATTGCACAACCACACCCACCACAATGTCATCTACAGACAAGCTGATGGTTCTCCTCTTGGGACTGATGATAGCACACATTATAGAAGAATTGTTGGTGCTTTGCAGTACCTCACGCTGACACGACCTGATATTTCCTTTTCAGTCAACAAAGTATGTCAGTATTTACATGCTCCTACCACTGCTCATTGGACAACTGCAAAACGGATACTAAGATATGTTCAAGGCACTATACATGTTGGTTTAACTTTTCAGCAATCATCCTCTAGTTTGCTCAGTGCTTTCTCAGATGCAGATTGGGCAGGGTGCTTGGATGACAGGAGATCCACTGGAGGTTTTGCTATATTTCTTGGTCCAAATCTGGTCTCCTGGAGTGCTAGAAAGCAAGCCACTGTTTCCAAATCCAGTACTGAAGCCGAATACAAGTCCCTAGCAAATGCTACAGCTGAACTCATATGGATTGAAGCCATTCTCAAGGAACTTGGAGTTTCACTTAAGGTAAAACCATGCTTATGGTGTGATAATTTGGGTGCTACTTACTTGTCTGTGAATCCTATATTTCATGCCAGAACAAAACATATTGAGATAGACTATCACTTTGTTCGTGAAAGAGTTGCAAATAAAATGCTTGATATCAAGTTTATATCTACAAAAGATCAAGTGGCAGACGGTTTCACAAAGAATCTTGCAATCAAGGATCTTAATGAATTCAAGCGTAATCTCAACCTGTCTGCAGGATGAGATTAAGGGGGGATGTTAGATGTAATTCAAAAACCGCCCCCAACGGGGCCATCGCTTTTGCCTACCTATTTCGTCGGTATTGAGCAGCAGAGAATGTTCAGTCCATAGCCCTTTTATTTTGATGATGTGTGATTAGCCCACCCTCTTGGCTTGAAAATCGCGTTCTGTTTCCTCTCTTCTCTGAACTATTGCACCCTATATAATGAACATAGTTGCATCTGTATTCATTCTAGCTATTGGTTGTGTCACTCTGTGAGAGTAACTTCTCGTGTTTAGCCTAGATTCTTGTAAATAGACTAAAGCCTTCTCTTTTTCTGCTTGCTTAGATTTGATATCTCTGTGTGCGAGAGTATACAGTATTCGATCTTGAGTACAGGGTGGTCATTTGCTGATCAAGAATTAACCGTTATATTGCTGAAATAATTAGCAATTCTTGATTTAGTTATGTTTCCTCTCTTGTCTGAACCTTTATAACTGCACCCTCGATGATGAATGGAGATGCATCTGTATCTATTGCACTAGCTCTTCCCTGGTTCACTTTGTATATATGGCAGTCATCATGCGTTCCGCTCAAGGTGATTATTGCTCTCTTGCTTTACACTGTTTCATTTCATTTTGGTGCCCTGTTTCCTTGCCAGAAGTATATTGAGCACCTGAACATGTTCACTTCATAGCTCTTGATTTTGGTACCAAGTGATCTGAACATGTTCCATCTTTTCTCTGAACCACTGCACCCTGTACGATGAACAAAGATGCATCTCTACGCATTCTTTCTATCATTGCTTACTGTCAATCTTAAAGTGGATACTGACTAGTGAGAGTTTCCTCGCAAGTTTCACCGAGATTGTCTTGAAGGCGAAAGCCGTCATTTTATCTGTCTGCTGATAGTATAGTTAGAAGTGAACATTATTACGAGACGCTGACACAAAACTACCGTCATGACACATAACTACAACTTTTGCGCGAGTTGACACACAAACACCACTTTTGGGGCTACTATGTGACACATAGCATTGATTGTTATGTTTGCTGGGTCACATGGCCCTCCACACATTCTTGCATGCGTGCGCACGACAGAGACAACGCAGACGCGTGCCGAGGCGAACCTAACGGATGTGTCGCCGCTCCTTTTGGGTCGCCAGAGCGACATCCACGACGATGTCTAGGGGTGGTGCACGGCAGCGCTCGACGCAGGGACGAACCAGAGCGAGAGGGAGAAAGGGGAAGGGTCCAGAAGGATGCTGGGCCTGAACGGTCGGAAACGTGTTTAATCCTAGCAAAGAGAACAATCAATTTATGTGTCACACGCCAGCCCTAAAGTGTCGTTTACGTGTCAACTCGCGCAAAAGTTATAGCTATGTATCATAACTGTCCCAAATATGATAGTTTTTCTCCATTATTACAATAGTACTCCGGCGTTGTATATTTGATGGAGCAACGGGCGGGTGCATGCGCATGCCAGCATGCTCGCCTACCGCACATGGAGACCAACCGGACGACGACCAATAGGACGTATGTTTCCGTTTCTCCAGATAGATCCTAGTAGAGCGCAATGGTGGCACTGGCACCGCAAAAGATCACTCGAATTCAGATGGGAGAATTTAGTAGTAAGAAATATACTACTCCTAGAAAGAAAGAGCATGGGAAGGGATGGGAATGTTGACTAGGGTCATCGCCGGTACGCACGAACGTCAGCCATGAGCAACGCAAGGCGTGCCTTGCCCGTGCCTGCATAGGACTGACGAGGCCAGTGGCAGCTTGTGGGGCCTCCTAAACCACGTGCGCGACCACTGTTTTCCACATGGCTTAGCTACTCTATCCGTTTTAAAATATATGATATTTTAGGTTTATAAAGTGAATGTATCTAGTTTTTTAGTGTCTACTCGCTCCGTCCGCAAATAAGTCTACTTCTAGCTTTTGTCTAAGTCAAACATAATTAAATTTGCCTAAATTTGTAAAGAAATATAGAAACATATATTTTACATCAAATTGACATATTATAAAACTAGATTTAAAAATAAATTTAATGGTATACACTTATTTGCGGACGGAGGGAGTAGGTTCACTTAAGTTTATAGTGAATCTACACACTAAAAGAAGTCTAGATATATTTTATTTATAAATCTAAAACATCTTATATTTTAAAACGGAGGGGTACCGGACAAGATTGACCCAGCCATCAGCATATATGCACCTGGTGTATATTCCAGGGCGGCTGGGAGATACTTTGGCCTGGCATGTCATGTTGACCGGCCAACTTGCATGACGACGAAGCTAGCGTTCGTGTATGGGAAACTGTGGGTGCGTCATGCCTGCACTTGTCTTACAAACAATGCCTGCGGTTGTCTTGCACACATCGCCCGACCCACTAGTTAGTATTTTAGTAATAATGCAAAACGGATTTTCCTAGTGTAAGTTGGGCCCTGGCATCATCTCTGCCGTCTGTGTATTAGAGATTAGTGCGGAAGTCAACTAAACATCAACAGAGATGTATTTGTATTATGACCCTACCCCATTCCCCGATTTGGGCTCGGAGACCATAGATCCTACCTGCTCCTCTATTTTTTTCTTTTATTTTTTGGGTTGGATTACTCTGTTTGAGAGACACGGATGTGAGTTCATGTTGAACATATTTTTTTCTAGATCTTCTCGATTTGTTTGTTCTGTGAAACATGTTATTTCTTTTTTTTCCAGACCGCCAAGTATATGAAACTTGTATGGATTTTTATTAAATCTTGTGATTCTTTAAAGATTGTATCCGTTGTTGATGAGGATTTGTATTAAATCTTGTTGAACTGAATATAATTTGCAGTTTCTTCTAAAGATTGTTTTTTAGTTTTTATTATGTTTTCTTGCATAAAAATTAGTTGATTTTTTCATGAAACCACTCTGAATCTTATATGTATTGTCAAATTTTCGATGGATTTGCTGTCAAACTTACATGATTTGATAATCTTCGAAAAAACTATATGTATCATGTATGATTCTTGGCATAAATATGTGTAAAAATTGTATGAATATTTTGGAAAACATTTACACGAATATCTCTTGATACTACTGTAAATCTGTTAGTTTCTGTCAAATTTATTGTGTGTTCCGTGTTGATTTTTTACCCCGAATATCTCTTGAAACTTGTATGGATATTTTTAGAAAAAATCTTGAAAAGAATATTATATGAAATATTGATGAATATTATTGAAAAACTAATTATGTAAGAATTTGTTGATTGATTTTAATAAATCTTTGAATAATTTTGGCTTCATCCATAATCAAATGGAACATAATCGTCTAATGTGAAAAATCTGAAAATAGAAGGGGTGTGTTGTAAGATTTACAAAGGTGGGAGGTGAAATTTACAAAGTCTATAGCACGAATTTCAAAGTAATAAACGGTACAGATGGTACCGAGGGCCCAACTTACACGGGGTGTTGCATTTCCCTTTAGTAATGCCACGAGAGTGTGAATTTCTAGCACAAAGGCACATTGGAATCCATATATTGTTGGACTTAGGTAGAAAATAGATTTCATACTTCTGAAGAATTACGATAAAATTCATGCGCGTAAGCATACCAATATGGATTTTCATAAAAAGTTATGAACATTTAAGATCTATGTGAAAGTCAAAAAAATGAGAAAGCCATGGTACATGACTTCATCGCGTGGTATTGGTACACCAGATAAGGGCAGCTCCAATGGCTCCCTCTATTTCAGACACAAAAAGTGTCTGATCTGATCTGTTTGTGCTGACCCGTTTTCCATGGACAAGATGGAGGCCTATGTCTATCCAGTATAGCCCAGTGCATCCAACGGCGTCCCCATTTGTTCAAGTCTTGGTAATGTTTGCTAATTTTCATTTTACATATTTCACACGCATAAATAGTCATAGTTTAATGAAAATGGTATAAAATTAAGTAGCACTACAAGCTAGTTCAATCAGGCCTTGGCGACATACCCCAAAGTACTAAAATGATGAGATACATAGGTCATCAAACTCACAAATTGAAGTTATCTAATGAATCACACATCCCGATCATGGATCATATTCTTCTTCTCCGGCCAACCATGCCCAATGAATTGGATCCATGTCGTCGGTCGTGTGGGTCGTCATGATCTTGGCTCCCTCTATGAGTAAGGAGAGCTACAATTCCGTTTGGTTGTTATCTACTTCCTTGTCTCTTATACATGCATTGATCTCTTCAATTTCGAGCTTCTTGTTTTGAATGTTGTAGAAGATCTTCATGACCTCCTATTTTTCCCGGCGCTTCCTCTCTTCCCTCCTCTCACTTGACACCTCCTTCTTGGCTAGCATTGTTTTGATCGTCTCTTGCAATGCATACAAGGAAGCCCCGCACTTTTCATTGGCCTTGGAGTTGGTCCTTCCCCTAGGCCTCTTTGATTGATCGGACGCACTTGGGGTGGCACTATCAAGATCGATGACATTGGATTGTGTCCCTTTAATTAGTTTGCATTGTCGCCTCGTTGGCCCATGAAGCATAAGATCCTGCCACTTGAGAAAATGTTGAATGATTTTCCTTGTTGGGCAATCTTGAAGTGATTTAAAGCTTGAAACACCTACACATATCAAAATTTTGTAAGAAGTAGAACGGAATGACATGTACACATAGCACAAGTCTTTCACATATTTTGAGTTCAAAAGAAATATACCATGTCTCCCATGCCAATGCCACTAAGTTTTCGCTTCTTCACCGTGTCATATGAAACGTTGAACTATGTGCATTTATCTTGAATAAATGACCACATTTTTGTGAGAGAGTTTTTATTGCGATTACTGTCAAATGGGTGCTCAACCAAGTGATTATGCTCATGGAAGTAGTTGAAAATCTTCTTCCAAAATGTCCCTAGATTTTTCTCAGCATCACAAATTGGATCTTGTATAATTTGCATTCAAGCCTCACAAAGCAACACGCCCTTATGGTCCGCGTATGTTCTGGTTCTTTTGGACTTTCCTTTTACTCCGACTTGGCGAGCAAGCTCATCCTCGAAGAATGGCTTGTCATCAGCAATGATCCCTTATGATCATATGTCTCTTTGATCCAAACCTACTAACCCAAGCCGTTTACAGAACAAGTAAACTATCTTTCAATCTTTGTAAGTGAGGCTGTTGTGGGATCGTGAAAACAATCATTCGCCCCCTGGGATTGCTGAAACAAGACCATGTTGTAGGTATACCCATTTGATATATCCACACCATTAGCGGCAGGTGTTAGGGAAGTCTTGCTCCTAGTAGTTGTAGATTTCTTCTCCTCGGTGAAGAATCGGGCGACCGGATCCAGATCCTTTGATGTTTCTCCTCAATCTTCTTTCTCTCATTCCCATGGCTGCGGTGAGGAAGGATGGAGCAAAAATAGGAGCCTAACCCATGACGACACTAGTTGGCTGAGTCCATGGCGAGGTGATGCTTTGGTTTACATCGTACCTCCACCCTATCTCCTCTTCTATTCTATAATAAATTGGTGGCATTGCTCCAATTTCCCCATGTTGGATGTTGTTATGAGGGATTGGTCGTTGAATGGGGATTGGCCGCTGAATCGAGTTGCGAGTCCTCTGTAAGAGTTCTTGCTAGTTTTGATCATTATGCTGGGGGAGGAGGTTAGACTCCAAGATTTGGGTTTCCTGCAGATCATGGTGGACCTATGCACGGCGGAGTTCATAAGCGGCGACAAGCTCATGTTGGCTCTAGCTTCCGCCTAAAGGAAGGCCACTCCGTGTTGTGGTTCTTGATGCGCCTGAGCTACTTCGTCCTCCTGGCCAGCGTGCCACATGGGAGGATCATCCTCGACTTCGATACCACCTCACAAGCCCACTCTACCCCAAATGGCATAGTCCCCGGCAGCGAGGTGGATGGCCGTTCCTGAGGTCTCAGATCGACAACGGTGGACAAGAAGGACTGGATCACTTTTTACATCTTTTTTCTAAGGTCATTTTTGTAAAATGTGAGGACCAGTTGGAATCTTCTTTTCTTTTAGGGTCCTCTATGTATTTGTAAACCCATCACCGTTTTATTAATAGAAGCGGTTGTCGGGTCTTTTGGGACCCTTCCCTATGAAAAAATCTTTAGGCTTTTCTTCTACTAATATCTTTGAGAGCACCGAGTGAAATAGTGCGGTTACCGGAATTCCCAGCCCCTTTGGTAATTAAGTTTATCGTGCAAAAAATGCCAGTGCATTTGAATTTGCGTATATTTTGGACTGGTTTGTTCTCCAACCTAAACGATATGTGATCCACTCTGCTCTATAACCCCGTGCCCCAACTTATTTGTCCTGAACTTTTGCTTCCTTCTCCTCCAAACATTAAATTCAAAATGTTTAGACATTGTTGAGTTCGAAATTTAAATTTTGTTTCAAAACCTTGCAACCATGGTTATCGGAAATCCCTGCACCCTCCGAGATTTTTTTTTCTTACCGGTACCCGGCCCTAATCCGCGGTTGAGAGCATGTTCTCAGCGAATTCTGTCCCCGACTCGAGCCGCTGTGGTGTGCTTGCAGGAGACCAAGATGGCGGTAATCTCTGACCGCGTGGTGAGGGAATGCCTTGGCCCCTCTTACGACAATTTCTTCTTCTTGCCGGCGATAGGGACTCGCGGTGGAATCCTTCTTGCATGACAGTCTAGTCTGGTCTCCGTCACCCACCCCCACTACACTGAAAATGCGATCACTGCTCGCATTTCAACGGGTGTGGATCACAGCTGGTGGTTTTCCGGAGTGTATGGGACCCAAAGCGACGTGGACAAACGTGCTTTCCTCCAAGAGCTACAAGACATCAGGGACCTGCACGCTGGTCCGTGGATCATTGCTGGTGATTTCAACCTCATCCTCAATCCGGAGGATAAGAACCAAGGGACCCTACATCGCCGCATGATGGCCAGGTTCAGGCGGACACTTGCAACTCTGGAGCTCAAGGAGCTCTACCTCAACGGCCGCAGATTCACCTGGACAAATGAACGGGAACGACCCACTTTGGAGAGACTCGATCGGGTCTTCATGACAGTGGACTGGGAGGCACGCTACCCTGACGCCTTCCTCTCGGCTTTGTCTTCAGGCCCGTCAGACCACTGCCCCTTGTTGTTGTGCCTTGCCCCGGACCTCCAACGGGGACGTCGTTTCCAGTTTCAGTCCTTCTGGCCCAAAGCCGATGGCTTCATGGCAGTGGTACAGGAAGGGTGGACCTCGCAGCAGTGGGAGCCGAACCCTTTCAAGAGACTTGATGCGAAATTGCGAGCCGTGGCTAAAAGTCTTTCTTGTTGGAGCTCCAAATTCATCGGGAATATTAAGCTGCAGATCCTCCTAGCCACAGAGCTGATACTCTGCTTTGACGTTGCCATGGAGAATAGGCAGCTGTCGACTCAGGAGCGTGGACTGCGGTGCCTTCTCAAGAAGAAGCTCCTGGGACTAGCTTCTCTTGAGAGGACGCTGGCTCGACAGAGATCGAGGATTCTCTGGCTACGAGAGGGAGATGCATGCACTCGCTTCTTTCACACGCATGCCAGCCATCGGAGGCGTAAGAACTTCATTAATCACCTTATGGTGGACAATGTGCGAATCTCGGACCACACAGAAAAGGCAGAGGCCGTGGACACTTTCTTCGAGAACCTGCTCGGTGTGGCAGGAGACAGGCCATTCACTCTGGACTTGGACTTCTTAGGGGTACAATCGGCTGACCTCCAACACATCGACGGCGCTTTCACAGAGGAGGAAGTTTTGGCAGCCATCCGAGGCATGCCGTTGGACAAGTGCCCTGGGCCTGATGGCTTCTCTGCCCGCTTCTACGTATCTTGCTGGAGCATCATCAAGGAGGATGTTATGGACGCTTTCCACTCACTCTCTAGGCTAGACAGCCGTGGATTTGGATCGGTGAACAGTGCTTTGGTTACACTTCTACCCAAGAAGCCGGGCGCCGAAGAAATACGGGACTTCCGACCAATCAGTCTGATTCACGGAATTGCTAAGTGGGTGGCAAAGGTGATCGCCAACCGTGTTGCCCCGATCCTCCCACATCTGGTAGGGGGTGCATCAAAGCGCTTTTGTGCGTGGACGGTGTTTGCACGACAACTTCATGATGGTGCAGGGGACAGCCCGCAAGCTACACACCAGCAAGACGCCAGTAGTGCTACTCAAGCTGACCAAAGCCTTTGACACCGTGAGCCAGGCGTTCCTGTTGGAAGTGCTGAGGAAGCTGGGTTTTGGAGAGCGCCTCCTCACGTGCATCTGCGCACTTCTCTCCACGGCCTCCACACGCGTCCTGATGAATAGGTGCCCAGGGGCGAAGGTGGCCAACAGGCGTGGTCTCCGACAAGGAGACCCGCTCTCCCCACAACTTTTCATCCTGATCATGGAGGTTTTTCACCTAATGGACGTAAGGGCGGAGGAACATGGACTACTCACTCGGCTTGCAGCCACAGGCCTCCAGCATCGCACATCGATTTACGCGGACGATGTAGTCACCTTCCTGAGACCGTCAGCGGTGGATTTTCAGGTGATCTCCGGGATCATTGAGGACTTTGGGGAGGCTTCTGGTCTTCGTACCAATTTCGACAAATGCTCAGCCAACCTTATTAGGTGCTCGGTAGAGGACAGAAACCTAGTGGAGCGGGAGCTACACTGTCCCATCACGCAATTCCCCCTTCGCTATTTTGGGTTACCGCTCTCCCTGCGGAAGCCGTCGGCAGCGCAACTCCAAGCGCTGGTGGATCAGGTGGCCGCCAAATTGCCATCGTGGAAAGCCTCCATGCTAAATAGAGGAGGGCGGCTCGAACTTGTCAAAACAACTTTATTCGCCATGCCTATTTTTGCCATGATGTCCCTCGATATTCCCATAGAGACCATCAGCGCCATCGAGAAGATCATTCGCGGTTTCCTCTGGAAGGGGAGGAAGAACGTGCACGGCGGGCACTGCCTGGTGGCTTGGGACAGGGTGTGCATGCCCAAAGAGCTGGGGGGGCTTGGCATCCCCAACCTGCGCCTCATGAACATTGCGCCGAGGGCCAGATGGTTGTGGTTAAAGCGCGTGGAGGTGGATAGACCATGGCATGGCCTTGACATCCGGGTCCCGGATCCCTCGAGACGTCTCTTTGAAGCGCGACTACCTCAGTAATTGGGGATGGCGCAACTACTTTCTTCTGGACGGATAAGTGGCTCCCATGCGGGCGGCTCTGTGATGTGGCACCAAACCTCTTCGCTGCGGTCTCACCAAGTGCAATCTCCACACGCCGTGTTCGTGAAGGCCTTGCAGGAGGCTGGCTGCATGATGTCACTCCGGATCTTAGCGCAACAGCCATCAGGGAGCTCCTCGAGGTGGCGGACCGTATCGAAGCAATCACCCTGACAGAGGGTACGCAGGACATCCTCAAGTGGAACTGGGACCCAAGCAATTGCTACACGGCCCGATCCTGCTACCAGGCCCTTTTTGCCGGGCGAACTTCTATGGCAGGGGCCCTTCAGATCTGGCGATCCCGAGCCCCTGCTAGCTGCAAGGTGACCCTTTGGTTAGCCGTAAGGAACAGATGCTGGACAGCTGATCGGCTCAGCAGGCGTGGCCTTCAACATCCGGCGGCCTGCCCCTTCTGTGACCAGTGTGGAGAGACCATAAATCATCTTTTCATGGGTTGTGTACTGGCCCGCGAGGTTTGGGCAGCCTGCCTGGACTGGTGGAACAAGAGACACTGGATGCCGGAACATGACTCCAAGTTTGTTGCTTGGCTCCAAGATAAACGGGGCGGCGAGGGCCGCGAGCGCGACCTCTGGACAGGGATCGCTTTGGTTTGCTGGACGCTATGGCGCCACCGGAATGACGTGGTTTTTGAAGGGGCCACTCCTTCCCCTGAAGAGGTCATTCGCAAGGTCGCTGCGGAGGCAGACATCTGGAGGACTGCACGTCTTTTCCGCGACTGTCTAGGGCAGGTAGATAGGTGGAGATGCCGCGAATAGTTATTTAGAGTGTGTGTGCCGTCTTTGATACGGCGTGGATTTGCACCTTGCTGCGCCATCTGCGTCAGAAAGTTTCTACGGCTCCTTCATTTAAAACGATACGTCTCCCAGGACGTATCCTTGAAAAAAGAGAGCATGTTCTCACGCATCTCTTTTCATTTGCGAGAGTGGGCATATCCTCACACTGACAGTGACAGACGAACTACCACGCTGACAGGTATAGTGATGCGCATCTCTCCCAAGCTAGGAGTATGTCGTGTTGTCAGTTTGCCGACCGTTTTGTGCCTGGACTTGGACCGTTTTGTGCCTTTGCTTGATAGACCAGCCTCATCAGCTCGTGATCTCGATCGCGTCCGAGCCGAGCAAGCTTGGAACTACGGAGAGACGAAGGAAACATGCCTGCACGCGCGGCGCGCCGATGCGCGGCCGCCACGTCCTCGTACGTACGCCTCGGCGCCGGCCTCCGGCCTCCGGCGCTCCCTCGCACGCACCGCCCCACCGCCGTCCGCCGTCTCCTTTTCCTTCTTCTTCCCCCCTTCTCCATCTCGGAACGCTAAAACTAGATTACCCCATTGACGGCGGGGCTCCAGCTGTTCTTGTTTCCTCGGACGTTTAAACTTTTTGTCGTCAACTCGATCCCATGCAAATTCATGCATGCACATGCCGCGCGCCGACCCTCTACGCCTACGTCTAGTTTGTTAATCCTGCTGCGTACTTTCTGTATAACAATCTCTCGTTTGTTAGCAACTCCCATGCAAATTCATGCATGCATATGCCGCGCGCCGACCCTCTACGCCTACGCCTGCTTTGTTAATAATCGATCCTGCTGCGTACGTTCTGTATAACAATTTCGTTGGTTAGCTAGGAAAATGGTTAATCCTTTGGAGGCTTGCAGCTCACACACAGCATCCCTTGATTCCTGGAGCTAGCTAATCAAGCTAGCTGCTCCCTAATCATGGCACTAATTAACCAGCTTCATCGTTCAGTTTGTTCTCCTTCTTGAAGACAAAAGCAGCTTGATACTCACTAGACTACTAGTCTACTAGTAGTAGAGTAGATACAAAGAGGAGGCTCGTGGCTTATCCTTATACTTGAAGCCACTTTACTTTACTTTATCATCGTTCATTAACACCTACTCAACTAGTCTACTAGTCTACTTTACTAGTCTACTAGTCTACTTTACAAAAACAAAAAGATGAGATTTCAAAACTCACACCTACTCAACTACGCTCGGTCCAGTACAGCGAGTATCTTATTCGCGGTCGTACGTCCGGACCACATGCGCGAGACCGGAAACCGCTTCTCTCCACTCTCACTTCATCGGCTGGACAGCTCCTATAAACCACACCACTGAGTCGCACGGGCTCGCACACCACACTGCAAGCAGTCCAACCCACCCACCCACCGCGCGCACACGCCGATCGAGACACATTCTCTCGCAGTCAAGATCGATCGAGATGGGGGAGGGCAATGCCGCTCATGGGGTGGCGCGGCCGTCGTCGTCGTCGTCGTCGTGCCGGCGTGGTCCAGCAGGAGGGTGCGGGATGGCGCTGGGCCGGCTGGTGAGGAGGCTGCGGAGGCGGAGCAAGATGCTGTGCACGGCGGCGCGGCCAGCGCCAGCCGCCGCGTCCCGGTACTGCCACCAGTACGACCCGCTCAGCTACGCGCGCAACTTCGACTTCGGAACAGGGCTCCACGACGACGACGTTTCCGCCCACCTTAACTACCACTACACCTTCGCCTCGCGTTTCGTGCTCCCCTCCTCTGACGCCCGGCGACAGCAGTAGGCATGCTCTCCATTAGATCAGTTAGGAAGGGCACTCTGTTTTTTATTTTGTTCTTTATCGATCCCCTCAGCTGCAGCTTAGCCTGCAGGCGAGCTGTGTTCATATATGGGGTGGTGGATCATGATGGCTGTAAGAATTTCCAGGCCTCCTTGGCGGCTTCAGTTTTCGGCCATTTGGGGAGCTGCAGCCTGTAGGAAATGTTTGATTAAGCAACATTTTATGAATTTCTCGGTCTGATTTCTTGGTGTCCAACTCTACATGCCTCTTTGTATTGTTCTTGACACAACCATCTCTTCGAATGCTCTGAAAATCGAAATAAGCTTGTCCACTTTACACACAGGGGAAAGAAGAATTTATGGACTATGGAGCCTCATGACGAGTCAGGGCCCGAGGATGTCATTGCATCCAGATCCACTCATCAAGCGCGTGTTTGGTTACTCGTTTCCTTGTTTCTCGCATGGAGCGAGAAGAAATAAAGGCGTTTGGTTCCACGCGACCGGTGAAATCTTTGCATCGCACGAGTTTTAAAGCGCCTCTCACCCAAGCCCTAAAGGAACGCCGAAATCGGGAGTTTTCACGGAGCCAAGTTCTTCTCGCGCTCGTAGGGGAAGAAGCTGCACGCGCTCATGCAAGGGAGAGATGGCAGGAGCTCGCAAAAT
Source organism: Avena longiglumis (assembly GCA_030063025.1). Classification (NCBI taxonomy): domain Eukaryota; kingdom Viridiplantae; phylum Streptophyta; class Magnoliopsida; order Poales; family Poaceae; genus Avena; species Avena longiglumis. Next base: position 16,101,185 of record CP125979.1, on the reverse strand, counting down.
CCGGCGGGAGAAATTGGGGTTAGCGCCCGCCGATTCGTCGCGGCTATTTACACCGCCCCTCCGCCGGCTCCAAAATCCCCGCCTCCATTTCCCCCAATTGAGCTCTCCCTCCAAATCCTCTTCCTCACCGACGAGCAGGTAAGCGGCGCCTCCTACTCCGGTGGGTCCAGCTCATCTCCGACAAGTCTTCATTCTCGACTATATCGGACATGTCGTCCTCGTCAGGCGAGTTTGAGATCTTGGTAAGAAACACCTAACCCTAGCTCTCACAGATTAGATCTATTGCCATGTTCTAGCTCATAGTTCTAAGCTGTGAGCTGGTGTTCTAGATCTGGACCTGAGCATGTTGTCATGTGAGCATTGTCATGTGTTGTAGGTAGAATTAGTGTTATAAGTATAGTTCTTCCCCTAAAACTAAACACATTATTATCCCTGCTACCATAGGAGAAGGTTGCGTCCCCCGATCTGTCTCAAACCTATGTGCTACCTCTGTGTTATGTGTTGATGCCTGATGCGGTGGCCAAGAGGAAGTTGGCCATGTCATGTCCAGCATCTCTGTCCACCTTCGTCCTGAATCAGGTCGTCCAATTGATCAAGAAAGGGGGTTCAGTAGTACGGGGAATTCAGACAGGCGGACATGCGACTGATTGCAGAGGACGTCTTCAAGTTCTGTGGCCGGACAGTCACTTCGAACCAGGTGTACAACCACATGAGGCACTAGAGAGTGAGCTGGATTCAGGTGATGAGGATCAAGAGGCTTGAGAACATGTGCTGGTGTAGCACCCCGGGTAAAACCACTACCAGAAAATCGCTCGTTGTTTGTGCATGCATCTTCATGACCGTATGCTCATGTCATGATGCCACATTGCATTTGAGCATCGTCATGTCATGAGCATCTAATTTCCTAAAACTATTTCCAAAAACCTATCTTTGTTTTATAAATAAGCTCCTTTCTATTTCAAATCAAAACCCTAGGTCCGCCTGGATCTTCTATTTGTCTAAAACCTATTTAAAAATAGTTTATTTTAAAAGAAATAAGATAAATACTAAAAAAATGTTTTGTTTAGGGAGGCAGCGGCCAGGCCCATAGGCCACCTACAACTCAAACCCTAGACTAGTTTTCCCAAACCCTAACCCTAATCTACCTAACCCCTCTCACCTCAAACCCTAGCTACCCCAAATGCGGTGACCCAGCATACCACTGCATGTGTAGTACACTATAGTCGTTGACATGACATCCACAGAACACCGTTCCGTAAATATCACATCCCTCAGAGTGGTACAACAGAAACATTGCGGGTCCATATTACAAACATACACACATTATTATTATTACAATACCGGAAGTTCAAGACTTCCAAAAGATTCAACTTACAAACCAAAATATAAGTGTTTTAGTGGAAGTTTCAAATTTAAAACTTAAACTCCAAATTGAGCTCAACAACTTATTGCTATATAATGGTCATGTTGCTCGGCTCAAGTGGCTACTAGAACTATAGTAATTATTCGGACTCTTGGAACTCTCCTCCATAGACGATGTCGTAATCCTCCCCTTCTACGGCTCCGTACAAGTTGGGCTCTTCATAGAAGACCTCCTCCTGATTCTCAGATGCGTACATTGGAGTACCTTCGGAATTCTCAGAATCTAAGCAAGGATTCAAAGGAAAGGATGAGTAACAGCGTTACCCAACAAGTTCATTCTATGCAAGGTAGGAAGTTTGATGCTCTATCTACCACCTCGGACTATCAGTCTTTGGCATTATGCAATTTTCGTAAATCTTTCTTCAAAGATTGTTTTTATTATAAAAATCTATGACCATCGGCTTCACAGTTGACGAACTTTCATGGAGTTCCTTTCTGCCGCGTCAGATCTCCTTCCCAACAGGAGTAACAAGTTACAGTTCTTACACTCTGCAGAGGTGCGTTCCTTTTCCCATGAGAGATCAACTCCTTGTTGCACAACCGGACGTACTTTCCCGTCCACAATTCCATGATGTGGGGCCCATTAGTTGGTCCAAGCCAATCACTTCCCTCTCCGCAACCTCATATGTCTGCACGATCCTTCGGCTAGCTCACCTTCGTTAAGCCCCCTTTCGGGCAGGCTAAAACCCTGATGAGTTTCCGAAGACTCTATGACCTAGTGATGCCCGGATTAGTACCATTTACATGGACTATCTCCCTAAACACCATTCATAGATAATCTAGACACCAAAAGTGTGGGGCTTAAGGGTGCCCACCCATATGTTGGATCCACACAAGGAATCACAACATCACGTTAAGGTCGTCTTGCTTCCATACAAGAGGAAAAGGATACAATTGACTTCTCCGTCCCATTCCAAATCTCATGGTTAACGCGTAATATACAGCGCTAGAATCACTGATGTCATGGGTTATTAATTCCTAATTGTTTATCATTAGTGCAAGTAGAACTCTGAGTTCTATTGCTTCATTATATCATCACTTAGGATGATATCCTAGATTTAGTATCTTGAGAAAATAATGTTTTCCTTTTTCTAGAATATTGATGTTAACACACAATTCGCAAATACTTTGATAAAGACTCTTCAAGGGACATGAGCAAGAGATGAACTTGCCTTGTGATGGCAAGGTAGTGAAGTCTGATGCTTGCACTGGACCTTGAGCTTCTATGTCTACAAAAACATCATTATTGCCCGGTAAGGACAATATTTAAAGAAGCAAAAATGGTTATGCAAAGTAATGTAATGCGTCTTTTAACTTGATATGCATTTTCCCCATTATTATAAAACACTTTTTGATAATCAAGGATTTATAAATATTAATTTTTAATATTTATAATATAATATTGTATTCTTTTATTTTATTTCCCTTTTTATTTGATTTTTATTGCTTTAATAATTCTTTTAAGAATTATCACTTAAATATCAAAACTTGTTATTAAATATTTGTTTAGTATTTTTCTACAATACTACAATATTAATATATGATGAAAGTGATTTTTATTTATTTTTATCATCTTCCAATAATTTTGTAAAATTCCATAAGGAATATATAAATTACAAAATTCTTTATAAAATTTATATGTCTAAAATTTTACATCTCAATTTATTTGAATAGTTTGGATTTTTGTGAATCCAAAAATATTTTATTTATAATTTTTGGATTTTTATTTTATTTTGTTTAGAATTTTATTGAGTTTAGGGGTATTTTGGTTTTTTCTTAGTTATTTAAATTTGCTTTAGGTGATTGGGTTGTTTGTGTTGGGCTTATTGGGCCCTGGTAGCCCAGTAGGGAAAAGTGAAAAGAACACCCCGAAGGGGTCTTGGTCCAACCAGCCCATTCTCTCTGTCTCTTCTTCGTTCTCATCTCCCCTCTCCCTCGACCCCGTGGGGTTCTACCGTGGTGCAGGGTAAGGTTGGTGACTACGCTCGTTCATCTAGTCCGATTCGATTTGATTCCGGAGCTCCCCTGTGGCCAGGTTCACCCTATTCCCGAACCCTAGGTTTTGGGTGTCGCCACCGCCATGGACCCTCCCGTGGTGGTGTGTGCGGTGTGGTGTCCTTGATGTCCGTCGTGGCTGGTGTGGGTCACAGGCTCCCCTGCGTGCTCCCGAGCACGCCCTTCTGCTTCCTCTTCAATTCATCAGAGGACCCCTGTAAGTTCTTTGAAAGAACATGTTGGGCCCCATGTGGTTTTGGTAATTAATGACAATCTTTATGGACTAATGTGTGTATTAAGTTGTACTTGTAGGAATTTTCCATTGGCATTGCTTGGAGCATGTGTTGACTTCAAGGTAGATGAAATGAGAAGAAGATGTGTTGTGCAAGCTCAAAATGCGCCATCTATAGAAGATCTCATGTTTGATGCTTGCCATCCTCGGTGATCATGGATCGATGATGAGGAATCAAGAAAGGTGTCCATCTTGAGAAGGACAAGATCGTCTACATCGATCTCAAGTGGATTGCTCAAGGCAAAGGTATAATATTGATAGGTTTTCCCTTTTGCCGGTCTCATGTTTATTGGGAGACCGGGTTTAGGATAGATAACCATACTATGAAGAGGGGCTCTCGAATGAGTAACTCGGTCACATCGTTCGGAGAGAGATCAAACCTTTGCATACTTGCATCATCATATTTGGTTGTTATTTGGTCTTATCCATGTGAGGATATAGAGCTTGTGGTAATCTCCATAACAAGCTCTAGTCCATCAAAAACAGATTTCCCTTTTATATCTTATTGCGTTTTGATCTTGGAGGTTTTACCGGTTTGTATTTTAGAGATAGGTAAAACCTTTCATTATTTGGTTCTTACTCATGTGAGGATTTATAGATTGTGTTAATCTCCATGACAAGCTCTCGTTCATCGAAAACGGATTTCATATGCATTTTCTATTACATTTTTTATGTTGGAGGTTTTATCGGTTCATCTTTTTGATAGAGGTTAAAACTTTCGTCATTTGGATCTATTCTCCCTTGCTGGACTATAATGTTTCTTTGCATGATCTTTTAGAGATTGTTGTCCTCTTCAAAACGAGCCCAAGATCATCAAAATCGGAGTCCGGATGCAAAAGTTATGGCCGCTGCTCGTGTGGATGATCGGTAGTACGACTGGGTCCCAGAGTAGCGAGGTCCGGTAGTACCGCCCCGTAGTACCGGTCGGTACTGAATAAGGTGCGTTTGGCGACCTAGGATCCCCAGGGAATGTCCGGTAGTACCGGGAATGTCTGGTAGTACCGGGATTCGCGTTTTTTTGGCTTCAACGGTTGGATTTTCGGGGAACCTATTTAAGGGGCCTTCTTACCCAATGGTTCCCTAACCATTCTTGCAAGTTTTCCCCTCCATTGTTGACCTTCTTGAGCTTGCTTTCTCTCAATCCCTCCAATGATTCTTGCATATTCTTGAGGGATTTGAAAGAGGAGATCTAGATCTACAATCCCACCAATCAATCTCTCCTCTAAGTGAGGGGAACATATTGGGATCTAGATCTTGGAGTCTTTTGTGGATTTCCTCCATTGTCCTTCCTCTCTTATTCCCCCATAAGATTTTGTAGCTTTGGTGGAATTTGGGAGAGAGGGATTTGAGCACCTTTGTGGTGTTCTTGCCATTTGCATTTGGTGCATCGGTTTGAGTTCTCTTTGGAGGATTTGATTTGAGTTACTCATTGGAGCTTGTCCCTCTTGGGTTATTGGAACCCTAGACGGTTTGTGGCCTTGGTGGCATTGTGGCCTCTTGTGGCATTTGTTGGGAGCCTCCAATTAAGTTGTGGAGAAGTGCCCCAACCTTGTGAGAGGTTCCGGTTGCCACCGACAAGTGCACCGATAGTGGAAGCATGGATCGATCCCATTGGGGTGAGATTCACCGGAGAATAAGGGAGGCCTTTTGTGGCGTTGGTGGTTTGATACCACCCCCTCTCCAAACGAGACGTACTCCATGTTGGGAGGAACTCGGTAAAATATCGGTGTCCCCACGTGCCTCGGTTATCTCTATACTCGAGTTCTTTACTTATGCACTTTACATTGTGATAGCCTTCATGCTTGAAGTACTATATATCTTGCTGTCACTTTGTTGCTTGTATTTCTTAGCATAAGTTGTTGGTGCACATAGGTAAACATTAGTTGTCTCTAGGTTGTGCTTTACAAAGTAAACACTAGTTTTATTCCGCCTTTGTTGAGCCACTCTAGTAAAAGTTTTAATCGCCTATTCACCCCCCCTCTAGGTGACATCCGTATCCTTTCAATTGGTATCAGAGCCCGGTCTCTCATTTTAGGATTCACCGCCTTGAGAGTAAAGATGTCGGCTAGGGGATTAGTACACAAGGACACAGTCACATTCGATGGCACAAATTATGATGTTTGGAAAATTCGCATGCTTAATTTATTTCAGGAAATTCACCCAATTATTGAGGGCTATCTATATGTGGGTTTCTTCTCCTATGGATACCCGAATCTAATCTTTAGAGTAGAAGTTGAACTCTCATAGATGCTCTAGCTACTAAAATTCTTTTGCATGTTGTGAGCAATGTAGTTCTTTCTTCTATCATGCCTTATTCAAGCGCTCGTGAGATATGGACCAAGCTTCAAGATAAATATAGCAAGTCCAACATTATTGAGGATGATTGTGTTGTTTCCACTTCCGGTCGAGATGAGTTCTCATCGTCTACCACTTCACCAACATGTGATTTTTCATAAGGTAATGATATGGTGAGTGGTGATAGAAATTGCAATATGGATAGTGTGTTCACTATTTGTAATCCCTCATATCTATCTAGTTGCAATGATCTATCTTTGGACCTTAACACTTCTAGCACTCAAAATTCCTCACATGCTTGTGTTAATAGTCCTTGCATATCATGTAGAAGTGACTTGAACAAATCTCATGATGATATGCTCATGTTGTCTTGTTACCATGATAAAAATGCTTCCATTTCCTCTAGTGCTTGTGTTGCTAACCATGTAGAGGAAAATGAAGATTCTATGGGCCAAGACAAGGTCTTGAAGAGAGCTACAAGTGCAATCTCATCATCACCTTCCTCCGGTTCTCACATGTGCCTTATGGGTAAGGGAACAAAGGTAACCTCTTTGAATCCCATTGTATCTCATGATGATGATGATGATGAGGTTGAGAATGATAATGATGATTATAGAGGTAAGTATGATATTACCTCTATTAAGAAAATGGGAGAGGTCTATAGTGCTCTCTACAAAAATAAACTTGCTCCCTCCAACCTTCTTGAAATCTTGAATTATGCTATAGAAGGCAATGATCTTATTGAGGAGCAAGAAAACATAATTGATGAAAAGTTTGCACTTGAGCGTGAATATGCTAATGAACTTGCTCAAGTAAAGGACTCCCTTGAAGAAGAACAAACCACCAAAGAATCTCTTGAGGAGACTTTTACTCTAGAATTATCTAGAGTAAAGGAATACCATGATAGAGAACTTGCGGTGGCTAACTCCTTCAAGATTAAAAATGATGAACTTGAAGTTGCTTATGCTAAACTTGTTGAGGATTTTGAGCACCTCAAAAATGGCTCTAGGGTCATAAAGGGTGAGCTCAACCGAGTCACATGAGCAACTTAAAGCTTCATATTCAAAAGAGCTTGCCAAGTTGCCCCCACCTCTCGCTAATAATGATGATGCTTGTGCTATTAACTCTATTTCTTGTAAAGCATCTATTTTGGAGGAGAATGTTGAGCTAAAGGCTCAACTTGCGTTGCTAACTAGCAACTATGGGAAATTAGAAGAAAGTCATGTTTAGCTCTCAAGCTCGCATGAGGATCTTCTAGTCTCCCATGGTAGGCTAAAGTTAGCTCATGAGGCCATCATGTCAAAGGTAACATCTAGTGGGCCTCATGTGGACATTAGCACTATATCTACTTCAAATGTTATATTGCCATGTGCTAGTCCTTGTAGTTCATCCTCTCACAACCATGATATATCTCGTGATGAATTACATTCCGTGCCTTGTTGCTCTAACAATGTAGCATCTACTTCCTCTAGTACTTTTGTTGAAACTAACCATGTAGAGGAAATAAAAGAGCTCAAGGCTCAAGTCACTTCCTTGAGAAATGACTTGAAAAAGGGTCATCAAGGGAAGGCTGCACTCAACAAAATCTTGAGTGTGCAAAAATCCCCCAATGACAAGAGTGGGCTTGGATTCAACTCAAATGTCAAGAACAAGTCCACTATCAAGTTGAAGCACAAGGATAACAAGAAGAATGGCCAAGATCAAGTCAAGAATCCGGCCAACATTGTTTGCTTCAAGTGCAAGGAAGAAGGGCATCATGTCAAACATTGCCCATTAAAGAAGAAGTCCCTTGGCAAGAAGCAACAAGGGAAGCGGCCTCAAGCTCTACATATTGTTAGAGATGGGCCTCCTCCCAACAAGACTCAAGCTCTTCCTCAAGTTGTTTCTTCATCCAAGAAGAAAGATGGCAAGAGTAGAACTTGCTACATATGTCGCGAGAAGGGGCACATTTCTTCCTCATGCACTATTGGTATCTCCTCATCCCATCCTATCTTGATTGATGATTCTTATTCTCTTTGTAAGGATGAGGTTGGCAATGTGTTTGCCAAATTTGTTGGTACCCAACGTGGTGTCAAGAAAAGAACCATTTGGGTTTCCAAGCCTATTGTGACTAACTTCTTAGGACCCAACTTGGTTGGGGACCAACAAGCTAAAACTTGATCAATAGGTAATTGTGGAGGGCATTGGAGACTTGGCTACATCATGAAGAATTAAGGGATCTTCATTATTATTTTTGTCAAAGCCGAGCCATGTGGATTATATTGCTCCTATTATATTTCCAATGTTCCTCCTTGCGGTAACATATGCTTAACTCATTTCATTGAAAGTTACTCACCCCCTTGTGCATGTGTTGGTTTTATATCTTCCATGTTTTTGTACATACTGTGCTTTCCACTTAATTATCTTGAGATATCAATCATATTTGTGTATGATTAAGTGGCACAACATGTATGTGTGTTTCTTGTGCTTGAGCCTTGCTGTGTTATATTTGGTATCTTATTTGGCTCTTGTGAGAGATTAATGGATTATCCCATTTTGGGGGAGTGTTATGCTTGGGCATTCCACACTCCTAAAATTGTGTGTACATGAGGAATACCACCTAGTATTTATATTGGATTATTGTCTAGTTTCTATGTGGTACAATTCTCATGATAAATTTAAGTTTTATAATGTCCATTAATTATCTCTATTTGTATTATTTTGCCTCGTGTTGGTTTTATGGTAGTATCACATTATGGGGGAGTCATATGCTTAGTGCATATTACAATCCTAGAAAATGTGAATATTCGAGGTTGTGTCACTTAGAATTGATATTGATAATTATCTAGCACCTATGTGACACATTTGCTCATACAAGTTCCAATTTTCTCGAATGCCTTTATTGATCATATCTTGGATCTTGTATATGAGAGTGTTTCTTGGTATGTGTTTCCTCATATTTAGATCTCTATATCATCATGGAAACCATTTGCTTCAAGTTACTCTAATCACTAGTGATTGTGTGACTATTGGAAGCCACCAAGAATCTTGTTTGAAGTATCGTGCTTAATTTCTTATATTTAGTTATATGCTTCTTGTTGTGACTATGATCTTGGATATCCATGCAAGCTACCTTGGGAAAATTACTCCCAATATTTCTTGTCATTGGACAATGAGCACCCAACGTATGGTAGAATTTATTGATCATATTCACTTTTGCCCTTGCTTATTTTTATCCTATCTTTGGCCAAGAAAATGTTTTGTGTTGTCTCCCAAGCCTTCCTTGCTTCTTGTGGATCTTCTTATTTTATTGATATCCTCTTGTGTTTATTTAATATAGGTAGTAGTGATGATCCCATTTGTGTGCATTTTGCATTCAAAAGGAAAATCCTACATAATGTACTATCCATGGGGGAGCTATCCTATATTATGGAAAACACTCTTATTCATGCTTATTTGTTTTTATCCATATCGGGTTATTTGTGCTTGGAACCTTAATCTTTTCGTTTTGGTACTTTGTGCCATCATGAGAAGTTTGGGGAGTTTGGTTTCTTATTGGAACCTTGCTCTTTTTGGGAGTTGGTTTTGTCTCATTCCTTGTTTCATGATTTGACCATTTTAGAATGAGATAAATCCTTGAGCATTTTTATTTCTATCTATCTTTTGCTCTTTTGGTCTTAGCCTAGTTCATTTGTTGAACGTGTGTTCTTTCATGTGTTGAATTGGTTCTTTGATACAATTTGGACACCGCTTGTCTTGTCACACTCTTATGTGTGCAATCTTGATTTACTTGGTGTTTTTGTTCAAATTGTATCTCCCTTTTGGTTCTTGAAAGCTTTATGCATGCATATTTACTATATGTTTATATTATGGCATGCTTGCTTTCTTTGATCCAATACATAGGGGAAACTCCACCAAATCCCATCGGCTAAGTTGTGCATGAAATTCAATTTCATATTAATATGCACATATTAATGTGGAGTCTCTCCTATGTATTGTAGTTTCTCTAACTACTTTGGACCCAATAAGTTTGGGGACCATTTTGTACTTAATTGTGTTTTAGGTACATTGGAGACATATTGGATGCTTGTCTCTCAATTTTGAAGAAGTGGTGCATACATGAAAATTTGAGACAAGCTATGAGATGATCAATGAATTCATATCCTCTACATCCTACCAATTTTATCTCGGTAACAAGTATCTCTTTCTCATGCTCATATATCTTGATTCCAACCGTTTGTCGGTTGCCTTCTAGCATGAATTAATGTATTTGTAATTGTTGTAGTTCTAGCCATGGTGTTAAGAGGACTCTCTAGTGTATATGTGTTTAAGTTGAGATGAGCACATGTAGTTGGGACTATACAAAATCATGCACATGATCCTCCAAATCCCAAATATGTCAATCTAGCAATTTTATTGGCTATCATTTCATCAACTTCTCTCATGTGCAATAGTGAGATTTTTGCTAGTTAAATTTTTTCTTGTGATACTTGTTGCCTTTCTCCATATATTCCAACTTTCTCCTCTTTCCTTGGTGAAAGTTGTAATATATGTAGTGTGTTGGTGTTTGAAGTCCATTAATGTACAATAATATATATGTGAGCCTTTGGCCATGCTTTGAAGCAAAAATCTTACTGATATATGCTATGACTTCATTTTTGCCTTTCATGTGCTTTCTTGTATAATCTTCTTTATGTGTGCATATTTCTTCTATGACACATGTCTTTGTGATGTTTTCCATTTAGAGACATATACACATATGAGGAGATAATTTTAGTCGATTTTTAATCCTTGGAGACCACCTTTCTATTTCTTTTGATTCTTCGGTGGCTTCCAAATTTAATTGCCTATGAGTGCTTGTTCCTCTTGTTTGCATCTTTGGGCACTCATATTTGTTCTCTCATGACTTTTATTGTTAAATGCATTTGGATGAGTGAGGATTCCATGATTATGCACCTTGTTCCCAATTACAATTATCATAATTGGTGCATTATCTTTAGGGAGCTCATCTAATTCATTTAATAATGCTAATTTGTGTCCTTCCTCATTTAGTGTGTTTTAAATGCTTATGGGGGAGCGAGGATTCCATATTTGTGCACTATGTATTCTAATGCATTTAGTTTTAATTATGCACAAATCTTGGGGAGCTCCTCTATTTGTTATTTCAAACACTCTTTTGCTCTTTTCATAATATCTCATAGTTTCCATTGAACTCATTTGTTGTTTTCAATTGGTTTGTCGGACCTTGTAAATTGCTTGCATCATTTGACTTTATTTTGGCAATTCTCGGATCCTCGATATAGTTCTACTCCCTCCCAAGTATTCATCATTGGATATGTGCGAAGGCACACCTTTGGAGGAATTATTACTATATTTGCCTTCTAGAACTTGTCACCCATTTCGGCAATCGATGCCAATGGGGGAGAAGTTTTAGAGGGTTTAAGGGAAGTAGGTTTATGCATTGAGTTTGTTCTTGTGCATTTGCCTCTCATGCTCTTGCATCTTTGTTGTTGTTTAGCATGTGGTATATATAGAGGAAACTCCACCAATGATACTGATTGGCAATATATGCAATGAAATTCAAGTTCATCACACATGCATAGATTGTGGGGGAGTTTGCTCTATATATGGTGGTGGTACCAATATCACATTCTTTTGTAGTATTTGATATTGGTATTACCATTTTATTCATTAATATTCCTTATATTAACCCTCTTAAAGGGATTGTCATCAATTACCAAAATGGGGGAGATTGAAAGAACATGTTGGGCCCCCATGTGTGGTTTTGGTAATTAATGACAATCTTTATGGACTAATGTGTGTATTAAGTTGTACTTGTAGGAATTTTCCATTGGCATTGCTTGGAGCATGTGTTGACTTCAAGGTAGATGAAATGAGAATAAGATGTGTTGTGCAAGCTCAAAATGCGCCATCTATAGAAGATCTCATGTTTGATGCTTGCCATCCTCAGTGATCATGGATCGATGATGAGGAATCAAGAAAGGTGTCCATCTTGAGAAGGACAAGATCGTCTACATCGATCTCAAGTGGATTGCTCAAGGCAAAGGTATAATATTGATAGGTTTTCCCTTTTGCCGGTCTCATGTTTGTTGGGAGACCGGGTTTAGGATAGATAACCGTACTATCAAGAGGGGCTCTCGAATGAGTAACTCGGTCACATCGTTCGGAGAGAGATCAAACCTTTGCATACTTGCATCATCATATTTGGTTGTTATTTGGTCTTATCCATGTGAGGATATAGAGCTTGTGGTAATCTCCATAACAAGCTCTAGTCCATCAAAAGATTTTTTATATCTTATTGCGTTTTGATCTTGGAGGTTTTACCGGTTTGTATTTTAGAGATAGGTAAAACCTTTCATTATTTGGTTCTTACTCATGTGAGGATTTAGAGATTGTGTTAATCTCCATGACAAGCTCTCGTTCATCGAAAACGGATTTCATATGCATTTTCTATTACATTTTTTATGTTGGAGGTTTTATCGGTTCATCTTTTTGATAGAGGTTAAACCTTTCGTCATTTGGATCTATTCTCCCTTGCTGGACTATAATGTTTCTTTGCATGATCTTTTAGAGCTTGTTGTCCTCTTCGAAACGAGCCCAAGATCATCAAAATCGGAGTCCGGATGCAAAAGTTATGGCCGTTTTCGTTCAGGGATGACCGGTAGTACCACAGGGTCCGTAGTACCGAGAATCCGGTAGTACCGCCCGTAGTACCGGTCGGTACTGAATAAGGTGCGTTTACCTAGGATCCCAGGGAATGTCCGTAGTACCGGAATGTCTGAGTAATCCGGATTCGTTTTTGGCTTCAACGTTGGATTTTGGGAACCTATTTAAGGGCCTTCTTACCCAATGGTTCCCTAACCATTCTTGCAAGTTTTCCCCTCCATTTTTGACCTTCTTGAGCTTGATTTCTCTCAATCCCTCCAATGATTCTTGCATATTCTTGAGGGATTTGAAAGAGGAGATCTAGATCTACAATCCCACCAATCAATCTCTCCTCTAAGTGAGGGGAACATATTGGGATCTAGATCTTGGAGTCTTTTGTGGATTTCCTCCATTGTCCTTCCTCTCTTATTCCCCCATAAGCTTTTGTAGCTTTGGTGGAATTTGGGAGAGAGGGATTTGAGCACCTTTGTGGTGTTCTTGCCATTTGCATTTGGTGCATCGGTTTGAGTTCTCTTTGGAGGATTTGATTTGAGTTACTCATTGGAGCTTGTCCCTCTTGGGTTCTTGGAACCCTAGACGGTTTGTGGCTTTGGTGGCATTGTGGCCTTTTGTGGCATTTGTTGGGAGCCTCCAATTAAGTTGTGGAGAAGTGCCCCAACCTTGTGAGAGGTTCCTGCCACACCACAAGTGCACCGATAGTGGAAGCGTGGATCGATCCCATTGGGGTGAGATTCACCGGAGAATAAGGGAGGCCTTTTGTGGCGTTGGTGGTTTGATACCACCCCCTCTCCAAACGAGACGTACTCCATGTTGGGAGGAACTCGGTAAAATATCGGTGTCCCCACGTGCCTCGGTTATCTCTATACCCGAGTTCTTTACTTATGCACTTTACATTGTGATAGGCTTCGTGCTTGAAGTACTATATATCTTGCTGTCACTTTTTTGCTTGTATTGAAGGGAATATGCCCTGAGAGGCAATAATAAAGTGTTTATTATGTGTATTCCAAGTATATGATAGATGTTTATTTTGCATGCTATAATTGTATTAATACGGAAACGTTAATACATGTGTGTTTAATAAACAAACAGAAAGTTCCTAGTTATGCCTCTCTCATAAACTAGCTCGTTGATTAACAAGATGATCAAGGTTTCCTGATCATGGACATTGGATGTTGTTAATAACGGGATCACAATATTAGTGTATTGGTGTGATGAACATTCATCCGAAGTATAGCATTACGATCAAAGTCATTGAGTTTATATTGCTAAAACAACTTACGAAGTGATCCTAATCCTTAGACCATGAGATCATGTCAATCACTAACACCTAAGAGTTTCTTGATAACATCAAGCGTCACACCGTAATGTGGTGATTATAAAGATGGATTCAGAACTAATAAAGTGTTATGTTGAGGCTCATGGATCGAGAGTGTAATTTGTTCATCCCGATGATGGATAGATATACTCTGGGCCCTCTCGGTGATATCACATTGATTAGCTTGCAAGCAAGTGATTTGATCACTAGAATGTTATATCACGGGAACGAGAAAAGAGTGCATGTCGATGCGAGATCAAACTAGGTATGGAGATACCGATGATCGAATCTCGGACATGTAATATATCGTGAAACAAAGGGATTAAGATACTAGCGTAAAGGTTCCGACGATCACAAGAAAGTCATCGTTGAATGTGTGGAGTCGTATGGGTCTCGGATCCGCTTCGATTATTGATCGAGAGGGTCTCGATCATGTCCGTATTATTCACGAACCGTAGGGTGACACATAAGAGACACCGACATCCAATTGGAGCAAATATTTCATCTTTGAAAAGAATGAACAAGCGCAGGAATTTATTTCACTAGATACCAAAAGGGTTTTGGGTGAAATTGCATAAAGTGGTTATGCATGTGAAATAGAATTCTAGCAAGGGGTTATTGTGAATGTTTGTCATTAAAGTAATTGACAAAATTCTGAATAAAAATAAAGAGTTTTATTTAATGAGAGTTTGCATTAAATTTGGTGGAAATTTAATGGGAATTTGAGTGGACTTTTGAGTGGAGGAATTTAAAGGAGATTTGTGAGTGGAGTGTCCACCCACATGAAGAGGGAGGGCAGCCCCATGCGCTGCCACCCCTTGGGGTCCCCCCCTCCTCCTATAAAAGGAGCACCCCTCCTCACTTGTCTCTCGCACCTCCTCGTGAAGGATCTCTCTCCCCCTCTAGAATTTATCCCCCATGGTCTCGGACTAGCGAGATACATGTTCCCGGTGGCTATTCGGCAAGAAAGAGATGTGCTTCCGCTGCATCGCTGGAGCGAGGAGGCGAAGGTTGCTCGGTGCCTCGAACGTGTGTGCGAGCATGGATGCGCTGCTGATTTGCGGCGCTAGGACTTCCTCTCGATCTTGAGATCGGCAAGAGATCGTCTACATCAACCACAAGTTGAACTCGTTAAGCTTTGTCGGTCTTCAAGGGTATGTTCTCTACGGATATACATCCGCCCATTGTTTGTATCTAGTAGATAGATCTTGGTATATAGTTCACATCGTAGGAAAATTTTTGTTTTCTATGCTGCGAACCCTACAGTGGTATCAGAGCCGGATCTATGCGTAGATACTTTACACGGGTAGTACACATATGAGTATGTGGGCGATGATGATCATGTTGTTGCTCCTTTTTTGTAATTTTGGATATTGGTGGCATAGTGGGATGAAGCGGCCCGGACAAACTTTACATTTCCTCGCACATAAGACCTGTTCCACGCTTGACATGCAACTAGTTTGCATAAGTGGCTAGCGGGTGTCTGTCTCGCCTACTATAGTCAATATCTATTTTGCAAGCGAGTTGTCAACAATTTGATTATCCTCGTTGTGGTTCATGTTCGTAGGTAAGAACGGTTCTATCTCGAAAGCCCTAAGCCACGTAAAACTTGCAATGGATAAATTAGAGGCGTCTAGTTTAGATTGTTCTTTGGGCTAGTGTTATGATATGGTAGTGTTGTAAGTAGAAGTATGAGATGATACTCTTACAACACACATAGCGTAAAATCCATAGACCTTGGATTTACACATATAGGTATGATAGTGATCATACCACGATGCACATGATAGAGATCATCTGCGGGAACCATATCATTTCACTAATAAACATATGATGTTTGATAGCATCTTATATTGCTTGTTTAGCGCTTTGTTAGCATAATAAGATGATCCCTCATTTAAATATCAATATAAGAATGTGTTCTTCCTTTAGTATGCACCGATTATGTTTTCGTCGCTCCAAGACATCACGTGATGATCGGGTGTTCTTGGATCCACGACCATATTTCGGGTGTAAAACAGTTACACACGCGAATACTAAGGTTCTAACTTAGAGAGCCTAGCATGTACAGACATGGCCTCGGAACACGGGCTGAAAGGTTAAGCATGAGTCATATAGTTGATATGATGCCCATTTGATGCTCGCCTTTGAAGCTATACCGACTCACGTGATGATCGGACTTGGTGTAGTGGATTTGGTTCATGTAATCACCAAAAAGGCACGAGGATGTCGTTTTGAGTGGGAGTTCATTCGTAATATAGATTAGTTGTACTCAATCTATCATACACTTAGTCTAAACTTTACAAATTCTGTTATAGATGGCACCACCTGCTTTTAATTTCAATGTGTTCATGGAGAAAGAGAAACTAGCAACGAACGGTAGCAACTTTACCGAATGGGCCATGAATTTGAGGATTCTCCTCTCTGCTGCACAAAATCAATATGTGCTAGAAGTGCCGTTAGGCCCCCCACCTTTAGATGATTCCCCTGACGAGGAGAAGAATGTCTATTAGACTCGTCAGGAGGACCACAACTTAGTTCATTGCGGCATAATGTATGGGCTAGAGCCGAAAATTCGAAAGCGTTTCGAAAACGGCAATGCATTTGATACAATGGGTGAGTTGAAAATGATTTTCGACACACATGCTGCTGTAGAGAGATACAACGCTTCAGAAAAGTTCTTTAGCTTCATGATGGAAGAGCACAGCTCCGTTAGTGAGCATGTACTCAAGATGTCGATTCTGTGATAAGCTTGTGTCCTTGGGAATATCGATTCCCATTGACTTAGGCATCCATCGTTACTGGTCTCACGCCACCTAGCTATAAGAGCTTCGTGATGAACTATAATATGCAAGGCATGAAGAAGTCTCTCGAGCTTACAATGCTTAAAAGCTGAAGTGGAGATAAAAAAGGAACATCAAGTGTTGATGATCAATAGGAACACTGGTTTCAAGAAAGACAAGAAGGGAAAAGCGGAAGGAAGTAAGGCGGCAAGCACATTGCAGCTTTGAAAAAACCGAGTTGGACCTAAGTCTGATTTCGAGTGCTACTATTGTAAGGGACCGCCTTTGGAAGCGCATCGCCCCAAGTATCTGGCGACAAGAAGGCCGACAAGGCAAACAAAGGTATATATGATATACATGTTATTGATGTGTACTTGACTAGTGCTCGCAGATAGCACAGGTATTTGATACCGGTTCGATTGCTAATATTTTTAACTCGAATCGGGGTTGCGGAACAAGCGACCGCTAGCAAGGGTGAGGTCAAGATGCGTGTCGGCAATGGATCAAGCGTTGATGTGATCGCCCGTCGAACGCTGCCTCTCCACTTGCCGTCGGGATTAGTTATAAACTTTAATAAATGTTATCGGTGCAATGAGCATGAACATTGTATGGATCGTGTTTGATGGGAAGTGGTTATTCATTTAAATCGAGAACAATGGTTGTTCCATTTATATGAATGAAATCTTTTATGGTCATGCACCGATGATGAATGGTTTATTTCTATTAGATCTCGATAATGTTACACATATTCATAATGTTGATGCTAAAAGGATTAAACTTAATGATGATATATCCGCATATATGTGGCACCTTGCCGTCTAGGTCATATTACGTTAAGCATGAAGAAGCTCCATTCGGATGGACTTTTGGAATAACTTGATTATGAATCATTTGATACATGTGAGCCATGCCTTATGGGCAAGATGACTAGAACGCCGTTTTCGGTTCAATGGAGCAGCAGATTTATTGGAAATCATACATTCTGATGTATGTGGTCCAATGAGTGTGTCAGCGCGAGGTGGATATCGTTATTTTGTTACTTTCACGGATGATTTGAGTAGATACGGTTATATCTACTTGATGAAACACAAGTCTGAACCCTTTGAAAAGTTCAAGGAATTTCAGAATGAAGTGGAAAATCATCGTAATAGAAAGATCAAATTTCTACGGTCCGTCCGTGGAGGTGAGTATCTAAGTTACGAGTTTCGCACTCACATGAAAGAGTGTGGAATTATTTCACAACTCACACCTGCCGGAACACCACAGCGAAATGGTGTGTCGAACGTCGTGTCGTACTTTATTAGATATGGTTCGATCTATGATGTCTCTGACGGACTTGCCCTTGTCATTTTGGGGTTATGCATTAGAAAATGCTGCATTCATTTTAAATCGGGCACCATCTAAATCCGTTGAAAAGACACCGTATGAATTGTGGATTGAAGCAAACCTAAGTCATCATTTCTTAAAGTTTGGGGATGCGATGTTTATGTGAAGAAACTTCAACGGATAAACTCGAACCCAAAGCGGAAAAATGCGTCTTCATAGGATACCCTAAAGAAACTATTGGGTATTCCTTCTATCAAAGATCCGAGGGCAAGGTTTTTGTTGCCAGAATGGATCCTTTCTAGAGAAAGAGTTTCTCATGAAAGGTGTGAGTAGTCGGAAGGTAGAACTCGAAGAGGTTGTGGAACCTTCTCTTCAAGGTATGGCGAGTAGCGCACGGAAGTTGTTCCGGAGTTGGCTCCACTGTTGAAGAGGGAACTAATGATAATGATCATGAAACTCGAAGAGAGTACTACGAACCTCGCAGGTCAAATAGGACGTGCAGCTCGAGGTACTGAAATCTGTCATGAATTTCATGGTTGATGGAAATGATGACCCTGCGGCGTATGAAGAAGCGATGATGAGCCATTCCAACAAATGGTTAGAAGCCATGAAATCGAGATGGAATCCATGTATGAAAATCAAGTTTGGAACTTGGTGGAATTATCTCACCGAAAGGCCGTGGAGAACAAATGGATTTTCAAAGGAAAACTGATCTTGATGGTAATGTGACCGTCTATAAAGCTCGACTTGTCGCAAAGGGGTTTCGACAAATTCAAGGAGTTGACTACGATGAGACTTTCTCTCCGTGGCGATGCTAAAGTCGATTAGGATTATGTTAGCAATTGTTGCATATTTCGATTATGAGATATGGCAGATGGATGTCAAAACCGCGTTTCTCAATGGTAATATTGAAGAAGAGTTGTATATGATACAACCAAAGGGTTTTGTCGATCCTAAGGATGCTAACAAGGTGTGCAAGCTTCAGCGATCCATCTATGGATTGAAGCAAGCATCACGAAGTTGGAATCTCCGCTTTGATGAGGTGATCAAAGAGTTTGGATGTGTCCAAACTTATGGAGAATCTTGTATTTACAAGAAAGTGAGTGGGAGCAATGTGGCATTTCTGATATTATATGTGGATGACATATTATTGATCGGAAATGATATAGATCTTTTAAACAGTGTTAAAAGTTATCTAAACAGCAAATTTTCAATGAAGGACCTAGGTGAAGCGTCATACATATTAGGCATAAAGATCTATAGAGATAGATCTAGGCGCCTAATAGGGCTATCGCAGTACATACCTTGATAAGATTTTAAAGAAGTTTAAAATGGACGGAAATAAGAAGGGTTCTTACCTATGTTGCAAGGCAAGACATTGAGTAAGACTCAAAGTCCGGCTTCAGGAAGAAAGAGAGATAATGGACAAAGTCCCTATGCTTGACCATAGGCTCTATAATGTACGCCATGCTATGTACAAGACCGGATGTGGCACATGCTATTAGTTTGACTAGTAGGTACCAATCGGATCGGTTGAACACTGGATAGCGGTCAAGAATATCCTTAAGTACTTACGAAGAACTAAGGATATGTTTCTTGTATCTGAGGTGAAGAAGATCTAAAGCTAAGTGTTATGTCGACGCTAGCTTTGACACCGATCCGGATGACTCTTAGTCTCAATCCGGATCGTATTTCTCATGAATGGCGAGCGGTTAGTTGGAGGAGCTCCAAACAACCTGTGGCGGCGGATCAACAACGGAGGCGAATATGTTGCTTTGCTTGAGCGGCTCGAGAAGCGATTTGGATGAAGGAGTTCATATCCGAACTAGGAGTGGTGGCAAACGCGTTGGACCCAATGGTGATCTATTGTGACAACAATGGTGCCATTGCCAATGCCAAAGAGCCAAGGTCTCACAAGCATTCCAAGCATATTAAGCGCGGTTTCACTCCATCGGCGAGCATGTCAAGGATGCGATATAAAGATTTGTAAAGTACATACGGATCTCAATGTAGCAGATCCGTTGACTAAAACTCTCCCTAGAGCAAAACATGATCAACACGAACTCAATGGGTGTTAGATTTATCACTATGTAACTAGATTATTGTCTCTAGTGCAAGTGGGAGATCAAGGAATATGCCCTGAGAGGCAATAATAAAGTGTTTATTATGTGTATTCCAAGTATATGATAGATGTTTATTTTGCATGCTATAATTGTATTAATACGGAAACGTTAATACATGTGTGTTTAATAAACAAACAGAAAATTCCTAGTTATGCCTCTCTCATAAACTAGCTCGTTGATTAACAAGATGATCAAGGTTTCCTGATCATGGACATTGGATGTTGTTAATAACGGGATCACAACATTAGTGTAATGGTGTGATGAACATTCATCCGAAGTATATCATTACGATCAAAGTCATTGAGTTTATATTGCTATAACAACTTACGAAGTGATCCTAATCCTTAGACCATGAGATCATGTCAATCACTAACACCGGAAGAGTTTCTTGATAACATCAAACGTCACACCGTAACAGGGTGATTATAAAGATGGATTCAGAACTAATAAAGTGTTATGTTGAGGCTCATGGATCGAGAGTGGAATTTGTTCATCCCGATGACGGATAGATATACTCTGGGCCCTCTCGGTGATATCACATTGATTAGCTTGCAAGCAAGTGATTTGATCACTAGAATGTTATATCACAGGAACGAGAAAAGAGTGCATGTCGGTAACGAGATCAAACTAGGTATGGAGATACCGATGATCGAATCTCGGACATGTAATATATCGTGAAACAAAGGGATTAAGATACTAGCGTAAAAGTGTTAGGGGTCCCAACCTGATAAGGTAGAGTCCTCCTGTGTTTTACAATGCTAGTCCCTGGATCAATAGCTAGCATCAACAGTTAAGATGTAATATCAAGAAACAAAGGTCATAATATAACTTTATAACCAGGAATAACATAATTTTTATTACATCTTACATAGCTCATTGGCTATTTCATTACATTGCAGCGGAATAACTATAAGCATGGGGTCCTTCATCTTCAAAGTGCCACAGGCAGATGTTGGTTGTAGACTTTGTAATCCTATTCAAACAATCTTCACTAAAATCAATCAAACCTGCAACATACAAGTTACAGCCACAAAGGGTCAATACATTTGAATTGTATTGGCAAGTGATACTATGGTAGTATAGTGGAGTCTATCATCTAAATGCATTTGGCTAAGTGGAGTTGAGGCTTGCATTGCTCAAAATAGATTTTTCTGATAATTTTGAAAATACTAAGTTTTTGCTTGACAAAATCGTTTCCCTCAATCAAAGATTTCAAGATCCTTGTACCAAGCCATCTCTCCATCAATGATTGAAGAATTCAAACAACCCTTGTTCAATCCATAAGTTTTAACTTTAGAAATTTGAATGATGAGATTCTTGATTGCTTCCATGTCTTGATGCTCAAATTTTCCTTTACCAGGGACATGGCTAAGTACTTAGGTTTTACACTCTGCAGAGGTGGTGCACTTTACCCACAAGACTTGGTTTCCCAAGACAAAATCTTTCAGAAGCCTTCCCTTAGACCAAAATGGACGCGTTCCAACCTATCAAACACTACCACCCACTGTCCATTTGGCTAAGTTCTTGCAACCTATATGATCATGGCAGAGCCCATATTGCCAAGTGGTTGCACTTGAAGCTTCTCAACATTTGACATCTCAAATCCCTTTGTTCCTGGGTGGCATACCACAAGTGAGATACACAAGGTCAACCATAAACATGGGCCTTGTGAACCACTCAACCAATCTCCACCAAGCAAGCCCATTCCACCCAGGGGATTCATTAACTTAGTTGTTTTATTAAACAAAAACATAAGTCTTCAGACTTAGAGATTTTTCCATAGTGTGAATATATTTTCCACCCATGTTTTCTATTAGCTAGGCTAAGCTTGATAGTAGTAAGAATCTTAACTTAGGAAAATCCTACTAATGATTCATCTACTAGGTTCTACCATAGCAAGATCTATACTTAGCAAAATCCATGCAAGTTTTACTTAGCAAAATCACTAATGCATAGAAAAAGTAATGGGACAAAAAGTATGAAGCATCACTTGCCTTTTTGGTAGAGAATGGTAGTTCACTCCTTGATCTTTCTAGTCTCTCACTTCACTACAAATCAATCAAGCAAACACAAATTCAATTCACATTCCAAACCAAAGTCAAACAAACAATTCTTCACACACACAAAGTAATGGAATCTAAGTCATGCATGGGAGCATGCACAAGATAGTTTTATTTTGCAAAGGGTTCTCTATGGGGTTTCTAAACTTTGTAAGATCCAATTTGGTCATTTACCAAAGTGGCAAAGTCATTAGCAAGAGGGTTTTGTCCAAAAACTATTTTTAAATCCATTTATCATTTCATGTGGTGAAAAATGTTTTTATTAAGGCAAAACTCTTAAGTTGTTTCACCAAATGGGTTGCTATTGCAAAGCTTGGTGTTTTTAGGTCAGTAGGTTTGTCCAAAACATTTCCTTAAAGTTTTCTTTTCATAAACATTTTTATAACAAAAACCATTCTTTTTATTTGGCTAGAAAATGACTTAGTCAAGTAATCTAACCTAAATCTTACAAAAATCATTTCTAACACCAAGGGTTGGTTCCTAGGGTCAGTAAAATCACATCAAACCATTTTGCAAAGGTTTTAATCCAAAAACCATTTTTAAACAATTTTTCTAATCTAAACAAGTACACAAATGTTTCTGCAAATTCAAACAAGCTAATAGATACTATTTGTCAAACTAAGGCCATGGTTGGTTAGGGCTTGTTCTCCTGAATCCATTGATATAAAATTTGCAAAATTTGGACGTGTGGTTTAAAAGTTATAGGGTTTTCAAAATGGCATTTCAATCTGATTTCAAATCCTATTTTTAACTCTCCTGGTGCCACGCGTCCTATTTTCATTCGCCCAAAGCCGCTCGGATTGACTATTCTGGCGCGTTGGATCAAGTCCGATCGTGCGACTCTGAACATACCCTTCGTTAAGTGATTCATCGTACCCCTACGATGCATCTAACGGCCGGAGATGGCACGACCTAACTCAAGGCGCTCGGCCATATGGCGGCGACGCTCTGCTAGCGGCGGAGCTGGCGATGCAGGAAGCGAGGGAGAGGCTGGCAAGTCTTACCAGGCTCGCGAGACTGCTGATGCTCGAGGTGAGGTCTACTCGAGGCGCAAGGGTTCTTTGCTAATTGCTCGTCGGAGAAGCTGCGGGCGACGGTGCTCTCAGGTTGTCGTCGGAGGCGAGTTTTGAGGGTGCGCTGAGGCAAACAGACCATGCGGTTAGCTGCGTACGGTACTGGGGGTCACGGCAGCATCATTGATAGGTGCGGGGGTAGTATGCACTCACCGGGGAAACTCGCCGGAGTCGAGGCTAGGCGGCGATGCTCTGCTGTTGAGGTTGCCGAGGCTACGGTGCTCGCGCGGGTGTGAGGTTGGTGCTGGGAGACGCAAGAATAGGGGTAAGCTCGTGTGCTCCGGGAGGTGGGCGGTTGAATCGGCCCGGAAATCGTTGGAGCAGTGGAGCTCGAGCTCGAAATTGGGGCAGCCTGGAGGCAGAGGGGAGGCGGTGTCTGGGGGAAACGGAAGAGGGGAGGCAGGCGCTCTTATTGCGCGTGATGGCTAGGAGAATTAACGCGGCAGTTAACGGGGATTGACGGAGCTATCAACGGGAAGAAACGGCAGCGAGGTGGGGAGTGGCCACCGCGGGTGAAGACGACGACCGGCGACGTGGGGCCGCGATGTCTCTGAGAGAGAGGAGGAGAGTGTGGGGCCTGCTAGTCAGTGACTTAGCGGGTTTGCCTCTGAGTGAAAACGGTTCGTGAGGGGGTAAACAGATGGGCTGTGTTGTTGGGCTATTGGGCCAGTTTTAGTGGGTCGAGTCTGATTCCATTTTTTTTAATCTGTAGTCTTTTTCTTTTTCTATTTCTATTTTCCTGTTTTGGTTTTCAAACAAACAAACAAGTTTCAATTCAATTCAAACCAACACCAAAACTTTGGAAGTTTGACTTGGTTCTGTTCAGTAGCCTGAACCTAAATCCATAATTTTTAAATAATAAAGTCCATTATTAATTAAATAAATGCTTATTGCTAATTAATCAAATTAGGATTTGATTTATTTCAAAATCAATTTAAATCCATATATTTTCCAAAACCAAAATAGTGAGTTGTATTTGAAATAAGGTATATCTAGAAAGCTTGTTTAAAATAAATAAGAATTTTTATTTAAGGTTCCATTTTATAATTTAAATAAAATGGACCATGGTTTATTAATCAAATAGGGTTTGATATTAATAAAATACCCATTTGAAATCCAAATATTTTCAAAATCAAATCAGTAGGTTTTATTTGAAAATACAATATTTGGAAATTTGTTTTAAAACAAAATAACCTTTTATTTTAGTGTCCATTATTAATTAATATAATAGACTTTCATTATTAAATCCAATAGGATTTGTTTTATTGAGATATTTATTTTGAATCTAAAATAAAGCCAAAACATTTTAGTAGATTTTATTTGTGAATTTCAAATAATTGGGAAAACCTATTTTAAATAATTTAATAAGTTTTGATGTTTCAATTTAAATTGGTAAAACCCTTTATCTTCAAATAAGGTTGGATGTTAAATCCTTATTACTTTATTTAAAATAAACTTTTATTATTTTAATCAAAGAAAACTCTTTGGTTTCAAAATCTTGGCCAAGTTTAATTTGGCTTTATAAAATAATCCTTATTTATAATTCCATCTTTTCTTTTGAATACCAAATCCTTTTATTTAAAAGATCTAAAATAGTACTTCCAAAATATTTTATTTTCCTTTGTTAATTGTTTTATGTTTTTACATCCTTTTGGGATTTAATTGTTCAAAATAGGTTTGAAGATTCCTATTGGAATTCAAAAAGTTTCTTCTGGCCCTGAGAATCAAAACAAAGTTTTATTTTATTCATTTATTTTCGCATTACAAGATTTGGAAAATCTTGGGATGTGACAAAAAGGTTCCGACGATCACAAGAAAGTCATCATTCAATGTGTGGGAGTCAGTATGGGTCTCCAGATCCTGCTTCTGATTATTGACCCGAGAGGGGTCTCGATCATGTCCGCATTATTCACGAACCGTAGGGTGACACACTTAAGAGACACCGACATCCAATTGGAGCAAATGTTTCATGCCGAAAGAATGAACAAGCGCAGGAATTTATTTCACTAGATACCGAAACAGGTTTTCGGGTGAAATTGCATAAAGTGGTTATGCATGTGAAATAGAATTCTAGCAAGGGGTTATTTGTGAATGTTTGTCATTAAAGTAATTGAAAAAATTCTGAATAAAATAAAAGAGTTTTATTTAATGAGAGTTTGCATTAAATTTGGTGGAAATTTAATGGGAATTTGAGTGGACTTTTAGTGGAGGGATTTTAAAGGGCATTTTGTGAGTGGAGTGTCCACCCACATGAATGAAGGAGGGAGGGCAGCCCCATGGCGTGGCCACCCCTTGGGTGCCCTCCTCCTCCTATAAAAGGATCCCCTCCTCACTTGTCTCACACACCTCCTCGTGAAGGATCTCTCTCCCCTCTAGAATTTATCCCCATGGTCTCGGACTAGCGAGATACATGTTCCAGTGGATATTCGCAAGAAAGAGTTGTGCTTCGCTGCATCGCTGGGCGAGGATGAAGGTTGCTCGGTGCCTCGAGCGTGTGCGAAACACGGATGCGCTGCTGATTTGCGGCGCTAGGACTTCCTCTCGATCTTGAGATCGGCAATAGATCGTCTACATCAACCACGAGTTGAACTCGTTAAGCTTTGTCGGTATTCAAGGGTATGTTCTCTACGGATATACATCCGCCCGTTGTTTGTATCTAGTAGATAGATCTTGGTATATAGTTCACATCGTAGGAAAATTTTTGTTTTCTATGCGGCGAACCCTACATATTGTACTCCAAGAAATAAGATAGTGAGTTGAATAAGGTAGTTTTGTGATTATACCTATATGGTATATGTTGTAATGACTTTGTATTATTATGATATTATGTATAATATGTGAAATGCATATTTGGATTTTCTTTGTATTTTCATTGTGTGACTAGTTCTGTGCGTAAAGTCGAGCTCAGAACACATGTGCATGATGTAATTATGAGTATTCACTTTATGTTGCAGGACTAGAGGGTCATGGATACGGGTGTACAAAGCGCAAATGAGTAGCAGCGGATGGAGCGAGAGGCCAAAGAGAAGGTTGATGCAGATGCAACAAATTAGGGAGCATTACCACCACCACCACCAATGAGGCCGTTAATGGAGCAGAACTTTATGCAGTGCATGCAAATGATGCAAGAGACCCAGAACAAGTTCATGGAAGAGCTACTGGGACGAGCAAATCAGAGGGCACCTGAAGGAGGAGGCATGAGTCTATCTGATTTCCAGAATGCAAGACCCTTACCTTTTGCATCAGCTCCTGAACCAATGGATGCAGAAGATTGGCTAGCAGATACTGAAAGGAAGCTAAAAACTGTAGGTTGCAATGATGAGGAGAAATTGAGGTATGCAACTCATCTTCTGGCTGGACCTACAACATCATGGTGGGAGAATCAGTTGGCCATGAAACAACAAGGAAGGGAGTTTACCTGGGAAGAGTTCAAGCAGATATTCCGTGAATATCATGTTTCGGAAAGTGTTATGGAGTTGAAGCGGATAGAATTTGTGGAGCTTCAGCAGGGATATACTAGTGTCATGAAGTATATCCGGGAGTTTAGTTAACTATCTCGTTATGCTGAGGAAGAGGTTAACACGGAGGAAAAGAGGAAGAAGCGTTTTCTGCGTGGATTAAATCCATTTGTGAAGATGCAATTGAGGTTGGCTAATAAGCAAACTTATCAGCAATTTCTAGATGCATCTATTACCTTCGAAGATGACTACAAGAATGTCCAAGAGGATAGAAGGAAGAGATCTAAGAAGGAAACCAAGAGGATACAAGCGAGCAAGCCCAAGCCCAATCTGGAATTCAAACGAAGGAATAGGCCCTATAAAAACAACAAACCCAATCGGAGTGCAAATCCAAATGCAAAGAATATTATATGTCACAATTGCAAACTCCCAGGGCATATTAATAAGGATTGCCCGAAACCAGTAATTGTATGTCACACTTGTGGTCATAGAGGTCACATCAAGCCTAATTGTCCGAGTAAACCACAAGGTGGTTGGCCGGCTCGAGATGTAAGGAAAGCCAGTGGAGGAAATGGACAGCCCAATAAAGGAGGAATTAATGGCAAGAACAACAATCGTAAGAGGAACAGACCTACCGGGAAACTGAACTGTGCAACCCTCGAGGAGGTGGATAATTCGGAGCATGCAGTGATAGGTTCGCTCAATATCCTTACCAATCCCGGCAAAGTTCTATTTGATACTGGTGCACTACTTCATTTATTTCTGAAGAATTCTGTGATAAGTTCGGGATTAGAAGGGCAACGTTAGAAAGTCCTATGACCGTAGTTACGGCAGGGGGAAATGTGATTGTACGCCACATAAAACAAGATCAGGTTATCTCGATCTGTGGTTGTACATATTTCGCAGACCTTTATGTGATTCCTTTGAAGGTAATTGTAGTAGTGTTGGGAATGGATTTGATGATGGAACATGGAGCTCAGATAAATTGTGAGGAGAAAACTGTCTCAATCAAAACTCCAAGTGGAGCAAAGATAGTTTACCAAGCAGATAAGCACAGTCATATTATGGTGGATCTGCAGTTGAATTCAATGAAAGAGGTCAAATTGGAAGAGATGGTAAATGAGTTTCAAGACGTTTTTCCAACAGAGCTACCGGGAATGACACCAGATCGGGAGATAGAGTTCACTCCTGGTACAACACCAATAGCTCAAGCACCATATAAGATGGGACCCAAAGAGTTAAAAGAAGCCAAAGAGCAAATTGATGAGTTAGCCTGAAAAGGATTTATTCGGGAAAGTGTATCTCCATGGGGAACACCAGTAATCTTTGTGGATAAGAGAGATGGTGGTAGAAGGATGTGTGGAGATTATAGAAATCTCAACAACGTTACTATCAAGAATAAGTATCCTTTACCAAGGATCCAAGATTTGTTTGATCAAGTGAAAGGAGCTGGAGTATTTTCAAAGATCGACCTAAGATCTGGATACCATCAAATCAAAATCAAACCAGAAGATGTTCCAAAGACAACATTTGTCTCAAGATATGGACACCATGAGTATCTGGTAGTACCATTTGGTTTGACCAATGCACCTGCAATATTCATGAATTTAATGAATAAAATCTTCATGCCATATCTGGATAAGTTCGTCATAGTATTTATTGATGATATTCTAATATATTCCAAGGATAAGGAAGAGCATGCCGATCATTTGAGAATAGCATTGTAGACTCTAACGGAGCATAAACTTTATGCAAAGTTTAGTAAGTGTAAATTTGGCTAGATAAGGTAGAATTCCTCGGTCATGTGATCAATAAGGATGGAATGGCTGTTAATCCATCTAAAGTTCAGTCAGTATTAGAATGGACTGCACCAACCAATGTGAAGCAAATTCGAGGTTTCTTAGGAATGGCTTGTTATTATCGGAGATCCATTGAAGGTTTCTCCAAAATAGCTGGACCAATGACCAAATTGCTAAGAAAGAATACACCATTCAATTTGGATGAGAAGTGTGAAGCAAGTTTTCAGGAGTTGAAAACCAGGTTAACCACAGCTCCAATCTTAGCAGTTCCTGAAATAGGGAAGGACTTCACGGTATATTGTGATGCATCTAAAGAAGTTTTAGGTTGTGTATTAATGCAAGATCGGAAAGTCATTGCTTATGGTTCAAGACAACTGAAACCACATGAAGTCAACTATCCAACTCATGATTTAGAGTTAGCAGCAGTAGTTTTTGCGCTGAAAGGATGGAGGCATTTTCTATATGGATCCAGATGTGAGTTATACACTGACCATAAAAGTCTCAAATATTTCTTCACTCAAAAAGAGTTGAATATGAGACAGAAGCGTTGGTTGGAACTAATCAAGATTATGATTTAACAATCAACTATACCCCAGGGAAAGCAAATGTTTTAGTTGATGCTTTAAGTAGAAAGAGTGCAAATATTCAGCCTAGTAATCGGGAGCTACCAAAAGAGTTACAAATGGACTTGGAAAGATTAGAGCTTCAATTCATCAGAACAGAGGTTCTTGGAGGACTAGCTACTATGCAGGTAGTTGTATAGCAGGACAGTGATCTTAAGCAAGAAATTTTTAGACATCAAGCAGAAGATCCTTTTATTGCTGTGGAAATTCGGAGGATATCTCAAGGTCAAAATCCGTTTTTTGCCTTGGAGAATATGAGTCCTTATGGTTTCAAGACCGTCTTTGTGTTCCAGATGTGACTGAGATTAGAAATGTCATACTCAGAGAAGCACATGAAACCCCTTATTCTATACATCCATGAAGTACTAAAATGTATATGGATTTGAAAGAACTATTCTGGTGGAATAACATGAAAATAGATATTGCTAAATATGCATTTGAATGCCATACTTGCCAAAGGGTGAAGGCTGAACATCAAAGATCAGCTGGAAAATTACAACCTTTGTAAATTCCTGAATGGAAGTGGGAGGAAATAGGTATGGACTTCATCACAGGATTGCCCATGACACCTAAACGGAAGGATATGATATGGGTAATTGTGGACATACTCACTAAGAGTGCACATTTTATTCCGGTAAATCAGAAAGATAATGCTGAGAAGCTAGTTGAAGTTTACGTCAAAGAGATTGTAAGTAAGCATGGAGTACCCAAAAAGATCATAACTGATAGGGGATCAGTGTTTACTTCAGCATTTTGGAAGCAATTGCATGAAGCACTTGGTTCAAAGTTAGATTTCAGCACAACATATCATCCTGAGACAGGAGGTCAAACTGAAAGAACAAATCGAATACTAGAAGACATTTTAAGAGCTTGTGCACTAGATTTTGGAGGAACATGGGAAGATCATCTACCATTGGCAGAATTTTCCTATAATAATAGCTATCAGAGTAGTCTGAAAGCAGCTCCATACCAAGTTCTGTATGGAAGGAAGTGTAGATCACCAATATGTTGGTATGAGCTTGGAAGCAGCAAAGAATTTGCGCCAGATTATATCAAGGAAAGACAAGATATCATTGATAAGATCAGGGATAGAATGAAAATAGCCTAGAGTAGGCAGAAAAGTTATGCTGATCAAAGTCGAAGATCTTGGCATCCAGAAGTGGTAGACATGGTATACTTGAAAGTAAGTCCAATGAAAAGGGTGAGAAGGTTCGGAGTTAAAGGAAAATTGAGTCCAAGATACATCAGACCATTCAAGATATTAAGTCAAAACCGAACTAAAGCTTATGCTTTAGAGTTCCATCAAGATTAGCTCAAGTGCATAATGTTTTTCATGTGTCACAATTTCGTAAATGTTTGAAAGTTCTGAATGATGCAATCCCCTACCAGGAGATAAAACTACAAGCAGACTTGACCTATATTGAAAAGCCCTGTAAAGTTTTGGCAGAAAACTGGAAAAGGATGAGGAACAGAGCAATCAAGTATTGCAAAGTACAATGGGAACATCACCCTGAAAGAGAAGCCACGTGGGAGAAAGAGGAGGATTTAAGGAAAGCCTATCCAGGACTATTCAGGTACATCTCAACAAACTTCGGGACGAAGTTTAATTTAAGGGAAGTCTAACATCCCAAAGATGTAGGAACTAACGAAGGGTAGATTTAGGAATTTGAAAAATCTCGCATGCATTCATCTGTGAAAATATGGGTAAATTTTTTCGCCAAATAAAAACTTAAAGTGATCAAGGTTTCTTTCATACTTTGAGAATAGGTTTAGACTTGAAGGATGATTACTCTAGACTTTGATATGATCTTTGTGGATTTATGTGTTTTGGGAAATGAAATTTGAATTTAAAATTTGAATGTTTGAATTTATAATTCAAAATAATTTTGAATAATGTTTGAATATTTGATTCAATTAAGAGTTAACCAATAATAACTCAAACCTTATATAAAGAAAGTAATTAAGAATATGAATATTCATTCCATAATTTTATTCAATAAATAAGTTACAAAAATGTAACTTATGGAAATCATTCACAATTTTTACAATAGTAAATAAATAAATAATAATATTTCTTTATTGATCATAGTATAATCTTTATTACCAAATACTAAAATAAATATTACAAAAGAATGGAACTAAAATTACAAATGAATTAAGAAGATTACATATGACTATTCTACAAATAAACCTAAGCTAAAATCTTGAATTCCCAAGTCTGGTACCTGTAAAACAAACATAAATAAAAAATAAAGAAGGTTAGGGTTAGTAATGTTTTACTCTCAGACTTGTGAGTGAAATGCACTGATCAAGATTCATCATTGAGTAATTTTATAAAAAGGGGCAAGTTTCACCAATATGAAAGAATGTATCTTTCATAATTTTAAGCCAGAAGTCAAATGACAGCAAGGAGGGGCAAGTTTCCCCAGCCAAGTAAAAGTAATCAGATAACAGTAACTCTCAAATTCAGAGCATATCCACAAGTTGCACAACAAGCACACATGCAGCACACACACCAAACTGCATGGTGTGTGCTGTCAGCCTCACGGCAACAGCTCAATCACACAAAACCATCAGCACGGCTATGGGAAAGCACCACAACCTCATCTTCTTGTTCATACACATCAAACATCAGCAGCCTAGCCATAGCCAAACCTGCCAAACTAAACCACAAACCAGATCCTCTCATAACTCACCAAGATGGTGACATAAGGAGGGGGTGGATCAGGTGGATAGCAAGGTCAAGACCAAGCTACCAGGAACCAGAAGGTGGATAGAAAGATCAAGGACAAGTTCCAAAAGCTGTAAGCAGTAGGGACAGCAACAAGAGAAGGACTAGATCAAGCCAGCAAGATCAGGCTACCAGATCAACAAGTTGCAACCACAACAGCAACAACAGTTGTGGTGAGTTATATAAAACCATGACATGATATGTTTATCATATCAAAGAATCATGTGTTGTTTTATATCTAACCCCTCAGTATTCATCCAAGTGGGATGAATCCATCCTAGAAGGTTTAAAAAACATAAATTCATAATTACAAGATCAACATACCAGTATAACCAGGATCTCATACCAATATCATTGATCCTGGTTACAAAAGCCAAATCCTATATTTTAATATAGCCCAAAGGAAAGATTATGAAATCTGGGCACACCTCTTAAAAGAGTAGCACCTCAGTATCCATAAATCCTATGGATCCATGCAAAACCATTAGCACACCCATTGTTTTCCAATTATGCTTCAAGAATTAGCAGCTGGTAATTCTACCAGAATATTTCTATTAGGGACAACCATTAGGAAACTAGTTCCTATGCCTCAGACCAACATCATAGACAGGAGAATTAAAAGAAGCTTTCATTTTATCTTGCCAGTATTAATCACAAGCACTGTCAGAGCTAAGCTCAGGAATAGGACCCAATCACTTGTGTGCCGGTTTATAATGGTATCACAAGGACAAGTTCTAATAAGCTAATCCCAATATTTATTTAGATTTCACAAATAAAAAGGGGCAAGCCACTAAATATCATCTTCCTGAAACCAAATGCCAGGAATCATCATCAAACTCATCTATACATCTATAGAAAATCATTAACATATAATGATTATATTCAGTATGTATATTCTCATACAAGCCAACCATTATAAATGCAGTAAGCAATTACTAATAGAACTACTGTTAGTATAAGCATCTTGACAGTGGAAAGTTCTCAGATCAACAACATTTCCAAGTAGGGATTTCGTAGAAACACTAACATTGGATCATAGTAAATTACCACTGGAATAAGTCTGACAAGCCACTAGCATCACCAAAGCCAACTACAAATAATAATCCACACCAAACAGTCATTCATCATGCTCAAGGATTATCACAACTAGATCCAAATCATCACAGATATGATCAACAAAGGGATATGGACCCTAATCAGAACAAGAACCCTAATTAGGATATGAACCCTAATCAGAACCCAGGCACTAAGCAAGGGTAGCCACTAGATGCACACAGAGAGATTCATGATGATAGGATGAACTAAGATCCACAGAGGCAACTGAAAGGATACAGATGTCGCCTAGAGGGGGGGTGAATAGGCGATTAAAACTTTTCCTAGAGTGGCTCAACAAAGGCGAAATAAAACTAGTGTTTACTTTGTAAAGCACAACCTAGAGACAACTAAGGTTTACCTATGTGCACCAACAACTTATGCTAAGAAATACATGTAGGGTTCGCAACATAGAAAACAAAAATTTTCCTACGATGTTAACTATATACCAAGATCTATCTACTAGATACAAACAACGGGCGGATGTATATCCGTAGAGAACATACCCTTGAATACCGACAAAGCTTAACGAGTTCAACTCGTGGTTGGTGTAGACGATCTCTTGCCGATCTCAAGATCGAGAGGAAGTCCTAGCGCCGAAATCGTACAAGATCCGTGCGCACACACGTTCGAGGCACCGAGCAACCTCCGCCTCCTCGCTCGGTGATGCAGCGAAGCACAACTCTTTCTTGCCGAATATCCACTGAACATGTATCTCGCTAGTCCGAGACCATGGGGATAAATTCTAGAGGGGAGAGAGATCCTTCACGAGGAGGTGTGAGACAAGTGAGGAGGGCTCTTTATAGGAGGAGGAGGGGCACCCAAGGGGGAGGCCGCCGGCCATGGGGGCTGCCCCCTCCCCTCCTTCATTCATGTGGGTGGACACTCCACTCACAAAATGCCCTTTAAAATCCCTCCACTCAAAAGTCCACTCAAATTCCCATTAAATATCCACCAAATTTAATGCAAACTCTCATTAAATAAAACTCTTTTATTTTATTCAGAATTTTGTCAATTACTTTAATGACAAACATTCACAAATAACCCCTTGCTAGAATTCTATTTCACATGCATAACCACTTTATGCAATTTCACCAAAACCTGCTTTGGTATCTAGTGAAATAAATTCCTGCGCTTGTTCATTCTGTCGGCATGAAACATTTGCTCCAATTTGATGTCGGTGTCTCTTAAGTGTGTCACCCTACGGTTCGTGAATAATGCGGACATGATCGAGACCCTTCTCGGATTAATAATCAAGCGGGATCGAGACCCATACCGACTCCACACATTCAACGATGACTTTCTTGTGATCGTCAGAACCTTTACGCTAGTATCTTAATCCCTTTGTTTCACGATATATTACATATCCGAGATTCGATCATCGGTATCTCCATACGTAGTTTGATCTCAATTACCGACATGCACTCTTTACTCGTTCTGTGATATAACATTCTAGTGATCAAATCACTTGCTTGCAAGCTAATCAATGTGATATCATCGAGAGGCCTAGAGTATATCTATCCGTCATCGGGATGAACAAATTCCACTCGATCCATGAGCCTCAACATAACACTTTATTAGTTCGAATCCATCTTTATAATCACCCTGTTATGGTGTGACGTTTGATGTTATCAAGAAACTCTTCCGTGTTAGTGATTGGCATGATCTCATGGTCTAAGGATTAGGATCACTGAAGTTGTTATAGCAATATAAACTCAATGACTTTGATCGTAATGCTATACTTCGGATGAATGTTCATCACACCATTACACTAATGTTGTGATCCCGTTATTAACAACATCCAATGTCCATGATCAGGAAACCTTGATCATCTTGTTAATCAACGAGCTAGTTTATGAGAGAGGCATAACTAGGAACTTTCTGTTTGTTTATTAAACGCACATGTATTAACGTTTCCGTATTAATACAATTATAGCATGCAAAATAAACATCTATCATATACTTGGAATACACATAATAAACACTTTATTATTGCCTCTCAGGGCATATTCCCTTCAGTCTCCCACTTGCACTAGAGACAATAATCTAGTTACATAGTGATAAATCTAACACGCATTGAGTTCTGGTGTTGATCATGTTTTGCTCTAGGGAGAGTTTTAGTCAACGGATCTGCTACATTGAGATCCGTATGTACTTTACAAATCTTTATATCTGCATCCTTGACATGCTCGCCGATGGAGTGAAACCGGCGCTTAATATGCTTGGAATGATTGTGAGACCTTGGCTCTTTGGCATTGGCAATGGCACCATTGTTTTCACAATAGATCACCATTGGGTCCAACGCGTTTGCCACCACTCCTAGTTCGGATATGAACTCCTTCATCCAAACTTCTTCCTGAGCCGCTTCTGAAGCAGCAACATATTTGGCCTTCGTTGTTTATCCCGCTACCACAGGTTGTTTGGAGCTCCTCCAACTAACCGCTCTGCCATTCATGAGAAATACGTATCCGGATTGAGACTTAGAGTCATCCGGATCAGTGTCAAAGCTAGCATCGACATAACACTTAGCGACGATCTCTTCTTCACCTCCGTATACAAGAAACATATCCTTAGTTCTTCGTAAGTACTTAAGGATATTCTTGACCGCTATCCGATGTTCGAACACGGATCCGATTGGTACCTACTAGTCAAACTAATATCATGTGCCACATCCGGTCTTGTACATAGCATGGCGTACATTATAGAGCCTATGGTGAAGCATAGGGACTTTGTCCATTATCTATCTTTCTTCCGAAGCCGGACTTTGAGTCTTACTCAATGTCTTGCCTTGCAACATAGGTAAGAACCCCTTCTTACTTCCGTCCATTTTAAAATTCTTTAAAATCTTATCAAGGTATGTACTTTGCGATAGCCCTATTAGGCGCCTAGATCTATCTCTATAGATCTTTATGCCTAATATGTATGACGCTCACCTAGGTCCTTCATTGAAAATTTCTTTGTTTAGATAACTTTTAACACTATTTAAAGATCTATATCATTTCCGATCAATAATATGTCATCCACATATAATATCAGAAATGTCACATTGCTCCCACTCACTTTCTTGTAAATACAAGCTTCTCCATAAGTTTGGACAAATCCAAACTCTTTGATCACCTCATCAAAGCGAAGATTCCAACTTCGTGATGCTTGCTTCAATCCATAGATGGATCGCTGAAGCTTGCACACCTTGTTAGCATCCTTAGGATCGACAAAACCCTTTGGTTGTATCATATACAACTCTTCTTCAATATTACCATTGAGAAACGGTTTTGACATCCATCGCCATATCTCATAATCGAAATATGCAGCAATTGCTAACATAATCCTAATCGACTTTAGCATCGCTACGGAGAAAGTCTCATCGTAGTCAACTCCTTGAATTTTTGAAACCCCTTTGCGACAAGTCGAGCTTTATACGGTCACATTACCATCACATCAGTTTTCCTTTTGAAAATCCATTTGTTCTCCACGGCCTTTTGTCGTGAGGTAATTCCACCAAGTTCCAAACTTGATTTTCATACATGGATTCCATCTCGGATTTCATGGCTTCTAACCATTTTTTGGAATCCGGGCTCATCATCGCTTCTTCATATGTCGCAGGGTCATCATTTTCATCAACCATGAAATTCATGACAGGATTTCCGTATAGCTCGGGAGCTGCACGCGTCCTGTTTGACCTGCGAGGTTCGGTAGTACTCTCTTTTGGAGTTTCATGATCATTATCATTAGTTCCCTCTTCAACAGGTGGAGCCAACTCCGGAACAACTTCCGGCGCCGCGCTACTCGCCATACCTTGAAGAGAAGGTTCCACAACTGTAAGAGGTCTCAACCTGATAAGGTAGATTCCTCCTGTGTTTACAATGCTAGTCCCTGGATCAATAGCTAGCATCCACAGTTAAGATGTAATATCAAGAAACAAAGGTCATAATATAACTTTATAACCAGGAATAACATAATTTTACTACATCATACATAGCTCATTTGGCTATTACATTACATTGCAGCGGAATAACTATAGTCATGGGTTCCTTCATCTTCATAGTGCCACAGGCAGATGTTGGTTATAGACTTTGTAATCCTAATTAAACAATCTTCACTAAAATCAATCAAACCTGCAACATACAAGTTACAGCCACAAAGGGTCAATACATTTGAATTGTATTGGCAAGTGATACTATATTAGTATAGTGGAGTCTATCATCTATATGCATTTGGCTAAGCGGGGTTGAGGCTTGCATTGCTCAAAATAGATTTTTCCTTAACATTTTGTAAATACTAAGTTTTTGCTTGACAAACTCATTTTTCTCAATCAAAGATTGAAGATCCTTTCCAAGGCATCTATCAACCAAAGATTGAAGATTTCAAACAACCCTTGTTCAATCCACAAGTTTTAACTTTAGAAATTTGAATTATGAGATTCTTGATTGTTTCCATGTCTTGATGCTCAAATTGTCCTTTACCAGGGACATGGCTAAGTACTTAGATTTTACACTCTGCAGAGGTGGTGCACTTTCCCCACAAGACTTGGTTTCCCAAGACAAGATCTTTCAGAAGCTTTCCCTTAGACCAAAATGGACGCGCTCCAACCTATCAAACACTACCACCCACTGTCCATATGGCTAAGTTCTTGCAACCTATATGATCATGGAAGAGCCCATATTGCCAAGTGGTTGCACTTGAAGCTTCTCAACATTTGACATCTCAAATCCCTTTGTTCCTAGGTGGCCATCCACAAGTGAGATACACAAGGTTCACCAGTCCCCTGGCCTTGTGTAACCACTCAACATACACCATTCCTTCCATTCCACCCAGGTGATTCATTCACTTAGTTGTTTTATTAAACAAAACTCAAGTCCTCAGACTTAGAAATTTTCCATAGCATGAATATATGTTCCACCCTTGTTTTCTACTAGCTAGGCTAAGCTTGATAGTATTAGGAATCTTAACTTAGGAAAATCCTACTAAGGATTCATCTACTAGGTTTTACTATAGCAAGGTCTATACTTAGCAAAATCCATGCAAGTTTACTTAGAAAAATCACTAATGCATAGAGAAAGTAATGGGACAAAAAGTATGGAGCATCACTTGCCTTTTTGGTAGAGGGTATAGGTTCACTCCTTGTCCTTGCAACAATCACACTCTTCAAGTCACTACAAATCAATCAAGCAAGGCACAAACTCAATCTACCAATCAAGCAAAATAACACATCAAATGACAAAGTCAAAGTAATGCATGCAAGCATGCAAAAGATGGTTCTAATTGCAAAGGTGGTTTCCACTAGGCTTCTAAACTTTGTAAGTTCCAAATTGGTCATTTACCAAAATGGCAAAGTCATTAGTTAGAGGGTTTTGCCCAAAAACTATATTTAAAAATCCATTCAATATTTTATATGGTGGAAAATGGTTTTATCAAATCAAAATCTTTAAGTTTCTCACCAAAAGTTTCTAACTCTCAAGTCTTGGTGTTTTGGTTCAGTAGGTTTGGTCCAAACTATTTTTTCAAAGTTTTCTTTCCATAAACATTTTCATAATAAACCTAATAATTTTATTTGGCTAGAAAATGGCTAAGTCAAATAATCTAACCTAAACTTTACCAAAATAATTTTCAACACCAAGGGTTGGTTCCTAGGGTCAGTAAGATCACATCAAACCATTTTTCAAAAGTTTTGATCCCAAAATCAATTTTAAACAATTTTTCTACTCTAAACAAGGACACAAAAGAATCTGCAAAAACAAGCAATTTAATAGATACTATTTACTAAACCAAGGGCATGGTTGGCTAGGTCTTGTTCCACTGAATCCATTGATATAAAATTTGTAATTTTTGGACATGTGGTTTGAAAGTTACAAAGGTTTGAAGTTTGCAAATAATTCTGTTTTAAAATCTGTTTTTAAACTGAATAGGTGACACGCGGAACACTCTGGTTGGACGGTACCGGTTCGGGGTGGATCACGGTGCAGACCGTAGGATCTAATCAGATCGTGCGATCCAGAACGCATACCCCTTCGCGTTTAAGTTATTCTATCCTATCCATCAGATTGGGATCGGACGTAGGGGTGCTTGACCTTTAGGCAGGCGGCTATGACGGCTTGGCGGCGAGCGACCGAGCGATGGCGGCGCCTGAAGTAGGAAGCGAGGGGAGGAAAAGGTGCTCACCGGAT
The DNA here is from genome assembly GCA_030063025.1 of Avena longiglumis. Taxonomy (NCBI): domain Eukaryota; kingdom Viridiplantae; phylum Streptophyta; class Magnoliopsida; order Poales; family Poaceae; genus Avena; species Avena longiglumis. Next base: position 16,061,968 of record CP125979.1, on the reverse strand, counting down.
TCGTTGACGCTGGCGATGCTCAACGTAGTACTTGTCCGTCGAGGGCGCTTAGGTAAGCGATTGCTCGCCGAAGTAGAGAGCAACGCCGGACGGCTCTGTCTGTGGTCGAAGGCGACATTGCAGATCACGCGGAGGCAAACAAAGGACACGGTTAGATGCGTATGGTCAAGGGGATGGTGTGTGTGTGAATGAGGGGGAGAGAGGCAGTCTGGTACAACCTATGGGCGTCGTCGGAGAGGTGGCAGACGCGGCGGCGTTCGAAAGCTTGATGTAGCCGACGCTATGGGGCGCCAGATTGAGAGGAGTCTTTGGGAGATGCGTCTGGTTGTGGGGAAGTTGTCAGCGTGCTCTGGGAGGCTCGGGGTGGTGTGTGCTGGCCGGATTTTGGGAAGAAAGCTCGTCGGAGTGGAGAGAGTGCAGGGCAAAATTCTTCGTCCTGGGGGCGTGCTTGAGGGAGGAGTCAGAGGGAAAATGAAGAAGGGACGCTGGCGATTTATCCTGCGTGGTCAAGGGGCAGCTTCATTGCGTGATTAAGGCGTATTACGCTGGAGTTATTCACAGCAAGGCGGCGGGGAGAAGGGGTCGTCGGGTGGGGAGGACAAAAGAGAGCGGGTCCATCGTCGGTGGGAAAAGAATTGAGAGGAGGTCCACGTGTCATTATGCTGTGGGTTAGATACTGAGTGTGAATCGTTTCCCTCGGGGTGGAAAGCTGGGTTGGTTCTGGGCCTTAGTTGGGCTTGGCCAGTTGGGTCAGGTCCATTTCATATTATTTTTTTCTGAATTCTTTTTCCTTTTCTATTTCTATTTTTCTGTTTTGAATTTGAATCAATTATTCATTCACTCAAACTATTCAAACAATTCAAACTTATAATGAGTTTTTGGTTCTGTTTTTCAACATAAACCAAATCCCAAAAATAAAATAATATTTTATTCATTTTTAGGATCTATTTAATAATTAAATAAAATAGCCCTTTAGTTATTTAATCAAATAGGGTTTGATTTATTTAATAAAATCTCCATTTAAAATTCAAACATTTTCAAAATGAAATCAGTAGGTTTAATAAAGAATACTTGGAAACTTGTTTAAAACAAAATAACATTTTTGCTATAGTGTCCATTAATAATTAAATAAATAGACCAAGGTTTATTAATCAAATAGGGTTTTGTTTTATTTAAAAACCTCTTTTGAAATCTAAATATTTTTAAAACCAAATCTGTAGATTTTATTTGGGAAATATAGAATACTTGGAAATTTGTTTAAAACAAAATAACCTTTTATTTTAGAGTCCATTATTAATTAAATATAATAGACTTTCATTATTAAATCAAATAGGATTTGTTCTATTGAGATATTTATTTTGAAATCTAAAATAAAGCCAAAACACTTTAGTAGGTTTTTATTTGTGAATAACAAATATTTGGAAAACTTATTTTAAATAATTTAATAAGTTTTGATGTTTCAATTAAATTGGTAAAACCTTTTATTTGAATAAAATTTGGATATTAATCCCTTATTATTTTATTTAAGCAATCCTTTATTATTTTTAAATAAACCTTTGCTATTTTATTTAAAATAAAATGTTTTAATTCAAAAGCTTGGCCAAGGTTTTAATTGGCTTTATAAAATAATCTCTATTTATAAAACTTCTATTTCATTTGAAATCAAATCTTTTCATTTAAAAGTTTCAAAATAGTATTTCCAAAATGTTTTTATTTTCCTTTATTAAATGTTTATCTTTTTAATCCCTTTAGGATTTATTTGTTCAAAATAAGTTTGAAGATTCCCAATTGGATTCAAAAGTTTCTTCTGGTCCTGAAAATGAAACAAATTTTATTTTATTCATTTATTTTTCACATTACAAGATTTGGAAAATCTTGGGATGTGACAGGCTACCACCCTTAAAATAAATCTCGTCCCGAGATTTGGGGAGGCTAGGGTTACAAGCATGTTCAAACAACTAGGGTACTACCACCCTTAAAAAATTTCAAACAAAAATTACACATTGTCCTTCTTGGGATCATGAGAAATTCTTTCTCTAAGCAAACAGTTGCATTTATGTCCTTAATTTCCATGCTTGACTCATGGGCCAAGGTTGAGATCCTTCATAGACTTGTTTAACTTGTTCTCCATCCTTTCTGGACAATTGTTTGCATAGTGGCCTAGTTCCCTGCATTTGAAACATGTGATAAGGCTGAGATCCCTCATAGGCTAGTTTATCTTATGCTTCATCTTTTCTGGACAGTAGTTTCATAATGTCCTAACTCTTTGCAGTGTTTGCACATCACTTGGCTGATATCTTTCTTTTCCTTTGGTATCATTGCCTTTTGTTTGTGTCTTTGGTTCTTCTTCTTTTCTGGGCATTCATTGGCATAGTGTCCCATCTCTTTGCAATTGTAACATTGCTCTTGAGTAATATCCTTCTTGTTAGGGTTGGGGCATTTCTTCTTCTTCTTGGGTTTCTCCAAAGCTAGGAGTTCTTCCAGTTCATATTCTTCATAGGTGGGAGATCTTTCTCTCTTCTTGGGGTATTGATCTTCATGTTCCTTGGATGCATGATCCTTGTATCTAAAAATATTGCTAGCTTGGGTTCCTTCTAGAATAGCATCTTTGTCATCCTTGTTGTCATTAGCTCTTTGGGAAAAGTTTTCTCTCATGTTGATCATTTGAGTAACTAATCCTTGCAACATTTTGGATTGGAGTTTCAAAATCCTTTGTATGGCTGGGTCTAGTCCATTGTTGTTGGCTAAAAGTTGAGTTGTCTCTTGGCTCAACTGGTTTTGGGTTGCTATGAGTTCTCTCATGTTGTCCTTTTGGTTGTTGTTGGTGTCATCAACCTTGGAGTCTTTGGGAGTAGTCATCTGTTTGGGTTGAAGGGAGATTAGAATAGGCAAGATATTTCTAAGGAATTATTTCTAATCACACTAATCACAATTCACACAAACAATGTGCATGCAATCACAAACCAAACATTTCACTCAAACAAGGTTCAAGCACATACTTAGTCAACAAAATATTTTTGTTACACCACATAAGTTGGTGTGTTTGACTTAACTAAAATATGGTGGTCCATCTATATGGTTTACTTGTGATTTTTCCTTCCTTCATGATTCTTCTTGTATGAGATCATGGTTTTCCTTGGGAAAACTCTTGGTCACAAACTTCAAGTGATGCAAGCTCCTTCTTATTTTGCATTCCCTCAGTCTCTAACTCTTGAGTAAGATCTCCTTGTTTCACTTGGAGTCCTTAGTGCTTTTCAAGTTGGAAGTCCTTGGGGAATATGCTGAAGATGTTGAAGTCATTAGAGTTGAAGAAGTTGAAGAAGTCCTTTGCACATGGTGAAGTCTTTGGCCATGGGTAGGTTTTTCCATCAAGTTGAAATAGAAGAGAAGTAGAGTTGAAACCAAAATGGTTGAGGAAAGAGTTTACAAGTGTTTTTGTAAATAAGTTTTTGGATCAAAATACAACTCCTATTTTTCTAAGGGTTTTTGTCCAGTCCTAGGGTTTACAAACCCTACAGGCAACCTGGCTCTGATACCATCTGTAAGAGGTCTCAACCTGATAAGGTAGATTCCTCCTGTGTTTACAATGCTAGTCCCTGGATCAATAGCTAGCATCCACAGTTAAGATTTAATATCAAGAAACAAAGGTCATAATATAACTTTATAACCAGGAATAACATAATTTTACTACATCATACATAGCTCATTTGGCTATTACATTACATTGCAGCGGAATAACTATAGTCATGGGGTCCTTCATCTTCATAGTGCCACAGGCAGATGTTGGTTGTAGACTTTGTAATCCTAATTAAACAATCTTCACTAAAATCAATCAAACCTGCAACATACAAGTTACAGCCACAAAGGGTCAATACATTTGAATTGTATTGGCAAGTGATACTATATTAGTATAGTGGAGTCTATCATCTATATGCATTTGGCTAAGTGGGGTTGAGGCTTGCATTGCTCAAAATAGATTTTTCCTTAACATTTTGTAAATACTAAGTTTTTGCTTGACAAACTCATTTTTCTCAATCAAAGATTGAAGATCCTTTCCAAGGCATCTATCAACCAAAGATTGAAGATTTCAAACAACCCTTGTTCAATCCACAAGTTTTAACTTTAGAAATTTGAATGATGAGATTCTTGATTGTTTCCATGTCTTGATGCTCAAATTGTCCTTTACCAGGGACATGGCTAAGTACTTAGATTTTACACTCTGCAGAGGTGGTGCACTTTCCCCACAAGACTTGGTTTCCCAAGACAAGATCTTTCGAAGCTTTCCTTAGACCAAAATGGACGCTCCAACCTATCAAACACTACCACCCACTGTCCATATGGCTAAGTTCTTACAACCTATATGATCATGGCAGAGCCCATATTGCCAAGTGGTTGCACTTGAAGCTTCTCAACATTTGACATCTCAAATCCCTTTGTTCCTGGGTGGCCATCCACAAGTGAGATACACAAGGTTCACCAGTCCCCTGGCCTTGTGTAACCACTCAACATACACCATTCCTTCCATTCCACCCAGGTGATTCATTCACTTAGTTGTTTTATTAAACAAAACTCAAGTCCTCAGACTTAGAAATTTTCCATAGCATGAATATATGTTCCACCCTTGTTTTCTACTAGCTAGGCTAAGCTTGATAGTATTAGGAATCTTAACTTAGGAAAATCCTACTAAGGATTCATCTACTAGGTTTTACTATAGCAAGGTCTATACTTAGCAAAATCCATGCAAGTTTACTTAGCAAAATCACTAATGCATAGAGAAAGTAATGGGACAAAAAGTATGGAGCATCACTTGCCTTTTTGGTAGAGGGTATAGGTTCACTCCTTGTCCTTGCATCAATCACACTCTTCAAGTCACTACAAATCAATCAAGCAAGGCACAAACTCAATCTACCAATCAAGCAAAATAACACATCAAATGACAAAGTCAAAGTAATGCATGCAAGCATGCAAAAGATGGTTCTAATTGCAAAGGTGGTTTCCACTAGGCTTCTAAACTTTGTAAGTTCCAAATTGGTCATTTACCAAAATGGCAAAGTCATTAGTTAGAGGGTTTTGCCCAAAAACTATATTTAAAAATCCATTCAATATTTTATATGGTGGAAAATGGTTTTATCAAATCAAAATCTTTAAGTTTCTCACCAAAAGTTTCTAACTCTCAAGTCTTGGTGTTTTGGTTCAGTAGGTTTGGTCCAAACTATTTTTTCAAAGTTTTCTTTCCATAAACATTTTCATAATAAACCTAATAATTTTATTTGGCTAGAAAATGGCTAAGTCAAATAATCTAACCTAAACTTTACCAAAATAATTTTCAACACCAAGGGTTGGTTCCTAGGGTCAGTAAGATCACATCAAACCATTTTTCAAAAGTTTTGACCCAAAAATCAATTTTAAACAATTTTTATACTCTAAACAAGCACACAAAAGAATCTGCAAAAACAAGCAATTTAATAGATACTATTTACTAAACCAAGGGCATGGTTGGCTAGGTCTTGTTCCACTGAATCCATTGATATAAAATTTGTAATTTTTGGACGTGTGGTTTGAAAGTTACAAAGGTTTGAAGTTTGCAAATAATTACATTTTTAAAATCTGTTTTAAACTGAATAGGTGACACGCGAACACTCTGGTTGGACGGTACCGGTTCGGGGTGGATCACGGTGCAGACCGTAGGATCTAATCAGATCGTGCGATCCAGAACGCATACCCCTTCGCGTTTAAGTTATTCTATCCTATCCATCAGATCGGGATCGGACGGCTGTGGGGTGCTTGACCTTAGACGGGCGGCGCTACGGTATCTTGGCGGCGACGACGACGATGGCGGTGCCGGTGAAGTAGGAAGCGAGGGGGGAGGAAAAGGTGCTCACCGGATTCGTTGACGCTTGCTGATGCTCAACGTAGTACTTGTCCGTCGAGGGGCGCTAGGGGGCAGCTGCGATTGCTCGCCGGAGTAGAGAGCAACGCCGGACGGCTCTGTCTGTGGTCGAAGGCGACATTGCAGATCACGCAGAGGCAAACAAAGGACACGTTTAGATGCGTATGGTCGAGGGGATGGCGTGTGTGTGAATGAGGGGGAGAGAGGCAGTCTGGTACAACCTGTGGGCGTCGTCGGAGAGGTGGCAGACGCGGCGGCGTTCGAAAGCTTGATGTAGCCGACGCTATGGGGCGCCCGCGGTTGAGAGGAGGGTGCTGGGAGATGCGTCTGGTTGTGGGGAAGTTGTCAGCGTGCTCTGGGAGGCTCGGGGTGGTGTGCTGGCGGATTTTGGGAAGAAAGCTGTCGGAGTGGAGAGTGGGGCAAAATTCTTGTCTGGGGCGTGCTTGAGGGAGAGTCGGAGGAAAATGAAGAAGGACGTGCGATTTATCCTGCGTGGTCAAGGGCAGCTTCATTGCGTGATTAAGGCGACACGCTGGAGTTATTCCGCCTACAACGGCCAAGGCGGCGGGGAGAAGGGGTCAAGGGTGGGGAGGACAACAAGAGAGCGGGTCCATCGTGGGAAAAGAATTGAGAGGAGGGTCCACAGGTCATTATCTGTGGGTTAGATATCGAGTGAATCGTTTCCCTGGATGGAAAGCTGGGTTGGTTCTGGCCTTAGTTGGCAGCTTGGGTCAGGTCCATTTCATATTTTTTTTCTTCTGAATTCCTTTTCCTTTTCTATTTCTATTTTTCTGTTTTGAATTTGAATCAATTATTCATTCACTCAAACTATTCAAACAATTCAAACTTATAATGAGTTTTTGGTTCTGTTTTTCAACATAAACCAAATCCCAAAAATAAAATAATATTTTATTCATTTTTAGGATCTATTTACTAATTAAATAAAATAGCCCTTTAGTTATTTAATCAAATAGGGTTTGATTTATTTAATAAAATCTCCATTTAAAATTCAAACATTTTCAAAATCAAATCAGTAGGTTTAATAAAGAATACTTGGAAACTTGTTTAAAACAAAATAACATTTTTGCTATAGTGTCCATTAATAATTAAATAAATAGACCAAGGTTTATTAATCAAATAGGGTTTTGTTTTATTTAAAACCTCTTTGAAATCTAAATATTTTTAAAACCAAATCTGGGTTTTATTTGGGAAATATAGAATACTTGGAAATTTGTTTAAAACAAAATAACCTTTTATTTTAGAGTCCATTATTAATTAAATATAATAGACTTTCATTATTAAATCAAATAGGATTTGTTCTATTGAGATATTTATTTTGAAATCTAAAATAAAGCCAAAACACTTTAGTAGGTTTTTATTTGTGAATAACAAATATTTGGAAAACTTATTTTAAATAATTTAATAAGTTTTGATGTTTCAATTAAATTGGTAAAACCTTTTATTTGAATAAAATTTGGATATTAATCCCTTATTATTTTATTTAAGCAATCCTTTATTATTTTTAAATAAACCTTTGCTATTTTATTTAAAATAAAATGTTTTAATTCAAAAGCTTGGCCAAGGTTTTAATTGGCTTTATAAAATAATCTCTATTTATAAAACTTCTATTTCATTTGAAATCAAATCTTTTCATTTAAAAGTTTCAAAATAGTATTTCCAAAATGTTTTTATTTTCCTTTATTAAATGTTTATCTTTTTAATCCCTTTAGGATTTATTTGTTCAAAATAAGTTTGAAGATTCCCAATTGGATTCAAAAGTTTCTTCTGGTCCTGAAAATCAAACAAAATTTTATTTTATTCATTTATTTTTCACATTACAAGATTTGGAAAATCTTGGGATGTGACAACAACCTCTTCGAGTTCTACCTTCCGCCTACTCACACCTTTCGCGAGAAACTCTTTCTCTAGAAAGGATCCATTCTTGGCAACAAAAACCTTGCCCTCGGATCTGTGATAGAAGGAATACCCAATAGTTTCTTTAGGGTATCCTATGAAGACGCATTTTTCCGCTTTGGGTTCGAGTTTATCCGGTTGAAGTTTCTTCACATAAACATCGCATCCCCAAACTTTAAGAAATGATGACTTAGGTTTGTTTCAAACCACAATTCATACGGTGTCTTTTCAGCATTTAGATGGTGCCGATTTAAAGTGAATGCGGCAGTTTCTAGTGCATAACCCCAAAATGACAATGGCAAGTCCGTCGGAGACATCATAGATCGAACCATATCTAATAAAGTACGATTACGAGTTCCGACACCATTTCATTTGTGGTGTTCGGCAGTGTGAGTTGTGAAACAATTCCACACTCTTTCATGTGAGTGCTAAACTCGTAACTTAGATACTCACCTCCACGGTCGGACCGTAGAAATTTGATCTTTCTATTACGATGATTTTCCACTTCATTCGAAATTCCTTGAACTTTTCAAAGGTTTCAGACTTGTGTTTCATCAAGTAGATATAACCGTATCTACTCAAATCATCCGTGAAAGTAACAAAATAACGATATCCTCGGCCGACACACTCATTGGACCACATACATAATGTTTGATTTCCAATAAATCTGTTCGTTCCATTGAACCGCAAAACGGCATTCTAGTCATCTTGCCCATAAGGCATGGCTCACATGTATCAAATGATTCATAATCAAGTGATTCCAAAAGTCCATCCGAATGGAGCTTCTTCATGCGTTTAACGCCAATATGACCTAGACGGCAAGTACACATATATGCGGATATATCATCATTAAGTTTAATCCTTTTAGCATCAACATTATGAATATGTGTAACATTATCATCGAGATCTAATAGAAATAAACCATTCATCATCGGTGCATGACCCTTGCTAGCGGTCGCTTGTTCCGCAGCCCCTGATTCGAGTTACAAATATTAGCAACTGAACCGGTATCAAATACCCAGGTGCTACTGCGAGCACTAGTCAAGTACACATCAATAACATGTATATCATATATACCTTTGTTTGCCTTGGCCTTCTTGTGCGCAGATACTTGGGGCGATTAAACTTCGATGGCGGTCCCTTACAATAGTAGCACTTTCGAATCGACTTAGGTCCAACTCGGGTTTCTTTTGGTAAAGCGAGGCTTCATGCCCTTCCCTTCCGTTTTCCTTCTTGTCTTTCTTGAAACCAGTGTTCCTATTGATCATCAACACTTGATGTTCCTTTTTATCTCCATAGCAGTTTTAAGCATTGTGAAGCTCGGGAGAGACTTCTTCATGCCTTGCATATTATAGTTCATCACGAGCTCTTATAGCTAGGTGGCGTAGACTGCAGAACACGATGGATGCCTAGGTCAATGGGAATCGATATTCCCAAGGACACAAGCTTATCGGTGTAACCCGACATCTTGAGTACATGCTCACTAGCAGATGTGCTCTTCCACCATCTTGACTAAAGAACTTTTACGAGCGTTGTAGCTCTCTGGACATGTGTGTCGAAAATCATTTTCAACTCACCCATTGTATCAAATGCATTGCCGTTTTGAAACGCTTTGAAGTTCGGCTCTAGCCCATACAATATGCCGCAATGAACTAAGTTGTGGTCCTCCTGACAAGTCTGATAGACATTCTTCTCCTCGTCAGGGGCATCATCTAAAGGTGGGGGGCCTAACGGCGCTTCTAGCACATATTGCTTTTGGGCAGCAGAGAGGAGAATCTTCAAATTCATGGCCCATTCGGTAAAGTTGCTACCGTTCGTTGCTAGTTTCTCTTTCTCCATGAACACATTGAAATTAAAAGCATGTGGTGCCATCTACAACAGAATTTGTAAAGTTTAGACTAAGTGTATGATAGATTGAGTTCAACTAATCTATATTACGAATGAACTCCCACTCAAAAAAGACATCCCTCATGCCTTTTTGGTGATTACATGAACCAAATCCACTACACCAAGTCCGATCATCACGTGAGTTGGTATAGCTTCAAAGGCGAGCATCAAATGGGCATCATATCAACTATATGACTCATGCTTAACCTTTCGGTCCGTGTTCCGAGGCCATGTCTGTACATGCTAGGCTCGCCAAGTTAGAACCTTAGTATTCGCGTGTGTAACTGCTTTTACACCAAATATGGTCGTGGATCCAAGAACACCCGATCATCACGTGATGTCTTGGAGCGACGAAAACATAATCGGTGCATACTAAAGGAAGAACACATTCTTATATTGATATTTAAATGAGGGATCATCTTATTATGCTAACAAAGCGCTAAACAAGCAATATAAGATGCTATCAAAATCATATTTTTATTAGTGAAATGATATGGTTCCCGCAGATGATCTCTATCATGTGCATCGTGGTATGATCACTATCATACCTATATGTGTAAATCCAAGGTCTATGTATTTTTCACGCTATGTGTGTTGTAAGAGTATCATCTCATACTTCTACTTACAACACTACCATATCATAACACTAGCCCAGCAACAATCTAAACTAGACGCCTCTAATTTATCCATTGCAAGTTTTACGTGGCTTAGGGCTTTCGAGATAGAACCGTTCTTACCTACGAACATGAACCACAACGAGGATAATCAAATTGTTGACAACTCGCTTGCAAAATAGATATTGACTATAGTAGGAGAGACAGACACCCGCTAGCCACTTATGCAAACTAGTTGCATGTCAAGCGTGGAACAGGTCTTATGTGCGAGGACATGTAAAGTTTGTCCGGGCCGCTTCATCCCACTATGCCACCAACATCCAAAATTACAACAAAGGAGCAACAACATGATCATCATCGCCCACATACTCATATGTGTACTACCCGTGTAAAGTATCTACGCATAGATCTGGCTCTGATACCACTATAGGGTTCGCAACATAGAAAACAAAAATCTTCCTACGATGTGAACTATATACCAAGCTCTATCTACTAGATACAAACAACGGGTGGATTTATATCCGTAGAGAACATACCCTTGAAGACCGACAAAGCTTAACGAGTTCAACTCGTGGTTGATGTAGACGATCTCTTGCCGATCTCAAGATCGAGAGGAAGTCCTAGCGCCGCAAATCAGCAGCGCATCCGTGCTCGCACACACGTTCGAGGCACCGAGCAACCTCCGCCTCCTCGCTCCAGCGATGCAGCGGAAGCACAACTCTTTCTTGCCGAATAGCCACCGGGAACATGTATCTCGCTAGTCCGAGACCATGGGGATAAATTCTTGAGGGAGAGATCCTTCACGAGGAGGTGTGTGAGACAAGTGAGGAGGGCTCCTTTTATAGGAGGAGGGGCACCCAAGGGGTGGCACTGGCCATGGGGCTGCCCCTCCCTCCTTCATTCATGTGGGTGGACACTCCACTCACAAAATGCCCTTTAAAATCCCTCCACTCAAAAGTCCACTCAAATTCCCATTAAATTTCCACCAAATTTAATGCAAACTCTCATTAAATAAAACTCTTTTATTTTATTCAGAATTTTGTCAATTACTTTAATGACAAACATTCAAAAATAACCCATTGCTAGAATTCTATTTCACATGCATAACCACTTTATGCAATTTCACCTGAAAACTTTGTTTAGGTATCTAGTGAAATAAATTCTGCGCTTGTTCATTCTTTCGGCATGAAACATTTGCTCCAATTGGATGTCGGTGTCTCTTAAGTGTGTCACCCTACGGTTCGTGAATAATGCGGACATGATCGAGACCCTCTCGGATCAATAATCGAGCGGGATCGGAGACCCATCGACTCCCACACATTCAACGATGACTTTCTTGTGATCGTCTAACCTTTTACGCTAGTATATTAATCCCTTTGTTTCACGATATATTACATGTCCGAGATTCGATCATCGGTATCTCCATACCTATTTTGATCTCTTCCGACATGCACTCTTTTCTCGTTCTGTGATATAACATTCTAGTGATTAAATCACTTGCTTGCAAGCTAATCAATGTGATATCACCGAGAGGGCCCAGTATATCTATCCGTCATCGGGATGAACAAATTCCACTCTCGATCCATGAGCCTCAACATAACACTTTATTAGTTGAATCCATCTTTATAATCACCCCGTTACGGTGTGACGTTTGATGTTATCAAGAAACTCTTAGGTGTTAGTGATTGACATGATCTCATGGTCTAAGGATTAGGATCACTTCGTAAGTTGTTATAGCAATATAAACTCAATGACTTTGATCGTAATGCTATACTTCAGATGAATGTTCATCACACCATTACACTAATGTTGTGATCCCGTTATTAACAACATCCAATGTCCATGATCAGGAAACCTTGATCTTCTTGTTAATCAACGAGCTAGTTTATGAGAGAGGCATAACTAGGAACTTTCTGTTTGATTATTAAACACACATGTATTAACGTTTCCGTATTAATACAATTATAGCATGCAAAATAAACATCTATCATATACTTGGAATACACATAATAAACACTTTATTATTGCCTCTCAGGGCATATTCCCTTCAGTCTCCCACATGCACTAGAGACAATAATATAGTTACATAGTGATAAATCTAACACGCATTGAGTTCTGGTGTTGATCATGTTTTGCTCTAGGGAGAGTTTTAGTCAACGGATCTGCTACATTGAGATCCGTATGTACTTTACAAATCTTTATATCTGCATCCTTGACATGATCGCCGATGGAGTGAAACCGGCGCTTAATATGCTTGGAATGATTGTGAGACCTTGGCTCTTTGGCATTGGCAATGGCACCATTGTTTTAACAATAGATCACCATTGGGTCCAACGCGTTTGCCACCACTCCTAGTTCGGATATGAACTCCTTCATCCAAACTTCTTCCTGAGCCGCTTCTGAAGCAGCAACATATTCGGCCTTCGTTATTGATCCCGCTACCACTGGTTGTTTGGAGCTCCTCCAACTAACCGCTCTGCCATTCATGAGAAATACGTATCCGGATTGAGACTTAGAGTCATCCGGATCAGTGTCAAAGCTAGCGTCGACATAACACTTAGCGACGAGCTCTACTTCACCTCCGTATACAAGAAACATATCCTTAGTTCTTCGTAAGTACTTAAGGATATTCTTGACCGCTATCCAGTGTTCTGAACCTGGATCCGATTGGTACCTACTAGTCAAACTAATAGCATGTGCCACATCCGGTCTTGTACATAGCATGGCGTACATTATAGAGCCTATGGCTGAAGCATAGGGGACTTTGTCCATTATCTCTCTTTCCTTGAAGGGACTTTGAGTCTTACTCAATGTCTTGCCTTGCAACATAGGTAAGAACCCTTCTTACTTCCGCCCATTTTAAACTTCTTTAAAATCTTATCAAGGTATGTACTTTGCGATAGCCCTATTAGGCGCCTAGATCTATCTCTATAGATCTTTATGCCTAATATGTATGACGCTCACCTAGGTCCTTCATTGAAAATTTCTTTGTTTAGATAACTTTTAACACTGTTTAAAAGATCTATATCATTTCCGATCAATAATATGTCATCCACATATAATATCAGAAATGTCACATTGCTCCCACTCACTTTCTTGTAAATACAAGCTTCTCCATAAGTTTGGACAAATCCAAACTCTTTGATCACCTCATCAAAGCGAAGATTCCAACTTCGTGATGCTTGCTTCAATCCATAGATGGATCGCTGAAGCTTGCACACCTTGTTAGCATCCTTAGGATCGACAAAACCCTTTGGTTGTATCATATACAACTCTTCTTCAATATTACCATTGAGAAACGCGGTTTTGACATCCATCTGCCATATCTCATAATCGAAATATGCAGCAATTGCTAACATAATCCTAACTGACTTTAGCATCGCTACGGGAGAGAAAGTCTCATCGTAGTCAACTCCTTGAATTTGTCGAAACCCCTTTGCGACAAGTCGAGCTTTATAGACGGTCACATTACCATCAGCATCAGTTTTACTTTTGAAAATCCATTTGTTCTCCACGGCCTTTCGGTCGTGAGGTAATTCCACCAAGTTCCAAACTTGATTTTCATACATGGATTCCATCTCGGATTTCATGGCTTCTAACCATTTGTTGGAATCCGGGCTCATCATCGCTTCTTCATACGTCGCAGGTCATCATTTTCATCAACCATGAAATTCATGACAGATTCCGTCAGCTCGGGAGTCGCAGCGTCTGTTTGACCTGCGAGGTTCGGAGTACTCTCTTTTTGGAGTTTCATGATCATTATCATTAGTTCCCTCTTCAACAGGTGGAGCCAACTCCGAACAACTTCCGGCAAGCGCTACTCGCCATACCTTGAAGAGAAGGTTCCAACCTCTTCGAGTTCTACCTTCCGACTACTCACACCTTTCGCGAGAAACTCTTTCTCTAGAAAGGATCCATTCTTAACTAAAACCTTGCCCTCGGATGCGTGATAGAAGGAATACCCAATAGTTTCTTTAGGGTATCCTATGAAGACGCATTTTTCCGCTTTGGGTTCGAGTTTATCCGGTTGAAGTTTCTTCACATAAACATCGCATGCCCAAACTTTAAGAAATGACATCTTAGGTTTGTTTCCAAACCACAATTCATACGGTGTCTTTTCAAAGGATTTAGATGGTGCCCGATTTAAAGTGAATGCAGCAGTTTCTAGTGCATAATCCCAAAATGACAACGGCAAGTCCGTCAGAGACATCATAGATCGAACCATATCTAATAAAGTACGATTACGACGTTCCGACACACCATTTCTCTGTGGTGTTCCGGCAGGTGTGAGTTGTGAAACAATTCCACACTCTTTCATGTGAGTGCTAAACTCGTAACTTAGATACTCACCTCCACGGTCGGACCATAGAAATTTGATCTTTCTATTACGATGATTTTCCACTTCATTCTGAAATTCCTTGAACTTTTCAAAGGTTTCAGACTTGTGTTTCATCAAGTAGATATAACCGTATCTACTCAAATCATCCGTGAAAGTAACAAAATAACGATATCCACCTCGCGCCGACACACTCATTGGACCACATACATCAGAATGTATGATTTCCAATAAATCATTGCCGTTCCATTGAACCGAAAGCGGCATTCTAGTCATCTTGCCCATAAGGCATGGCTCACATGTATCAAATGATTCATAATCAAGTGATTCCAAAAGTCCATCCGAATGGAGCTTCTTCATGCGTTTAACACCAATATGACCTAGACGGCAGTGCCACATATATGCGGATATATCATCATTAAGTTTAATCCTTTTAGCATCAACATTATGAATATATGTAACATTATCATCGAGATCTAATAGAAATAAACCATTCATCATCGGTGCATGACCATAAAAGATTTCATTCATATAAATGGAACAACCATTGTTCTCGGATTTAAATGAATAACCACTTCGCATCAAACACGATCCAGATACAATGTTCATGCTCGGTCGAGCACCGGATAACATTTATTCAAGTTTATAACTAATACCGACGGCAAGTGGAGAGGCGGCGTTAAAGCGGCGATCACATCAATGCTTGATCCATTGACACGCATCTTGACCTCACCCCTTGCTAGCGGTTGCTTGTTCCGAGCCCCGATTCGAGTTACAAATATTAGCGAACCGGTATCAAATACCGGTGCTCTGCGAGCACTAGTCAAGTACACATCAATAACATGTATATCATATATACCTTTGTTTGCCTTGGCCTTCTTGTCTCGCCAGATACTTGGGGCGATTGCGCTTCTAGTGGCGATCCTTACAATAGTAGCACTCGGAATCAGACTTAGGTCCAACTCGGGGTTTCTTTTCAGGCGCGGCAACAGGCTTGCCGCCCTTAATTCCCTTTCGTTTTCCCTTCTTGTCTTTCTTGAAACCAGTGTTCCTATTGATCATCAACACTTGATGTTCCTTTTTGATCTCCACTTCTGTAGTTTTAAGCATTGACAGAAGCTCGGGGAGAGACTTCTTCATGCCTTGCATATTATAGTTCATCACGAAGCTCTTATAGCTAGGCGGCAGAGACTGCAGAACACGATGGATGCCTAAGTCAATGGGAATCGATATTCCCAAGGACACAAGCTTATCGGTGTAACCCGACATCTTGAGTACATGCTCGCTAACGGAGCTGTGCTCTTCCATCATGCAGCTAAAGAACTTTTACGAGCGTTGTAGCTCTCTACAGCGACATGTGTGTCGAAAATCATTTTCAACTCACCCATTGTATCAAATGCATTGCTTTTGAACGCTTTGAAGTTCGGCTCTAGCCCATACAATATGCCGCAATGAACTAAGTTGTGGTCCTCTGACGAGTCTGATAGACATTCTTCTCCTCGTCAGGGGCATCATCTAAAGGTGGGGGGCCTAACAGCGCTTCTAGCACATATTGCTTTTGTGCAGCAGAGAGGAGAATCCTCAAATTCATGGCCCATTCGGTAAAGTTGCTACCGTTCGTTGCTAGTTTCTCTTTCTCCATGAACACATTGAAATTAAAAGCAGGTGGTGCCATCTACAACAGAATTTGTAAATTTTAGACTAAGTGTATGATAGATTGAGTTCAACTAATCTATATTACGAATGAACTCCCACTCAAAAACGACATCCCGCGTGCCTTTTTGGTGATTACATGAACCAAATCCACTACACCAAGTCCGATCATCACGTGAGTCGGTATAGCTTCAAAGGCGAGCATCAAATGGGCATCATATCAACTATATGACTCATGCTTAACCTTTCGGTCCGTGTTCCGAGGCCATGTCATACATGCTGGGCTCGCCAAGTTAGAACCTTAGTATTCGCGTGTGTAACTCTTTTACACCCGAAATATGGTCGTGGATCCAAGAACACCCGATCATCACGTGATGTCTTGGAGCGACGAAAACATAATCGGTGCATACTAAAGGAAGAACACATTCTTATATTGATATTTAAATGAGGGATCATCTTATTATGCTAAAAAAGCGCTAAACAAGCAATATAAGATGCTATCAAACAACATATGTTTATTAGTGAAATGATATGGTTCCCGCAGATGATCTCTATCATGTGCATCGTGGTATGATCACTATCATACCTATATGTGTAAATCCAAGGTCTATGGATTTTACACGCTATGTGTGTTGTAAGAGTATCATCTCATACTTCTACTTACAACACTACCATATCATAACACTAGCCCAAAGAACAATCTAAACTAGACGCCTCTAATTTATCCATTGCAAGTTTTACGTGGCTTAGGGATTTCGAGATAGAACCATTCTTACTACGAACATGAACCACAACGAGGATAATCAAATTGTTGACAACTCGCTTGCAAAATAGATATTGACTATAGTAGGAGAGAGACACCGCTAGCCACTTATGCAAACTAGTTGCATGTCAAGCGTGGAACAGGTCTTATGTGCGAGGACATGTAAAGTTTGTCCGGGCCGCTTCATCCCACTATGCCACCAACATCCAAAATTACAACAAAGGAGCAACAACATGATCATCATCGCCCACATACTCATATGTGTACTACCCGTAAAGTATCTACGCATAGATCCGGCTCGATACCCTTTGTAGGGTTCGCAAGATAGAAAACAAAAATTTTCCTACGATGTGAACTATATACCAAGATCTATCTACTAGATACAAACAACGGGCGGATTTATATCCGTAGAGAACATACCCTTGAAGACCGACAAAGCTTAACGAGTTCAACTCGTGGTTGATGTAGACGATCTCTTGTCGATCTCAAGATCGAGAGGAAGTCCTAGCGCCGCAAATCAGCAGCGCATCCGTGCTCGCACACACGTTCGAGGCACCGAGCAACCTCCGCCTCCTCGCTCCAGCGATGCAGCGGAAGCACAACTCTTTCTTGCCGAATAGCCACCGGGAACATGTATCTCGCTAGTCCGAGACCATGGGGGATAAATTCTAGAGGGGGAGAGAGATCCTTCACGAGGAGGTGTGTGAGACAAGTGAGGAGGGGGGCTCCTTTTATAGGAGGAGGGAGGGGCACCCAAGGGGGTGGCCGCCGGCCATGGGGGCTGCCCCCTCCCCTCCTTCATTCATGTGGGTGGACACTCCACTCACAAAATGCCCTTTAAAATCCCTCCACTCAAAAGTCCACTCAAATTCCCATTAAATTTCCACCAAATTTAATGCAAACTCTCATTAAATAAAACTCTTTTATTTTATTCAGAATTTTGTCAATTTCTTTAATGACAAACATTCACAAATAACCCCTTTCTAGAATTCTATTTCACATGCATAACCACTTTATGCAATTTCACCTGAAAACCTTTTTCGGTATCTAGTGAAATAAATTCCTGCGCTTGTTCATTCTTTCGGCATGAAACATTTGCTCCAATTGGATGTCGGTGTCTCTTAAGTGTGTCACCCTACGGTTCGTGAATAATGCGGACATGATCGAGACCCCTCTCGGATCAATAATCAGAAGCGGGATCTGGAGACCCATACTGACTCCCACACATTCAACGATGACTTTCTTGTGATCGTCGGAACCTTTTACGCTAGTATATTAATCCCTTTGTTTCACGATATATTACATGTCCGAGATTCGATCATCGGTATCTCCATACCTATTTTGATCTCTTTACCGACATGCACTCTTTTCTCGTTCCTGTGATATAACATTCTAGTGATCAAATCACTTGCTTGCAAGCTAATCAATGTGATATCACCGAGAGGGCCCAGAGTATATCTATCCGTCATCGGGATGAACAAATTCCACTCTCGATCCATGAGCCTCAACATAACACTTTATTAGTTCTGAATCCATCTTTATAATCACCCTGTTACGGTGTGACGTTTGATGTTATCAAGAAACTCTTCCGGTGTTAGTGATTGACATGATCTCATGGTCTAAGGATTAGGATCACTTCGTAAGTTGTTATAGCAATATAAACTCAATGACTTTGATCGTAATGCTATACTTCGGATGAATGTTCATCACACCATTACACTAATGTTGTGATCCCGTTATTAACAACATCCAATGTCCATGATCAGGAAACCTTGATCATCTTGTTAATCAACGAGCTAGTTTATGAGAGAGGCATAACTAGGAACTTTCTGTTTGTTTATTAAACACACATGTATTAACGTTTCCGTATTAATACAATTATAGCATGCAAAATAAACATCTATCATATACTTGGAATACACATAATAAACACTTTATTATTGCCTCTCAGGGCATATTCCCTTCACAATACATGGTACTTGATATCACTAACTAGTTGCCTCCTTCTAGTAGTAACTACGCTCATCATACATGTCTGATGTCCAACCGTGATGACGTGTTGTTCGTCGCACAGTTTGTGGAACAAATGGCCTTCCAGAAGGAACATACTCAGATTCAAGTGTCGACTTGAGTCATTACTCAATCTGGCGCATTGACTCCCTCGACTTAGTGAAAAGTCTTCGTAAACATATTCAACCTTATCTCCCTTGCATCTCGATCTTCATTCCTTGAGTTGTCAGGATACGCAGATCCTGCCGCTTCCAGTGCTCCTTTGGGCAAGATAGTTAAACACTGGATAATGTATATTCCCTGGGTTTTGAGAAGATGTTGATGATTCAAACACTCTCTCCTCAGGATCTTCTTCTTCATCCTGATTATCTATTGACATGGTATTTCTACTACTGTTACTAGGGTTAATCCTTGCACCCATCTAGCTAGAGTGTCCAACATTTCTGTCAGAACCATCCGTGGACATCTGGTGTTCATGAGATCCTTCATATGATCCCATTCTCCAACCATCTGAATTCTCAATAGGAAGTTCTGAGTCAGAACCATCCTCTGAGCCCCGTGGTACTGCATACCTCATATCCATAGTAGGATCTTGTATAGGTTCAGGTCTTGGTGAATAAGGATATGGTATAAAAGATTCAGGATCTATAGGTATATCCTTAAAGATAGGTGTTGCGCTACTACCTGCTTCCTTCTCTAACTGTAATGCTAACTACTTCCTCCTTTCCGGATCAGTTAGATCCTCTAACATATCATTTTTATCTTCAACAATCACTTGATGTGTCTTGTAAAAAGATTTAACGAGTGTTCGGTATCTATCCATAAACTTGGAAGCTAACTTAGGATGCTTCTTAACCAAAGTAAGATGATCCGGTATAGGATCCGAGTCTATAGAATCATGAGGTATCACAGAGAATGTGCTACCTTCTAACTCCTTGGTTTTATGCTCTCGGATATTAGCTACCGCCTCCACAACAACATGATATGCTGCTAAATGACTCCTACCTTATCCTATAGGTAGATCGTGATATAATCCAAGCTCCTCTAGGAGTTGGATACTCACACGATACTTGGATAACATCCGGCCATCAAGGTAAGTGATAGTATTCACTGGAATTCTAGTTGGACAACTAAAGATCTTTAAAAGTTGACGAAGTTGGTCTCTGAATGATCCTTGATAATCATCAAGAGTCTCCTCTTTCCATACCAAAGTCTGTTTTGGAAACTTTGGTGCCATAACTCTGTATATCAGAAAAATAGTTTTGATTAGTATCCAATAATATATTTCATCAGAACAAAGAATTATCCTACTAAAATATATAATGGAATATTCTCATTTGAATACCCATTATATTACTTTTAGAGAATTCTTTATTGTTCCTAAGCTTTCCTATAAGTAATACCCTTTACTAGGTTTCCAACCTAAGGTCAAAGCAATTTGCTCTGATACCAACTGTAGTGACCCATCATACCACTGCATGTGTACACTACAAGGAATTTGGCTATATATGACCCTCCATTTTCGTCACAGAATCGTCATAATAGTCCTTTTATGACGATTCTATGACGATTTTGAGATCGTCGAAAGCTGGGCGTCGCAAATGAACTATAACGACATTTTTGATAAAATCGTCATAACTGTCCATGACGATATTGAATCGTCATAAAGTCTATGACGATCCAATATCGTCACGGGCCATCAAGCCTGGCCAAGTCAGATCTTACGTGGCCGATCCTACGTGGCAGAATTGTGACGAAATTAAATCGTCTTAAATTAAAATCAGCCCAGCCCATTTCTAGGTTCCACATGGGCTCGGCCCAATTATTCTAGATTGTTTTTTATACTATTCTGGATTGTTTTCATGTCAACTGTCACTACATGGGCCAAGCCCAACATTCTAGCATTTTATTTCTTCGCATGGGCCTTTTATATGGATAGATTCTTACTTTGGGCCTTCTTATTTTGGGCTGGTCCCAACAGATAATAATTTAACCAATACCAACATAATACGAAATTAATTTGATTCAAACATGTCACATTCACGAATAATATTTTAGATAACATCGAAACATTACAATCACACACATTCACATTAGGTGGAGCAACCAAAATACAACCAAACATTCGTATGATACAAGCTAGCTCTTTTTGATATTTCGAACTTCTTCACGCCCACTTTGTCGAACTTATTAAGCCTTGGCACCAACAACCTGTAAAACATCACATTCATCCAAAAATAAGGACTAGGTTCATATAAATGGATATATTGACGTAAGGTGATCTGAAATATGCTTATGTATGAACAAAATAGTATAACATAAGTGAGAGGCCATAGCATGTGCAAAACAAACTTAACGAATGCGACATATCCATAGGCAACACATGATGCATGCATCAAGCATAAGGCCCATATATGTTTGAGAAAGACCAATGCGAGAGAATCGATCAAGTACACATGAGAAAACTAGGTATAGATTATTACGAATCTGAAATTTCTTGATTTAGTTTCTTTAATGCAGGTACAAAATGTGCATAAGAGAGAAGGAAAGGTGCAGTGTATTGTAGCATGATTGGGGAAGGATGCAGGCATCGAAATTAGTAAAAGCAACCAAGCATCAACCATGTGTCTCTGTGAATGCATCTTGAGTTATGGAAGAACTAACATGCTAACTGAGAGGAGGGATTGAAGTGGTAGTTGACTCACGTTCGGGCATCGTGGGCAGGATAGAGAGGATGATGTAGAATCAAACAGTGAAAACAGCTGGAATCAAACAGTGAAATAAGCACCATTCATTGTGATAAAATACCAATCACAACACGGTTTTGCAGCATTTTACTCAAGTTACATGCATTTGGGTTCAGGTTAACCAACTGAGAACAAGAAAAGATTACATAATCAAAAAGTCAATGTCATATGCAAAACCATAGAAGATCAAGTAGTTCAGATGCATCATGTTCAGGTTTGTGAACTAACTATGAAAAGCCACACTAAGCAAGTCAAGTACAATTTGTGCCAATAAATAATACAGAGCACAACCAAAAGCTTCGGTCATATTCACCAAAGAAAAATACAGAGCAGAGGCAGCGCAATCTTATTACCTCAAGGCACCACTGTGGCAGGCATCTTACTACACGTACTTGTCGAGGAAGTACCCGAAGAGGATCTAGTCAAGGAGGCCCCTGAGGCGCAAGGTGATAAATGAAGATGACAGTATCTAGTAAAGCAAAAAAAATAAAGGTTATAAGTTAAGCCTTCATTAAACAAACTGCAGGTCTGAAACATGTCGCAGATAAAACTATACTAGGAGGAACAAAGTTTCTATTCATCGGAACAACTACTGATAAGTCACATTAAGCAAGTCAAGTATAATTTGTGGCAATCAATAATACAGAGCATAACCAAAAGCTTCAGCCATCCTGACCAAAGAAAAGTACAGAGCAGAGGCGGTGCAATCTTAACATCAGGCCAATGTGAGAACGCATGCTTTATAAAAAATTGTTATGCTGAATATGGAACAGTAGGTCCATTTTATCGGAGTAATACCATTTTATTAACCTAAACAAGTCAGGTATAGGTTAAAAGGGAAAATAAAGAAAGTGACCATTTTATTGGAGTAATACCACTACCAAAGGATTAAATGATCCATAGGACATATTCAGGTCTAGGATAAAGACATATGAAGAAGAAAGTGTTTCAAGTATAAATATATTAAGATCTTGCTTTACCTAGCAACTAGTAGTTGTTATAGAAAAAGTTGCATATAGCATAGCAAATGTAGATATGTCCGCAACAATGATAGAATAACACAGGGCAAAGTTATGTTGGCACTTCCTCTATGAAGCATACTTAACTAAAATGACCTAGTTTGCACATCAAGGATATGACTGACATAATATAACTATATAAGCAATCTGACTGCAAATTACCTTGGTGGCGCATCCAAGCACATCAAGAAAGGAATCAGAATAACCTAAAGGTATTAAATTGTACGGAAGCTATCTGCATACAAGCAGCCAAATGGTACCACTGCATCCAAACTACGTGATTGTATGTATGATTGGAAGCAGCAAGTCGCAGTGGTGGAATTAGAATAAGGTGAAGGTGGGAAGGGAGCGTGCAGGTGTAGTAGGTACATGAGGATGTTGAGAGGGAGTACCTTAGAATTTAATTAAGCGGTGAACTTGCAGACGGAGGCCATGGAGGCGAGGTCGAGCTCCATGACGTCGAGGGTGGCAGAGGGGGTGTCGGCGAAGAAGGCCTCCGTCACATCAACAAAATCCCCTCAAACATACACAAACAAACACAACAAAGATCAAATTAATCCATATTTCACATAGGACAAAGGAAGGCAGTAGCTATTTAAAGCTTAATATTTCACATAGGACAAAGGAGTTGAAGCATGACTGCATATAAATTATAAAATATTGAACAAAAACTGGTGCTAGAGACACCTGGACAAGAACTAAGCACAATAGTAATAGAAAACATGTACCCTCATGTTTCCAATAAACTAGACAGTTCAATCTAAATGGCATTTGATTGGCATGGCTCCCACGACCTTGGAAGGAAAGAAGCATTGTATCAGTACACAATCCACAATGGACGTTGTAGTATATGATGCAGAAATGTGTGGGGAGAGCTCACTTGGCATGGATGTCGAGGAACCTGGCGGAGCTTCCAGTAACGATTATGTTGTAGGTGAGGGAGACCTTGAACCCCGCGGTGATGGCAAACCCAACGACGGCGATGATGATGGGATTGCTGTAGCGCTCCATCTGCTTGACGAGGTCGTTGATGTCGCCCTTGAAGATCTCCTATGATGCCTGCAGGTTCGTCTCGAGCGAAGGCACGGCTTCTCCTCCTGAGCACCACCGCTACCACACACCGCTGCGTTGCTCAAAGATCTGAAGAACTGGCCGCTTCTCCGGATGCCATGCCGCATAGTGGGAGGTCGGGGAACACGAAGCCCTTCTCCTTGATGGAAACATGTAGGAGCCTGCTAAGTTCACGCAGCACTTGTCTGGGATCTAGATCGCGGTAGGATGGGCGAGGTGTAGTGATGGCTCTGGACCGGGCTTGAATAGAGAGGAGGGTGGGGATGGGAGGAGCACTGGAGTTGGTTCCGTGGCCGTCGATCTGAGCCCGAGGGAGATCTGGAGCACAGGAGGGAGATCTGAGCGGAGGGACGGAGAACGTGGAGGCGCTTGAAGACCGGGTTCGAATGGAGAGGGCGAGGAGGGTGTGTTGTGAAGGTGGTGTGGACGGGAGGAGGCGCCGAGGTGGTGCGGACGGGTAGTCGCGATCTGGATCGTGGGAGGGATATCGTGTTTGGGTGGAGGCGGGCCGAGGGTAGGCGAGAGGAGACAGTGGAGGAGACTGAGCGATGGATGGGTCGGCTTGGATCGGATCTTTGTCGACCTAGATCAATTTTGGGGCCAAATTTTAGTCTTTCGTGGCCAAAATCAAAGAATTGGCGCCACATTTTAGGGGCGGAGAGGTGATTGGAGCGTTGGATCAAGCTGTATTGATGGTGAGATTCGGCAGGGGGTGATCCATGGATAGTACATTTCTTCTATCTGATTGGCTGGAGGAGGGTTTCCATGAGGGAGGGTTGGACAATATGACGATTTAAAATCGGCATAGTGAGCGACAAGTAACACCATGGGCTGCTTCCACCAGATTATGACGATGTCATCTAAAGTAACTATGACGATTTTTAGCAAAATCGTCGTAATTTTCTAGGGTATAGTCCCTCTTGAACTGCTTACGACCATCTCATGCAAAATCGTCATAACTCTATGACGATTTTGTTCACGGTCACTATTAGAAGGTCATAGAATAACACATTTCTTGTAGTGGTAGTACACTATAGTCGTTGACATGACATCCACAGAACACCGTTCCGTAAATATCACATCCCTTAGAGTGGTACAACAGAAACATTACGGGTCCATATTACAAACATACACACTTTATTATTATTACAATACCGGAAGTTCAAGACTTCCAAAAGATTCAACTTACAAACCAAAATATAAGTGTTTCAGCGGAAGTTTCAAATTTAAAACTTAAACTCCAAATTGAGCTCAATAACTTATTGCTATATAATTTTCATGTTGCTCGGCTCAAGTGGCTACTAGAACTATAGTAATTATTCGGACTCTTGGAACTCTCCTCCGTAGATGATGCCGTAATCCTCCCCTTCTACGGCTCCGTACAAGTTGGGCTCTTCATAGAAGACCTCCTCCTGATTCTCAGATGCGTACATTGGAGTACCTTCGGAATTCTCAGAGTCTAAGCAAGGATTCAAAGGAAAGGAATATATAAATTACAAAATTATTTATAAAATTTATATGTCTAAAATTTTACATCTCAATTTATTTGAATAGTTTGGATTTTTGTGAATCCAAAAATATTTTATTTATAATTTTTGGATTTTTTTTTAGGATTTTATTGAGTTTAGGGGTATTTTGGTCTTTTCTTAGTTATTTAAATTTTCTTTAGGTGATTGGGTTGTCTTTGTTGGGCTTATTGGGCCCTGCTGGCCCATTCGGGCAAAGTCAAAAGAACACCCTGAAGGGGTCTTGGCCCAACCAGCCCATTCTCTATGTCTCTTCTTCGTTCTCATCTCCCCTCTCCCTCGACCCCGTGGGGTTCTGGCGCCGCCGCTGGCGATGCCCGCCGCCGTGGCCCTTCCTGGCCACTATCGTGGTGCAGGGTAAGGTTGGCGACTATGCTCGTCCATCTAGTCCGATTCGATTTGATTCCGGAGCTCCCCTGTGGCCAGGTTCACCTCGTTCTCGAACCCTAGGTTTTGGGTTGGGTGCTGCAACCGCCGCCATGGACCCTCCTGTGGTGGTGTGCGGTGTTCGTGTGCTGCGGTGGCCGCCGCCATGGCTGGTGCGGGTTGCAGCGCCCTCTGGGTGCTCCCCGTGCCGCCGCGAGCACGTCGGCCCTTCTGCTTTCTCTTCAATTCGTCAGCGGGGACCCTGGGTAAGTTGCTTCTGTGGATCTTAGTTCATCCTATCATCATGAATCTCTCTGTGTGCATCTAGTGGCTACCCTTGCTTAGTGCCTGCGTTCTGATTAGGGTTCAGATCCTAATTAGGGTTCTTGTTCTGATTAGGGTCCATATCCCTCTGTTGATCATATCTATGATGATTTGGATCTAGTGGTGATAATCCTTGAGCATGATGAATGACTGTTTGCTGTGGATTATTATTTGTAGTTGGCTTTGGTGATGCTAGTGGCTTGTCAGACTTATTCCAGTGGTAATTTACTATGATCCAGTGTTAGAGTTTCTACGAAATTCCTACTTGGAAATGTTGTTGATCTGAGAACTTTCCACTATCAAGATGTTTATACTGACAATAGTTCTATCAGTAATTGCTTACTACATTTATAATGGTTGGCTTGTATGAGAATATACATACTGAATATAATCATTATATGTTAATGATTTTCTGTAGATGTATAGATGAGTTTGATGATGATTCCTAGCATTTGGTTTCAGGAAGATGATATTTAGTGGCTTGCCCCTTTTTATTTGTGAAATCTAAGTAAAGATTGGGATTAGCTTGTTAGAACTTGTCCTTGTGATACCATTACAAACTGGCACACAAGTGATTGGGTCCTATTCCTGAGCTTAGCTCTGACAGTGCTTGTGATTAATACTGGCAAGATAAAATAAAAGATTCTTTTAATTCTCCTACCTATGATGGTGGTATGAGGCATAGGAACTAGTTTCCTAATGGTTGTCCCTGATAGAAATATTCTGGTAGAATTACCAGCTGCTAATTCTTGAAGCATAATTGGAAAACAATGGGTGTGCTAATGGTTTTGCATGGATCCATAGGATTTATGGATACTGAGGTGCTACTCTTTTAAGAGGTGTGCCCAGATTTCATAATCTTTCCTTTGGGCTATATTGAAATATAGGATTTGGCTTTTGTAACCAGGATCAATGATGTTGGTCTGAGATCCTGGTTATACTGGTATGTTGATCTTGTGATTATGACTTTAATTTTTTTTAAACCTTCTAGGATGGATTCATCACACTTGGATGAATACTGAGAGGTTAGATATAAAACAACACATGGTTCTTTGATATGATAAACAGATCATGTGATGGTTTTATATAACTCACCACAACTGCTGTTGCTGTCGTGGTTGCAACTTGTTGATCTGGTAGCCTGATCTTGCTGGCTTGATCTGGTCCTTCTCTTGTTGTTGTCCCTACTGCTTACAACTTCTGGAACTTGTCCTTGATCTTTCTATCCACCTTCTGGTTCCTGGTAGCTTGGTCTTGACCTTGCTGTCCACCTGATCCACCCCCTCCTTATGTCACCATCTTGGTGAGTTCTGAGAGGATCTAGTTTGTTGTTTAGTTTGGCAGGTTTGGCTGTGGCTAGGCTGCTGATGTCTGATGTGTATGAATAAGAAGATGAGGTTGTGGTGCTTGCCCACGGCTGTGCTGATGGTTTTGTGTGATTGAGCTATTGCTGTGAGGCTGAAAGCACACACCATGCAGTTTGGTGTGTGTGTGTGTGTTGCCTGTGTTCTTGCTGTGCAACTTGTGGATATGCTCTGAATTTGAGAGTTACTGTTATCTGATTACTTTTACTTGGCTGGTGAAACTTGCCCCTCCTTGCTGTCATTTGACTTCTGGCTTAAAATTATGAAAGATACATTCTTTCATATTGGTGAAACTTGCCCCTTTTTATAAAATTACTCAATGATGAATCTTGATCAGTGCACTTCACTGACAAGTCTGAGAGTAAAACATTACTAACCCTAACCTTCTTTATTTTTTATTTGTAGAATAGTCATATGTAATCTTCTTAATTCATTTGTAATTTTAGTTCCATTCTTTTGTAATATTTATTTTAGTATTTTGTAATAAAGATTATACTATGATCAATAAAGAAATATTATTATTTACTTATTTACTATTGTAAAAATTGTGAATGATTTCCATAAGTTACATTTTTGTAACTTATTTATTGAATAAAATTATGGAATGAATATTCATATTCTTAATTACTTTCTTTATATAAGGTTTGAGTTATTATTGGTTAACTCTTAATTGAATCAAATATTCAAACATTATTCAAAATTATTTTGAATTATAAATTCAAACATTCAAATTTCATTTCCCAAAACACATAAATCCACAAAGATCATATCAAAGTCTATAGCAATCATCCTTCAAGTCTAAACCTATTCTCAAAGTATGAAAGAAACCTTGATCACTTTAAGTTTTTATTTGCGAAAAATTTACCCACATTTTCACAGATGAATGCATGCAGTATTTCAAATTCCTAAATCTACCCTTCGTTAGTTCCTACATGCTGGGATGTTACACCAAACCAGTTCCACACCTACCCCTCCCCGCCGCCACACCCTGGCCCCACTTCCACACGCATGCCTACACACAATGACTTGAGGCCTTCCTCATGCACCTGAACCCCCAACCTGTCACGACACCACACTCCAACGCACACACACACGTTACACGCACGCCGTACCCATTGCCCCGCAAACTCCCCGCCCCTGCCTAGCTCACTCGCCTTGGCCCCACTCCCTCGCTTCCTGCGCGTGATCCTCCCAACGCACGACCGATGCAGAGTCCCCGCTCCCCACGTTCTTTCCTTAGCCTGGCTCCACCCCCATGCGTCGCCACGACCGCTTCTTTCCTCTCGCACATGACCCACCCTTCGTCGCCTCCCTCCCATCCCGCACGCAAGCCTCCCGTGATCCCCGCTCTCCTTCGCCTTGGGCCATCGCTCACATGTGTTGCCGCCTGGGGCCCCGCCTCCTCCTCCCCACCTCTCTCATTCACCTCGCTCAGCGACCGATTGATCTCCGCCTCCCCTGGTGCTCCGCCTTGCTGCGCCTCTCCTCACGGACGCCGGCCTCGACCTTGCCCAGTGACGCCGCCAGCAGCCTCCTCTTTGATATAGGTGTGATATGCAAACAAAGCCAGGTCCCTAGTAGTCTATATCTAACTAGTTCATTGGTCAATGGATGGTTAAATGTTTCCTGACCATAAGGGTTCTTCGGAACCTAATTGACAATGGAGCTATCTCATTAGAGAATGAGATAGTGGACACTGTTCCACAGATGATTGTTGCAACACGATCATATCACAAAGTTTACAGTTGCAATTGTCAGAAACATAGTGACTTGTTCCTCAGACAGTGGGATCATATTTAATAATTGTCTCCCGAGGATACTTTAATGACACTTAACGTCACTCTATGAAAAGGTGATCATAAGGGTGTCATTGGATATCCATAGGAACATGTTGAGGCGTATCAGTCAAGAGCGGTTTGTACATCCGTGTGATGGAAGATACTCTAGACCCACTCGGATAAGTTATATCTAAAATGTTGTGCAACATGTGACGAGGTCATGGAGATATCACTTATTGGTACGAGTTTAAAGTAGCATTGTAGGTGACGAGATTGAACCCGACATGCTGATGTCGCTGATCAAAGCTCGGACAATGTAAGTATCGCAGAGACCAAAGAAACATAACACATATTGTTTCATGTTCAAAACGATGGAGAATCGTGAATGCATATGGGTCATCATGGGAATTCTGGTCCTGTTGTTGATCATTGATAGAGATCATGTCTATGACATTCCTGAATCATAGGGACACGCTCTTAAGGTAATTATGACGCTTAGAGATCTATATGTAAGAAGGAATCCAGAAAAGAGATAAACCAGAATTGTTCTAGGGAGATCCAAATTTGTTCAGAGAAAGAAAGAAGGAAAGGGACTGAAAGGAGTTTCAGATAAATGGAAATTTAAATATAGATTTATTCTATGTTAATTGTGAATTAATATATTCTAAATAATATTTAAATTGATATTTTTAAAGTAACTTTCTCATTAGGACAAAAATCCGAAGTAAATTGGCCCATGAGAAAACTACGGGAAAATACAAGAAAAACAGCATGGGCCCGAGCGGCAGATAAAGTCCACTCCTCAGGGCGGGCAGATGCCACCTGCCGCCACAACGGGCCTCTCAGTCAAGGAACATGCGGGTGCGTGTAGAGCGTTGGCGGGACGTGCAGACTAGGCCGCACCAGGCCTACCCGGGGGCGCTTCGCTGGGCTCCACTCAGCTGTCACAGGTGAGCCGCTGTGAGCGGGTGGTCGGCCCACCCGAGGCCTCGTGCGCTGGCAGCAGCCACAGCTGGTTAGCTCGCCACGTGGATGGGCGCCGGGCCACCCAGCTCTGCTGGCTGCGGGGCAATGCCAAATATGTTGTTTCTTGCCCACTGCACTGGGCCTTTGTGGCCCAGCCCACTGGCACTATTTTTCCTTTTATTTCTGATAAAATATTATTTCCACATGGGGCATCTAAGTGGGAGGGCACACCTCCCTTAGCCTATATAAGGAGGTGTCTATGAGTGGGATTAAACACAGAAAAAATTAAGATATTTTTTTTGGTTGGAATACTCCCCTCTCTCTCTAAAATTACCTTTTCTAGTGCGTGATCCCAAGTCTAGACTTCGTAGCAAAGCGTTCTCTTCCGTGGCACGACGTTGCGCCGCCAGGATTCCAGCCAGGAGGTCTACTTCGGCAACCTCAGTGGGTTCAAAGGCCTGGAGTCGTTGTCTTGCACCGTATTCCTGTGGAAACTCGGTGGGGCTATTGAAGCTTCCAGGCCATCGTGTGAGGACCAGGACAAGGGGTGACTTGCGATGAGCTTCGTGACCTTGAGGTCAGAAGGGTACGACTGCATCAACCACGCTTCTGCATGAGTATAACGCTCTCTCGGTCTTCAAGGGTACGTTACTGGTATCTTCCTCCGTTACTGCATTACTAGTAGATAGATCTCAGGCTTTCGGGGTTTCCCGCGTAGTAAATTTTTTTATTTTCTACACCGAACCGCTAGAAAACTTCTTTCAGAGGAATTATCCGGAAAGTTCCTAAGCTGTTGGGGTAATCTCACATAGAAGTTGATTAATATAATGCTTTTAGGAATACCATGACAAGGATTCTTGCGAATGAGTTCATTCAATCTCCCCCAAGCTTGAGTAATGCTTTCTCCAACATGAGGCCAAAAGTTATAAATATGACAATGATCATCATAAGCTTCTTTAGGAGTGTAATACTTGAGATAGAAAGCCTTCCTTAGATATTCCAATCAAGACGGTATTTATCGTCCAGAGATCAGAACCATATGTGAGCATTACCAAAAAGAGATAAATATAATAACTTCCTTTTCACTCCATCACGAGGAATACCATCAAGTTTAAATAGAGAACATACATCTTCAATGGCTTGTAAATTCCACATAGCAGTTTGGCTTCCATCCCCTGCAAAAATTAGTTTCATATCCTTTTTGGCAATACCTATAGGGATTTGATACGCCACTTTTGGTTCAGAAGGGTTTTCAACCTTGTTCTTAATAGAATAAACATATTCATATATAGTTAGTTTTGTATCTTCACGGCCTGTCGTGGGAATGACCACGGCAGATGCTGCAATCGGCAGCGAGTAGTAGAACGAGGGGCAAGGGCGGCCAGCCATCTGCGGTGCGAGATGAGGGCAAAGACACAGGGTTTTACCCAGGTTCGGCCTGAGGGTAAAGACCTACTCGCTAGATTGTATTATGGAGGTGTTTATAATGGGCTAACTCGACTAGGCGGCGAGTTGCTTGGGTGTATGAGGGAACGTGTCTCTACTCACCCCATAGGGAGGTTTATATAGGCTCACCTCCCTAGGGTTTACATATCTCAACCGATTTGGTTACAACTTCGTAATCATTTAACCTAGACCGATTGGGCCTATCTGCTCGCTGGGCCTTCAACTTCTAGTCGCTCGATACCTTGTGGGCTTTGGTCCACTGCCGCTCACAGCCCACTCGCCAGCCTTGGGCTCGGAACGCGTCCGAGTATACCCCAGTAGGCATATCCCCATCAGTAGTCCCCGAGGCCGTCGTTGATTAGGCGTGAGTGGCTGCTAGCAGTCGGAGTATACGGCTCCAAGTAGGCATCCAGTCGAATCGTCGGCGGGCTCCTGTATAAAGGGAAAAAATCCGGTGAACCGAGTCGCGTCTTGGGCGAGTCGAGTCAACGGGACGCGGTCTCGGCGAGTGACTTAACGAGCCGAGTGGCTAGAGTTGGACCGTCAGGCGTGGTCAAACTAGCCGTTAAGGTAACTCAACGGTAACTTCTGGCGTAATCATCGCGCGGTAACGGCCCCCTGATTTGGCGGGCAACTCCCGCTATATAAGAGGAATGGTAGGCCATCGCAAAGCCAACCGCCCACCATTTCTTCCGAGTACGCGCATCTTCCTTCCTTTGATTCCGCGATCCAATCAACCCGCAATCTTCCGACCTCCGAACAAATCCTCAGCCATGGCCCTCTCCACCGAACCTTGGGGTAGATCCAAATGCACCAGGGCGCAGCTGGCCTCCTTCGAGGAGGCCGGAATCCTACGGGCCGGCTGCTGGCGTATCCCCGCAGCCGGGGAAACGACCCCAAACCCGCGAGAGAGAGAGTTCGTCTGTTTCACCAGCCACCTCGAGCGGGGGTTAGGGTTTCCCACATCTTTGTTCTTCCGGCGTTTCTGCGCCTACTACGGGATCCAGCCCTCAGATCTGGGTCCCCACAGCATCGAGCAGCTCGCCATCTTCGTGGCGTTCATGAAGTGCTACTTGGGCCGCCCTACTTTCCCTTGTGGCAAGATCTGCTCCATGGACGGATCACCGCGAGGAGGCGGGCGGCAATGCTAGCAGGCGGCTTAACTTTCCAACTCAAATCCAAAGCCTCCTTATTCGACCGATGCTGCCGCCAAAGCGAAGCGATCGAAAAAGTCATGATTCTATGTGACCGAGGCGACCGAAGACGGCGGCGATCCCGCGGTACTCGGCTAATCGTTCCAGCCACGCCATCTCCAGGTCGGCAAGCTCCCGACGACCAGGATGGTCGTCGACGAGATGCTCCGACCATCCGCGTCCAAGAAGAAGGCCCGACGGTAAACTTGTACAATTGTTGGCTTGGGCGGCTCGCTCCGCCGCCTAACGCGACATTACATGTACCAAGACACAGCCGGGAGACTCGACGAAGCCCCGCCGACGAGTGGAAGCTGGAGGACTACCTCTCAGCCAAGAAGATCACCCAAACGGCATACGGATGCGCAGCCGATCCTCCACACCGCCAAGCGTCGGCCCGACGGTAATCTTTTCATTTTGTTCGCAATGCAGCGTGCAACATGTAACTCTAACTCTGTTTCGCTTTTAACGTCGCTGTTCCAAGTGGTGGAAGGGTGGTTACCACCCGCCGACGACGAGAGCCCCGGGCCATCCGCCCAGGATACAAGCGAGTCGCCACCCGCCAAGGGTAACGAAGACGACGACGACGAGTCCGAAGAGGAGATTGCCCCACTGGTCCGAAAGACCCGCGGGCAACGTCAGCGCGAGATCGAGGCGAGCAGGAGCCTCGAACGTCATGACGACGACGAACTCCCAGAGACCACCTCGCGCCGTCAGGCCACTCCCGCGAAGAAGAAGAAGAAGGAGAAGGAGGCGAGGGCCCCCCTGAGAAGGAAGACGAAGCCGCCGAAGGCGGCCTCACCGCCGCACTCAACGAGCAGCTCTGATGCCCACAGCTCGGCCGGTGACGGCGCAGTCCCGGCGACAACCGCGCTAGATGCGCCATCTACAGAAGCGCCGCTGGCCTCAATGCCTCCGCCATTCGCGCCGGTTTCTGGGCTAGGGAAGGCTCCGGTTGTGGCGACTTCGCCTCGCAAGGAGGTCCCGAGCGCGGTGGCCTCGCCCCGCAAGGAGGTTCCGGCCGCGGTAGCCCCAATTCACGAGGAGGCCTCCGCCGAAGGCGCCCCGGAGGCGCCAACCGCTACGTCAACGTCAAAGAAGCCGTCCGTATCCTGGGCCCCCGACGTCCTGGAACTGGGGCTTAGTCCGACAGGGCCCGAGCTGGAAAACCGGTGCCTTCGTACAGGGCTGCGTTTCATTCCAGTCGCCAAGTGAGTGCATTCGGCCTTCTCTACTTTCCTTTAGTGCTTTGATTGTCTTTTATTGATTTGATTCGATGTGCAGGACCGGAGCGAAGAAGATGGGTCACCCGACCGTGGCCAAGGTATCTTCCGCCGCCGGCGAGGAAGACCCTTCCCACAAGAGGAAAGGTGATGAGGTCGCCGCCTCAACGGAAGGCAGCAAGAAGGCCAAGGGCGACGACATCGTCACCGTCTCTGACGACGCGGCGGCGGCGCCGGCTGGACCCACAGTGGAGGCGACCGGGTCTACGAAGGAGGGCGTTTTCTTGCCTAGACCGGAGGAAGCGACTTCCTTTGGGGCGGGAGCCTCGGTTGCTACCTTTCCCCGATTCACGACCAAGGCGGCCACGGCGAGTGGGGCTGCGACCCCGAACCCCGCTCCAGGGACCACCGACGCTGAAATCGCCCAACGTCGCGGGCACACGCCGGCGCTGCTTGCGTCTGTGGACGCAGTACAACTTCACAACATGCTTGGTGCGGCCATCCAGGTACCTCCAGTCCCCGAGGATCAGGTCGGTGCTTAGCAGCGGCTTGATTCTTATAATTACTTGTTTTGTACTTTCGAATCCAGTCCCCGAGTGCGTATGCGCTAAATTTTAGCGGATATGCACTGAGGAATTTTCTTGGTCGCCAGTCCCCGAGTGCGCACCCGCTAAATTTTAGCGGGTGGGCACTGAGGTATTTTCGTGATCGCCAGTCCCCGAGTGCGCACCCGCTAAATTTTAGCGGGTGGGCACTGAGAAACTTTCATGTGTGCTGATTTTGAAGATGTACAGGGTCTGCAGCTGGAGTCGGCAGAGCGATTGGCTGCGAAGCAGCGTGCTGAGAAGGAACTGGCCGTTATCCAAGAAGCAAACAAGGAGCTTCAGGCTGTTGCTGCGCAGGCGGAGGTGGCTCGCCAGGAGCTTGTCCCTGCTGGTGAGCTGGTGGCGGTGCGGTCTGCGTTAGGCACTGCCGAGCAGAAGATCGCCGACCTCGAGCGCGAACTGCGGGAGGCAAAAGAAGAAGCAAGCTCGGCGAACGGGCGAGCGAAGGCCGCCATTGCGGCCGCGGAGGAAGACCGAAAGGCGTCGGAAGCCCTCATTGTTGGGCTTCAGGACGATCATACATCGCTCAGTTTCATCACGGACTCGCCCGCCCATTGCTTGGTGAGTGCGTCTTCCCGTTTTTGGTTTTATTGTTTGTGGTTTCCATGGTACTCATACTTGTTTCCTTCTCGCAGGTCGTGTTATTGGCTGCCAAGAAGAAGCGAACTCTTGACGCGAGGGAATGCGTAAGCATGCTCGCCGACTCGCGACGCTGTCGGCGACGTGCATCCGCGCCTACCTTCAAGAGATGTCGCCCACGGAGGTTATTCCCTGACCTCGTTGAGGTGTGGGAGTACTTGGAGAAGGCGCCCGGTCGAGAGTTCATGACGCGTCGGCGTTCGCGGGCGCCGACAGCCTTGAGCCTTGACTCGCCCACTTCCCGAGGACTTCGATCTCGGCGATGTGACGAGTGGGTATCCTTCGCCGACCGGGCGCGGGATCTGTCCGAGGTTCTCAAGCTGCAGGAACGTGCCGCCGCAGCATTCGAGCGCTGCTCGGGCGATGGGCGACCTCCTTCCCTACCAGAAACGGTCGTCGCGCAAACGACTCGAGCCGCCGCATCGCGACTTCAAGGTTGAGCAACCTTTCCGCCGGGCGATGGCGGGTGAGCTGACGACGTATCCACAAACCCGTACACCGCTTCATCCGTAGGGCGCCGGATGCGCGTCGTCGCCGAAGCGCAGAATAGTGTAGTTTGCCTAGATGTGTTAGCAGCAGTTCGCCGAGTAGGCATATTTTGTAATGTAAGACAATGCGATATGCGATTGAATGGAACGTTGTGTTCATTTTTCTATTTGTTTGTGTGTTTTGATTGATTTTGGGTGAGTCCCCGAGCGCCCGCCTTTTGTGGGGTTCACCTCATATGATGTTTTGTTGTTTATCATGTGTGTTGTTAGTTTAGTCGACTACCGAGCTCGGAGAGCCGATGCAAGGCGACTCCCTTGAGTGCTCAGATTTTACCGCTTTCCCAGACGCGAACGGGCCGGGTGGCCGAGTCCCCGAGCGTGGTACTTGGTAGTTCAAGTCGCGACTGAGGGTGGTTGAGGACGAGCGTTGGTGTGAGCGCTACTCGCCTGGCCCGGTGGGTCAGTCGCGTGGCGAGTCCTAGGCGTGCTCTCGTACTTGGCGTTTTCCCTGTCCGATCGCGACGAACTGGTATTCAGTCCCCGAGCGTGGTACTTAGCCGTTCGAGTCGCTACGCCGAGGATGCGGAGGACCAGGGTCGCTGTGAGAAGCGAGGACAGTTGTCTTGGTTCAGAAACCACCGAGCTAGGCGACTCCAATGGGGCTCGGATTGGCGTTGTGGACGATGCAAGACCTGAAATGACTCAGGTTTTACATCGCACTACTTAGCCGTGCCGGTCGCTGTACCAAGGGTTGACTTCTGTATTTTAGCATGACGCTATTAATTACGAGTGCGAGTGGCACAAGGCATGGAGAGTAGACGAATTTTGCAGTAACCGTTTCTTTTATTCATAGCGACTGGAGAGTACATATGTGGGGTTCTAGGAATAGAACTTCCGGAGGAGATTTACATTCCATGGCCGCTTGACGTCGAGTTCGCCGTCCCCGCGGACGTCGATGAGGTAGTAGGCGTCGTTGCCGAGTACGCGCCCAATAGCGAACGGGCCTTCCCACGGAGGGGAGAGCTTGTGCATGCCCTTCTTGTCCTGGATGAGGCGTAACACCAGGTCGCCTTCCTGGAAGGTGCGGGTTTTCACCCGTCGGCTGTGGTAGCGGCGGAGTCCTTGCTGATAGATGGCGGTGCGCGATCGGGCGAGGTCGCGTGCTTCGTCGAGTTGGTCGAGCCCGTCTTGGCGGGCCAGCTCGTTTTCGGCCTCAGATAGTGGACGACCCGGCGAAGTCGTGTTCGAGGTCGGTGGGCATGACTGCTTCGCGCCAGAGACCATGAAGAAGGGAGTGAATCCGTCGACTGTTGACCGAGGTGCGGATTCCCAGATGACGGAGGGAGCTCGACCCAGATCCAGCGCGCGCCGAGTGGTACTTTGGAGTCGCGGCTTCAGCCGTGGAGGATGCTTTGGTTGGCTCGTTCCGCCTGGCCATTGGATTCCGGGTGTGCGACTGACGCGAGGTCGAGCCGGATGTGGTGCTCTTCGCAAAATTCGGCCATTGCTCCCTTGGCGAAGTTTGTGCCGTTGTCCGTGATGATGCTGTTGGGGAACCCGTAGCGGTATATGAGCTCGCGTAGGAACTTAGTGGCGGTCTTCCCGTCGCATTTCCGGACTGGCTTGGCCTCTACCCACTTCGTGAATTTGTCGACGGCGACCAGCAGGTGGGTGTATCCAGAGGGGGCCTTCTTGAAGGGGCCTACCATGTCCATGCCCCACACAGCGAATGGCCAGGTGATGGGGATTGTTTTGAGCGCCGAGCTCGGTACGTGCGTCTGATTGGCGTACTTCTGGCACCCGGCGCATCGCTGGACGATGTCGACAGCGTCGGCGTGCGGTGGGCCAGTAGAAGCCGTGTCGCATAGCCTTGGCGACCAGGAGAAGCGCGGCGTGGTGGCCGCAATACCGAGTGGATGTCGTGGAGGATTTTGCGCCCTTCACCGTTGGGACACAACGTTGGAACACGCCGGTGACGCTGCGCTTGTGTAGCTCGCCGTCGATGATGGTGTAGGACTTGCATCGGCGAGCGATCATTCGAGCGTTTGTCTCGTCTGCCGGCAGGGTGCCGGTTTCCAGGTAGGCGATGTAGGGCTTGGTCCAGTCGTCTGGCTCGGTGACGAGTGCGACCAAGGCTGCTCGTTGGAGCGGGACTCGATGTCGATCTCCTTCGGGGAGAGACCGATGGCGTGAAGATTGTGTCGAGGAACACGCCGGCGGTGGTGCGAGTCGACCCCGGCGCGAGAGAGGCGTCGGCCTCGCTTTTTCTCCGCCGATCCACTCGGCGAGTAGCCGTGAAGTGGCCGCCCACCTTGTCCACCTCTTGGCGGTACGCTGCCATGGTGGGAGAGACGTCGCGGTGCCGGCGACTTGCCCGCAACGAGGTCGGAGTCTCCGTAGCATCAAGGCGATTGACGCCATCTCCTTTGCGGCTCGCATGTCAGAGTAGGGCCTCGATTCAGCCATGTTGTTGGTGCAGGCGTGAATTCGAGGCGGAGGATGTAGCGGAGCTTGTCGCCTTTGGTGAGGTCAAGACTATCCCCGCCTCCCCGTCCGCCCGCGTTCTTGGACCCGTCAAGTGTAGGCTCCAGAATGGAGGTACGGCGGCTTCTCTGCCGGGCCTCTTCCTGCCGGCGAGGAAGTCCGCCATTGCTCGCGACTTAATCGCCTTCGTGGCTCGATTTAATGTTGTGGACGCCAATCTCGACGGCCCACTTGGCGACCCGCCCGTCGCCGCGATTGCGGATGATATCTTGTAGTGGTGCCGAGGAGACGACCGTGATCGGGTGCTCGAAGTAGTGCGCAGCGCCACGAGCCCTCAAGACCGCGATACCAGTTTTTTGGTATCGCTGGCGCGACTCGGTGAGAACCTCGCTGATGTAGTACACCGGCCGGACCGGGCGCCTTTCTTCCTCCGTCGCTCGACGACCATTACGGCATCGACGACGCTCGGACGCCGCGACGTAAACCAGCATAGGCTCTTTGTCACCGGGTGCGGCGAGTAGTGCGGCGAGTAGCACCTTTTTAAGGTCGCGAGCGCCGTCCGCCTCCTTGTCCCAATCGAAGGTGGGGTTCTTGCATCAGCGGTATAGGGCATCGCTTTTCGCCAAAGGGGGATGAAGCGATCGAGAGCCGCTACACGCCCGCCAGCTTCGACGCCGCGCAGCACTCGGGTTTGCCGAGCCGGCGATCGTGTCGATCTTCGCTGGGTTTGCCTCGATCCTCGCTTTGGAGACGACGATCTCAAGAAGTTGCCCGCGGTACAATCAAGGTGCACTTGCTCGATTGAGCTTTATCTTGTACCTCCGCAGATTTGCGAAGGTC
Organism: Avena longiglumis; assembly: GCA_030063025.1. NCBI lineage: Eukaryota > Viridiplantae > Streptophyta > Magnoliopsida > Poales > Poaceae > Avena > Avena longiglumis. The sequence goes on along the minus strand of CP125979.1, from coordinate 16,022,825 downwards.
TCCGCGAGGTCGGCGAGTAGGTCGCCTTGGCGAGCGGATTTCACGACCACGTCGTCGATGTAGACGTGGATGTTGCGGCCAATTTGGCTCGCGAGGCATTCTTGCATGCACCGCTGGTAGGTTTCCCCTGCATTCTTGAGGCCGAAAGTCATGGCGGTGTAGCAGAAGGCTCCGAATGGCGTGATGAATGCCGTCTTCTCCTCATACTCGACAGCCATTTTGATCTGGTTGTACCCGGAGTAGGCGTCGAGGAAACATAGCGACTCCGAACCCGCGGTTGAATCGATTATCTGATCGATCCGCGGGAGGACGAATCGCCTTTGGGCAAAGGCCGCTCAGGTTTGTGTAGTCGATACACATTCTCCAGGTCCCGTTTTTCTTCTCGACCAGGACTGGGTTTGCCAGCCACTTGGAGTACTTGATTGGCCGGATGAAGCCGGCAGCGAGCAGGCGCTGCACTTCCTCAGCGATTGCTCGACGACGTTCCTCGTTGAAGGGCCGTAGCGACTGCTTGACGGGTCGCACTTTGGGGTCAGCGTTTAGTTTGTGCTCAGCGAGCTCCCTAGGGACACCAGGCATGTCGGAGGGTTTCCATGCGAAGATGTCCCTATTCTCACGGCGAACTCGGCGAGCGCGCTTCCTATGCCGGGCTCATGCCGTCCGATCATCACCGCCTGGCCGGGTCGCTGGGACCAGCTCGACGGCGCGTAGTGTGCATCGTGGCCTCAAAGGTTGAGGTGTTTGTGCCCTCCGAGTTGGGCTTCTTGAGTATTGTGGGGTCGCTATTGTTGACCCCGCCGCGATTTGGCGAGCTCGTCGGCGTGATTAGCTTCGCCGATGACGGGCGCGGCGTTCGCTCCTTTGGCCTCGTGATTCGCGCTGTCGGGTCGCTGCTGATGGTGATGACGCCGCACGTCCCGGGAGCTTCATCGCGTTATATGCGTAGTGGGCGCCGCCATGAATTTGGCGAACGCTGGCGCCTAGGACGCAGTGGTAAGGGCTGTCAAGGGCACCATAAGACGATCCGCCGGTGCGGAAGTTTGCCGGAGTACCAAGGTGACGGTAGCGTGACCTTGCCGATCGGGTACGCCTTCCGACCGGGACGATGCCGGAACGTGGTGTGGGTGGTCTCGATCATCGATCGCGGAGCCGCAACCGCTCAAGGTGTCGAGGTAGAGGATGTTGATGGAGCTGCCGCCGCCCATCGCTGTCTTGGGGAGCCGAGTCGCCAACCTTGGGCTTGACCACCAAGGCGACTCGCCCCGGTACTGGCGCGTGGCGAGTGGTCTTGCCGGCCGTGTGATGGCTGTTCCACCAGTTGAGGAACTGGGGACGCCTGTTTGGGCCACCGCTGACGGCGACGGCGCTGGCGATGACCTTCTTCTCGCCGTGTTGAAGCTCGTGAAGGTGTGGAGCGAGCCGCTACTTTGCCGAATTTTCCGCCATTTGGCGGTCGTTGTCGGTGTCTTCCAGCGCTGCGTGCCTTCTCGATCTCCGAGGGTGTGGCGCCGGCGTGTGCATGGCGGGCTTTCCTTCCCGCTGTGAAACGCACATGGTTGGTTAAGGAGGGCCGCGATCGAACCTTGGCTTGTTCTTGTAGTTCCCGCCATCGCCGTTGCCCTCCGCCATGCGGTAGCTCTTGGGCTCGCGTTGCGCGTGCCGGTGGCGACGAAGTCGACTTCGCCGCCGTTGCGCGCTTGCTCGTGAGGCGGTGCCGTAGCGAGATCGGTTCGGCGTCCGCCGTCGCCGCCTGCGGCGGCGTTGCTCCTCCTCGACTCGCCGACTTGGTTGGGATCCTCCTCGCATCGCTTGGCGATCTCGAGGAGGTCGGGATGTTGTCGAGTGCGGGCGTGTCGCTTGAGCTTGGCGACTAGAGGCTCAGAGCGCACGAGGTCTTGAAGCAATGGATCGCGGTGTCCGGTGGATGCCGACCGTTGTACCGTAGCTTTGCCACCGTTGGACCCAGCTATGGTCGACTCATGGGTCCCCGGACGACGCTCCAGTCCTCGATGGTGGTGGCGCGAGTGTAGGAGCACTCAAGTGCCCGACGGCGTCTCGCATTTCCTCCGTGAGTCGATCGTCCGGGAGCGTGTTGATCCATTGCCTGCACGCCCCTCCATCATCGTGGGAGGTAACGGCGGCGAGTAGGTCAGACCCGCGATCCCCATTGCCATGAGGTATGTGTCGAGCCGCATCACTGGGTCGCACGAGGAGTCGATTTTTCTATCTCCTTGGCGCCTTGAAGTTTGGTGGGTACTTTTCGCCGGATCATTGGTCCGAAGCACTTAGGCCCTAGTCGATCGAGCGACCCCAGGCTCGCCATCGCGCGGTAGTTAGGTGTGCCGCAGTCGCCGGGCTGGCGCGGCGCGCCAGTTTGGTTGTTGATGATGTGAGTGCGCGCCGATCGGTTCTCCGTTAGCGGCGACGGTTGGTCGCTGGTCCGGGATCACAGGAGAGTGCTGCGTCGCGGGTCGGCGTTGGAGCTGCAGGGCTCGTGGCGGGCAATTGAGGGTGTGTGCCACCGCCGGACGGCCGCTTGAGGCCGCCCTGCTTCCCGAGGAGCGCGAGTATACTCGCCCTTGCGAGTCGGCGCCTGCTTTTTGCTGTTCCACGGCCTTTGCGAGTAGGGCCCCGACGCATCGATTTGTAAGGCGCCGCCGCCGGGCCGTGATGCTATCACCGCTGCTCGGCTCGCCACGAGGTTGTCCATCGGGTGGAGAACATTGGGAGGCCGTTAGCGCCTCGCCCCGTGAGGAGACGACTATCCGCGGCTGGTCCTCGAGGTGCGGTTGGGTGGTGGTGGGGCACCCATCGCCGATCCCGGGCGGGGCGGTGCTTCCTGGTGGCGCGTTTCGCAGATCGCGCCGGATATGCGCGGCCGGTCGTTTTCGCCGTCGGTTCGTGGCGCCTGAACGGTGGGGTTCAGCGTGACCTGATCCGGCTGGTGGTAGCGTGATGCCTCGCTGTCACCGCTCGAGGCGAAATTTTTCGCCGCCTGCTTTGCATCGCCTCCGCCAATTTCAGGCGGAGTTCTCGACCTCCGCGCCGTGGCGTTAGGAGGATCGGTGGAGAAAGGGTCCTCCGGCGGATCGGTGCCGGTGGCCATGTAGGTCGCTGCATGGCGACTGGTTCCGTCGTGGAGGTCGGCGGAGTTTTCCGACCGGGAGTCGAATTCGAAGATCCCGAGGATGGAGGGGTCCTCGAAATCTCCCGCTGGAGACCGACGATGGAGCCCGGATGAGGCCGCGTGATGGATCCGGCGAGTGACGCCGGGTCGCCGAAGGCGTCGTCGGTGAGGGCCGCGTCTTCGCGGCCGAGTTCTCGCCACGTTGTGGGCCGAGTTGTACTCGAGGCGAGGCGGTGGATCGTGGACCGCCTCGGAGATCCGATCGGTGGTGGCGACTTCGCGGATGCGAGCCGAGTCCTCCGAGGTGATGACGCCGGTGAGGCCGACGAAGAGATCGATCGTGCCGATCGGCAAGATCACGCTATGTGTGACGGGTCGCGCCGGACGTAGCTGCTTGGCAAGATCTGGAGCATCTCGCCGATCGCTATCATACGGCCGGTGGCGCACCGCCTCATTGATGGGCAGATTGATCTCGCCGCAGAACACCGCCAGACCGCCAGCCCCACGGGGCGCCACCGTGGGAATGACCACGGCAGATGCTGCAATCGGCAGTGAGTAGTAGAACGAGGGGCAAGGGCGGCCAGCCATCTGCGGTGCGAGATGAGGGCAAAGACACAGGGTTTTACCCAGGTTCGGCCCCCCGGAGGGTAAAGACCTACTCCTGCTAGATTGTATTATGGAGGTGTTTACAATGGGCGAACTCGGCGACTAGGCGGCGAGTTGCTTGGGTGTATGAGGGAACGTGTCTCTACTCACCCCATAGGGAGGTTTATATAGGCTCACCTCCCCTAGGGTTTACATATCTCAACCGATTTGGTTACAACTTCGGTAATCATTTAACCTAGACCGACTGGGCCTATCTGCTCGCCTGGGCCTTCAACTTCCAGTCGCCTGATACCTTGCTGGGCTTTGATCCACTCGCCGTTCTGCAGGCCCACTCGCCAGCCCTTGGGCCAGTCGGAAACGTCCCGCTGAGTATACCCCAGTAGGCGTATCCCCATCACGGCCTAAGAAATTCATGATCAAATAGAAGTAAATACGTAAAGCAACTTTCAGTTTTTCTTACCAAACAGCTTACCAATGGCGCAACGCTCCCCAACAATAGCACCAGAAAAGTGTCTTGATGGCTTTCAAGTGCAGGAGATCAATTGCAGTACTTTTCAATAAAAAGGTTGTCAAACCCATGAGGAGCTAAAGGTATTGGTGACTAAATTTGACAAGTAAAAAAATAAAATGGTCCAGTGGTTTTGGTGTTTTGGGTTTGTAGCTTGCAATGAAATAAAATAACACAAAGTATTGGAAACGGTTTCTGTCATTCCGTCCCTTCCAACCCTCATCATTGCATTAAAGTGTAACCCTATGAGCCCATATAATATGCAATAGACGTTTGCATAAAACCATCAAACCATATAAAATATAAAAACTTGACCAAATACTCATTGCATATTATATGTAAATCATAGCCAATTCGTTCTACACCCTTAGGAACATGGGGATCTACTCACAGGTGACAAACCTGATATGGATCAGTGGCATATGGATTATAACACAATCTGAAATATAATATCTCCACCAAATAAAGACAAGTTACCAATCATAAACATGCAAATAGCACAAAAAAAATATCTGGGGGTTCAATCAATCAAAAACTATGAGGGGAACGAGGTAGATCTTGGAGATGGAGATAGTGATGATGATGGTGCTGATGGAGATGTTGATGGAGAGGCCTCTCCCTACGCCAAGGAGGAACGGTGATGATGATGATGGCATCGATTTCCCTCTCACTGAAGGCTCCAGTGCCGCAAGATCTTCCCTCTCCCGGAGTAGGAGAGGATTTTCACCTGTGTCGTCGCCTGTGTATATCATAGGGAAAATATGACGTAGATTTTCTAGCAAGACAGAGGTATCTATAAAAGGAAGGAGTCGATGCGACGCTCGTGGGCCAAACAAGCATGGGTGGCGCGTCCAGCAAGGTAGGACGTGCCACCTGGGCTGTTTGGGGAAAAGCAGCTACTCTCGCTTGATTCTTTCGCTCATGGTCCTTCTCCAGGTGAAAAACTGATCAGGTATGTTTCCTTTGATTTTTAGGTATCCAGAAGGTCCCTGAAACTGCAAAATACGAAAAAGGAAGTTTTCTCTCTCCCAGAAATTAAATAGCAATGAAAAATACTTTGTAGGAAAGTCCCATAAATCAACTAGAAAGGCATAAATAATGAAGTATCATCGCAAATATTATTCAAAACAGATCATATACGTCAATATATTGATGATGTAAAATGCTCATATCAGGCGCTTAACCAGCCACAACGTCGCGGTGCCACCAGTATGACCCGCTCAGCTATTCGCAAGACTTCGGCACTGCAATGGACGATGAGGAAGTTTGAGGCTCCGCCGGCCACCTCTACCACTATCACAATTTCGCTTTCTCCTATGCCGCAATAGGCTGGCAGGCTCGGTCTGTCATAGGGGAGATCAGTCCAAGAAAACTACGACAATTGGGCCAGGACTTCATAAAACTACGACAATTGAGAATTGTTGCAAAAAACTATGAACTTTGGGGCTACCAACTACAAAGAGATACCAACTTCATATAATCGGGCAATTAGCTTTTCTCATCGCGTTTTCGACACGGGTGGATCCATTATCATGCTGACATGGCATTATTTAATAGTCAAGAGACGATAGGAAGATTATAAAATCTTGGTTTTTTTTTCAAAAATGTGGGGAACCCACTTGCATATCCCTCTCCTCTCTCTATATATACAAAATGGGCCCCGTCTGTCGAGTCATTGCTAACCTATAGCCATCGATACCATGGCACCCTAGTTAGTAGCTCCGTTTGAGCCGCGTTGCCCCGTGCACTCATTGCCCACAACAGCTCGGTCGGCCCCTCTTTGGCCCTCGCGCTTGTTGGCCCGTGTCGCCAGCCTATAGCAGTTCGCTGTTCTCCAGGCCGGGAGCAGCGAACGCGGATGGAGGCGGTGAAGCTCTACAGTCATGTAGTGCGGATGGAGGTCGCCGGAGCAGTGGTGGTTGGAGGTGGCACTACTAGGAAATAGCTAATTCATGCCGCACCTGTAAAGCATATCCGTGGCGCACTAGGGGTGCGCTCCAAGGCGCGTGCTGATGTCTACGCACTTCTATTCTTGTAGACAGTTGTTGGGTCTTCAAGTGCAGAGGTTTATAGAACAGTAGCAAGTTTCCCTTAAGTGGATTACCCAAGGTTTATCGAACTAGGGAGAAAGTGGTCAAAGTTATTCCCTCTCAAGCAACCCTGCAATCAAGATACAAGAAGTCTCTTGTGTCCCCAACACACCCAATACACTTGTCAGGTGTATAGGTGCACTAGTTCGGCAAAGAGATAGTGAAATACAAGTGGTAACGGTGCCAGGAAATAGCTTCTGACTTGTTGTTGACGTGGGGTAATGGTTCTAGAAAAGAGCTTGATGTGGAGGAAAGGTAACCTCCCTGGCAAACGTAATAAAGATGGAAGCAAGCAAACATGCAACAGATCTAGTAGCAAACGGTCTTTCAATGCTTAGAAACAAGGCCTAGGGATCATACTTTCACTAGTGAACTCTCTCTCATATAAATATCCTCTCTTCACGATACTACTCTTAAATACTCTTCGGTTGAACACTCTAATCATTGGTAGGGCTATAACATCACTCCTCAAAGTCCGCCTTCCCCAATCTAGATAACCCCACACTATCACCGTGAGCGCTAGATGGTTCCAACAAACACCACAATTTCATAGAGACATCCAACTCCAAATATAACTCTAAAAAATATTCAATCTAGCCAAAGTGCTACACACGGTATGCACGCTGTCACTTTCACACACGTGGGGAAAAGCATAGATCTATTAAAGCACAAAAAGTATTTATGTAGACTCAAACCTAAGTGCCACCATGGAGTGCACGTTGTCACTTTCACACACATGGGGAGAGCAGAGATCTAATGAAGCACTTGAGTAGAAATTTAGGTCTAATTGATTACAAAGCTCATGACCACAAGATCATGCATAGAGAGAGAGAGATGAACACATAGCTACCGGTAGAGCACTTAGGCCCGAGGAAGAAATACTCCCTCCTCATCATGGGAATTAGCAATGGTGATGAAGATGGCGATGGAGATCGATGGAGATGACTCCGGGGGCACTTCCTCGTCCCAGGAGGGTGCTAGAACAGAGACTTTCTATCCCCCGAATCTCCCCTTCGGTGGCGGCGGCATGGCAGAGGTTTTTGTGAATGTTTCTGGTATGCTTTAGGGTTTTCTCATCGGGAGGCTCTTATAGGCGCAAAAGGTAAGGTCGGTGGGGAGCCAGGGGGCCCACAATCCCTATGGGCGCCCCCAGGGCTTGCCCGCTCTTAGGAGGGGTGCAGCCACCCTGTGGCCCCCCTCCGGCTCTGCTTCGTGGTTCTGTGTTGCTCTGGGAAAAATAATAACTTTGGCTTTTGTCCCGTCCAATTCCGAAAATATTGATTTTCTGCCCTTCTGGAACCAAAAACAGAAGAAAACAGGCAAATGGCACTGTGGCAACTTATTAATAGGTTAGTTCCAGAAAAGATATAAAAACACCTCAAAGTGTAGACAAAACATAGAAAAGTAGATACTAAACAAGCATGGAACATCAAAAATTATAGATACGTTTCCGACGTATCACGCGCTACGGCTAAAAGTTAGTCGTGGTGCACTAGGTGGTGCGCCACACTTATGAAAAGTTAACCGTGGCGCACTAGGTGTTGTGCGCCACGCGTATGAAAAGTTAGCTATGGCGCATTGGGTGTTGTGAGCCATGGGTACAAATTTCAAAATTCAAAAAAGCGGGAGATTTGGATCTCGCCGCCCCCGCTTTCGTCGCTCGTCGGTGCGAGTCGTCGCTCGTTGGTGCGGGTCATCGCCGTCGCCTCATCGTAGTGGTCACCGCCGTCACCGTTGCCTCGTCGGATAGCTCGCCGTCTTCGTCACTTCAAGGAGAAGGAGGAGGAGAAGGAGCCCTCTGTCACCATCGTCACTGCAAGGAGGAGGAGGAGAAGAAGAATAAGAAGAAGGATCCCGCCGTCGCTGTCGTCACGACAAGGAGGAGGAGGAGAAGGAGTTGGCCACTGTCACCATCTTCACTGCAAGGAGGAGGAGGAGGAGGAGGATAAGGAGGAGAGGGAGGAGAAGGAGGAGGAGAAGGAGGAGAAGGAGAAGGAGACGAAAAAGGAAAAGAAGGAGTAGGAGGAAAAGGAGAAGGAGAAGGAGGAGGATGAGGAGAAGGAGAAGGAAAAGGAGAAGGAGAAGGAGAAGGGAGGAAAAGGAAAAGGAGAAGGGAGGAAAAGGAAAATGAGAGAAGGGGGAGGGAAAAGTAGAGGGTTGTGGGCGGGGTGGTGATTCCGATTTCGAATCCCGCCGAACTTAGTAGTGGCGCACTAGGGGTGGTGCGCTACGGGTAAGTTGGTCTTCTATTTTTTTCTGCAGGAAAAAATAGTCTTTTGACTGTAAATTTTTACTGTTTTTGAATTTTGAAAATATAAAAATCGCTAAACGATCATAGGTCGTTGCGAGCGGATGCGAAATCTCGTTCTAGTCATTTTGTTATATTAAACGTAACTTTTTGACATCGTATGCAAACGTTATGGCCGTTTTACCGTTGCATAACTTTTTTTTGCAGAAAAAGTAAAAATTCTTGTTTGATAATTTTCCTAGAAAGTAGACCACATTATCTACCTAAATATGAAAAGATTTTATTTTTTGAAATATTTTTCATTTTATTTTATTTTATTTTTTGCAAGGCTAAAAAGGCCGATCTAGAGGTTGTGGAGTTGGTGCAGGCCACTTAGCCGTAGGGCACTAGAGTAGAGGGCACTAGGGAAAAGTGCCCCACTTAGCCGTAGGGCACTAGGGCAGAGTTCCCTACGGCTAAGTTGATCCAGCTGCTGCAACACACATACCCGTAGCGCATTATGACAGAGTGCCCTTGATCTAGTGCGTTATGGGTATGTGGTCTGTGGCCACCTGTGCCCTGGACCACACATAGCCGTGGCGCATCACTCCCATGTGCGTCACGCTTACGGCAATTAGCCGTAGGACACCTGTGAGCAGTGTGTCACGCCTATTTTATCCGTGGAACACCACTAGCACGTGTTCCACCGGTGTGTGAATTACCTATAGCCATTTTTTCAGTAGTGTGGGGAGCGGTGGTGGAGCAGCGGCGATAGATGGAGGCGGGCCGGAGCAGTGGCGGCCGACGGGAATCCCGACCTTCGTCGTGTGCTGGTGGAGAGGAATCCCCACACGCGCACACGCAGCAGCGGCGGGCGGGCGGGCGGCCACGCCGATGTGCAAGTGAGGACTGAGCTACAGCGCCGAGAGTGGCAGGCACGGGTGGCGAGCAGTTGCCGGCGTCCAGCGAGCGCAGAAAGCTCGCCAAGAATCGCATCACAGCCTCATGAGGAAGCTCGCCAAGAATCAATATATAATTATAGTTTGCAAAAGCACACCGGCTCCCCATACCATGCGAGGTTGCCAATGGGCCTGTTTGTCAGAAACGGTGTCAAATGACTTAACACAACCAATTAGTGTGTTGTGTTAGTTCTTTGTAGTTGGTAGCCTCGGGAAGATGCAGTCGTATTCTCCTCAAAGAGGTCTCCACAGAGTGTTTTGAATCCAACTGCTACTCTCAAAGTCTGAAGTTGTGTTGCATCGTTCGGCCCTGACAGCATGTGGAATCGATTGCAAAACATTTGCCCTTCTGATTAAAAAAACAAATGTGTTGTGCTGGTGCATCATTCCATATCCTTACACTTGTTCAAATAGATTACCATCATGATTGCACTACTGCTAGCTAGTTCAGAACTTCAGAGTTCAGATCAGATAACAAGACCAACCCAGATCCTCTGAACCTGCTCTCGGTGATGTCGTCGATCCTCCTCGCCATCTCCCGCGTCAGGTGGTTCTTCCAGTCGCCGACCACGCCGCGCCGGAAGAATATGTTGTTTGCCACCGACGACTCGGCCATTTGGGTCTTTCCCGACCGGTTCACCTCCAGCCCAGCTAGGCTCTCCATGGTGCACGCCTCCACGATCTCCCTGTCCACACCAGCCTCCTGCTCCTCCGCCGTGAACGGGCACCCGATGAACTCCGTGAGGCGCCTCAGCTGGCCGAGCGTGTCAGCGGCGAGCTCCTCGTACGTGAGGAAGAGGACCTGCTCCGGCCTCTCAACGTGCCATCGCCAGTAGCCCAGCGCGTGCTCCCAGAAAGGTCCGAACAGCGAGACGCCGTCGCAGAACTGCGCGAACGCCTCGCCGATGTCCCACGGGGACGGCGCGAACTTGTTCAGGAAGTGCCACAGGGACACAAAGCAGTCCTTGGGATCCCGGCACAGGTACACCACCTTGCAGCCGGAGGCGAAGATGCACTCCGGCAGCGACACAGACGGGATGTGTGTCATCAGGAGCCGGGGCGCCGGGAGAGAGCTCAGGTCGGGGATCCGGCCGTTGGTGAAGACCTGGGACTCGAGGAAAGGTACGAGCTGGTGGGGGCTGTGGGCTGCGAGCGGCGCCACCGCCGGCCCGGCGGTGGAGCGGCGGAGCGCCGCAAACACGAGCGCCTTGAGCCACGTGGTGCCGCACTTGGGGAAGGTTGCGAGGAAGACATCGGTGTCCCGCGCCTTGAGGTGCTGCTTGATGACCATGGCGTTCACGACATTCGGCGCGTACCAGCCATCTGGGTGCCGGATGTATGGGCGGCCGGTGCCGGTAGGCACGGCCGGGTAGGTGGACACGACCTCTCGGAGTTGGTCGTAGATTTCTTTGTGGGACGCTGCCTCGTCGTCCGCTTTGGGTATAGAGGAGGTGCAAGATAGGGGAGATGACTCCATGGAATTTCCTAGCTCTCTCAATCTGGACCCGGGGATGGAGATGCTCCCTTTGCAATGAGAACTCTTTTAAAGACCAAAACTCAATTGGGGTTAGAACTAGAAGGGTCATAGGCCGGACTTCATTAATGTAGAAGAGAAAGTGCGCAGAGAGAGCCAAGCTGCCAAGGTCGTGGGTTGGGACTTGGGACGGCTGAGGTAGCCAAAACAAA